>NW_020872831.1:344758-352258 GCF_003789085.1 Penaeus vannamei | reverse complement strand
TTTTCTTCTTTGTCTTCTTCTTTTTTCTTCTTCGTTTCCTGCTTTTCTTTCTTGTTGTTCTTATTCTTCTCCTTCTTCATATCCTTCGTCTTCGTCTTTCTTCTCCTTCCTCTTCATTCTCTTCTTCGTTTTCGTCTTTTCCTTCTTATTATTCTTATACTCCTCCTTCTTCTCCATATCCTTCGCCTTCTTCTTCGTCAGCTTCGTCTTGTTTTACACACATTTATCTCAAATCCCTTCAAGATCTAGACCGGCTAAGACCAACACACCAGACCACAGACCCTAGAACAGCCACAACCCCAGACCGACCAGACTCCCATCAGACCGAACCCACGAGGACTCACTCACCTATAGCAATACAAAAGGACAGTACAAGGACCTGATTAACTGGACCCTTCTGGAAAAAGGTCCGACGCTGAGCCCTGATAACAGTTATCAGTGAGGACGGGCCTAGCATGAGATTACAGATCCACCTCCTCCTCTACACACGACGTCTCGGAGTGGTGTTGTGGCACCGGTGGGCACAGCGAGGTAATGAATGGGAGAGTAATGAATGGCATGTTATTAGGTGCCGGGTTTGTAGCGTCGCACCAATTCAATCTTCTCTTCTTTTTTTTTTTTTTTTTTTTTTTACTTTTTTCATATTTTTTTCTTTCTTTATGTTTTGTTTTCTTTTGATTATCATTTTTGTCGGTATTGTTAGTGTTATTTTTATTGTTGGTATGGGTTTATTTTTCTTAATTTTTCTTTCCTCAAAATTATTTTCGTTTCGTTGTTCGGTTTCTTCCACTCTTTACTTTTTTCTTTTTCGTTTAGTCATTTCTTTTATCTCTTTATCAACAAATTTCCGTTTGTTTTTCCTTCAAGTCTTTTTCATATTTTTGCGCATTTTCTTCTCCCCTTATACGAGTAACCTTCAGTTATTTTATATATACTTCATTCTTAACCATCCATGTATTTTTTCCTATTCTATTTTCTCTCCTATCTCCCTTCTCATCATACCTCCTCTTCCCCCATCCATTTATCCACTTTTTCTCTAAACTTCCTCCCAGCATTCCCACGCAATAGCTGTATAATCTCTCAAGAAATGTATTCCATAATTATACATCAAGATACAATCAAGTAACAATAAAAAGACGAGACAAAAAATAAGATTGAAAAAAATGTCTTACAAGTTTTAGCGTCTTTTTGAGATTTTTTTTCCTTTCTTTTTCTTTTCTTTACTTTACACGATTGTCCTGAATGTAAGCGGTATGCTGTATTCGTGTGCATGGGTACAGTAAAGATTCAGCATGGGTACAAGGGTTCAGCATGAGTACAGCATCAGCATGGTACAGTAAGTAAGGCATGTACAGAAAGGGTTCAGTATGGGTACATAAGGTTCAGTATGAGTACAATAAAGTTCATGAGTACAGTAAGGTTCAGCATGAGTACAGAAAGGCTTCAGCATGGGTACATCAAAGGTTCAGCATGAGTACAGTAAGGGCACAGCATGGGTACAACAAGGGTTCAGCATGAGTACAGTAAGGGTTCAGCATGGATACCGATAAGGCCTTAGTATGAGTACAGCAGGGATTAGCATGAGTACAACTGGGGTTCAGCATGAGTACAGCAAGAGTTCAGCATGGGTACAGCATGGATTCAGCATGAGTACGGCAAGAATTCAGCATGAGTACAGTAAAAGCAGCATGAGTACAGTAAGGGTCCAATGAGTAATGTAGAAGTTCAGCATGGGACAGCAAGGATTTCAGAATTACAGTAAAAGCAGCATGGGTAAAGGAAAGGTTCTGCATGAGTATAGTAAGGGTACTGCATAGATACCGTTAATGGCTTAGGATGAGTACGGAAAGGATTAGCATGAGTGCTCAATATCGGCACATCAAGGGCTCAACGAGGACTCAGCTTGGAGCAGCACGGGAACAGTAAGAGCTAGCACGTAAATAGTAAAGGCTCAGCATGGATGCACAAAGGATTCAGCATGGGTAAGCGCTCAACGTAAGTGCACCAAGGGCTCAGCATAGATACAGCAAGGGCAGAACAGCGATACAGCACGGGTTCCTCCTCCTTCCCCTCCTTCTTTTCTCCTTATTTCTTTTCTTCCTGCTCCTTCCCCTCCTTCTTTTCTCCTCCTTATCTATCCTTTTCTTCCTTCTCCTTCCCTCCTTTCCCCCCTCCTTCTTTCCTCCGTAGCACAGAGCACCTCAGGAGCCCAGCATCAGTACAACAAAAAAGCACAAATACAGCAACAGCTACTCGTGCCTACAACCAACCCTCAGCACAGACAGAACCAAGACCCAGCGTGGGTACAGCAAAAACCTCAACGCAAAAATAAGACCGATACTAAGAAAACTATCTATCACGTGATTTCCTCCCGCTTTTCGTTGTAAAAATGTCTCCTCGAAAAGCTTACGTCTTGGATATTGGTTAAGCCCGGAGAGCGCGTAGTTGACACGCTCGGGCTGGCGATGGCACTGTCCCTCTCCCGGATTTGTCTTACTTTATATCTGGGTCTTTCGGTTCGCAAGCAGATGGATAAGTACATGCACATACAAACACAATACACGCACAGAGTGGGGGCGGGAGGGAGAGAGAGAAAAAAAAAAGAGTTGGGTGGGAGAGAAAGAGAGGAAGAGAGAGGGAGGGAGGGAGAGAGAGGGTGAGTGTGAGGGAGAGGAGAGGGAGAGGAGAGAGAGAAAATAGAATGGAGAGAGAGAGGTTGGAGTGAGAGAAGAGAGAGAGAGAGAGAGAGAGAGAGAGAGAGAGAGAGAGAGAGAGACACATGCAGACAGACAACGTACATGTGTGTGCTTAAAGATAACTATACGTGTCAATGTGGTGCACCATTGAATCCTAAACAAATTGCAGGAATCATGATTTTAAGGGTTAAATCCAGAGCCCAAAAACAAATCTCTTTCGTATTTTGCAAAACCTACTCTTTGGTATCATATGATGAATTTAATCAGCAAGTGAAATTAATTTGATCTATAGCTCAGGCTTGTCCCTTGCTCTTCTTTTTGCAGCCCTCTGTGGCATTTTATTTCACGCTCTCCCTTTTACTCTCTCTCCTTTTTTTCTTTTCTTTCTGTGTTTTTTTTTTATTAGTAGTAGTAGTAGTTATTATTATTTATTCTCTTCTCTCTCTCTCTCTCTCTCTCTCTCTCTCTCTCTCTCTCTCTCTCTCTCTCTCTCTCTCTCTCTCTTCTCTCTCTCTCTCTCTCTCTCTCTCTCTCTCTCTCTCTCTCTCTCTCTCTCTCTCTTCTCTCTCTCTTTCTCTCTTTCTCCCTCACCCTCTCCCTCTCTCTCTCTCTCTCTCTCTCTCTCTCTCTCTCTCTCTCTCTCTCTCTCTCTCTCTCTCTCTCTCTCTCTCTCTCTCTCTCTCTCTCTCTCTCTCTCTCTCATGCTCTAAATTTCGATTCAGACACAGCAGAATCGGCCAATTGCCATCGGTGATGCCATCGACCCCGATTTTTTATGATTAACTTTAGTCGGTTATCTTCAAAGGCAAATATCACCTTAATTCTCTTGTAGATGAGAATTGGCAAATTATGATAAAGAACAGATCTGAGCAATGGCTCTCACATTAACTGCAGAAGCTTGTACCGTGTGTTATTTTACATGTTTTATCGCAATAGAATCGATGAAATCACGGAGTCCAATAACACGCATCGTAGTCCTTAAAACCTGTACACGAAATATTGATCTCAGCGAAGAGACTCCAGGCCCTTCGGCTTCCCTCCTCAATTAGGGCTTCGAGAACTGCCTTTTGAATCACCAAAAGGGCTTCGTTACCAACCGTAGCTCCTCCAAGACCACCCGTACCTAAACTCCTAATTGCACGGTATGTCTCCTTGAAGAACTTTCTGCGTTTGAAGAGGATACTCAAAGAGGCTAAAGGATAACCAGAAAGCCGATTACTTATTACTTCAAAGGATTTTAATTTTTGAAGCATCAATTTCTCCCTTTTTTTGAAGTTGAATTGCCGAGTGAAACAGAGACGAAGCCGTGAAGCAGGAAGCGAGACGTGTCGAATGCGAGGTTATTAGTGCATGGAGTATGTTCTGTGTAGGTTTATTTTCCAGTAGTCATCGTTTAGTTTTAGAGTTTTGGTGCATGTTCGTGTCTTCGTTATTTTAGTTACTTTAAAGTCATCTCCCTGCCGACGGACTAAATAAAACCCTATTCTTTCTAAATACAAACCCACGAGATGTGTGTTGAATGAGAGAATTTTCCCTCTCTCTCTTTCAAAGAAAAGCGAAACAGAAAAAGTCTTAAACACACTCGGGTCCTAAATCCACAGACTATGTAGAGAGCAGCGCCTAAGCCACCAGATTCGTCTCGAAACGCGAGATTATGTACTATTCTCCAGCAATTTCAAGTTGGTTTAATTTCTTTTCAGAATCTCTCCAAGCGGCAAACTCCACCTCTATGATAAGCCTAAGGCAAGAGGGGGAATTGTGTCTCTCGGAAAACGGCAGCGAAGAGGAAATAGTTTGCAAAATGAGAACTCTTCTGAAACCGAACAATGGAATGTTTGGAGGGATACGAGCTTAGCCTATTATAGAAGCAGATGTATTGCTGAATGTAGTTGTATTTTAGATTTACTGCAATATTTAATGAAGACAGGGAGGAATCGGGGAAGACCGTGATACGAAGAGATACTAATATTTATGGCAACTATTGTCTGGGGTACGAACCTAAAGCTCTTCATTTTCCCTCTTCTGGTTTTGAATGCATCGGAATACAGTGAAGACAGTGAAGGCAGAGCAACTCTCTCCCACTGTATTCGCTGCGACCCGGCCTGGTTTCATGCCTTACCCCAGTGCCTCTATTTAACGTCTCTTGTAAACTGATAAGCGGTGTTGACTCCTCTTTCCTCTCAGCGTGTAAACCGTTTTTATGTACTTTCGTTGCTTTTATCTTTTTCCACGCACTTCTACCTACTTTTATTATCCGTTATTTATTTTGAGGTTAATACCAAGAGGTGCGACAACCCATAACCCATCCTTTATAAGTCGTTGATTCAGAATATTCAGTCAAATCAATCATAACCTTCGTTGCCAAAGCGTCGTTACTAATCAGCAGCGAAAGAGGTAGAAAACCCGACCCTCCAAGACACTTGTTTACATTAGATTCAACTGCTTTGCTTTGGAAATGCTGCAATATTATCTTATAGATTTCGTTTACGCACGAGCCTCTAGAGTGGAAACCATGTTTACGTTCCTCCTTGCATGTTAGTCAACAGTAAGAAAAAACTCATTTCAAAGTAGATTAAGGACTCTGAGTGTTAATGAATACTAAACTTGCTAATGGTTTTATCTCCAGTGTATCTGCCTCAGATACCTGTAGGTAAAGTTCTGAAACTCGTGCAGTCTGTGAATCTCATTACCCCCCCCCCCCCTCCTCCCGAATGGAAAGGGACCCCAGACATGTATCTCTGGTTTCTGATTCGAGCCTGATTCCGTTCAGTACGTTGTCACGATAAAATGCAGCCGAGGGAGTTTGAGAGGTGCCAGTGAAACCTGCAGATAACCATTACAACAGTCCTTCCCTTTGCTTAAGAACCATAACCATTAGGGAAAGGGATATAAAAAAAAAACTTTACAGAGACACAACGCAATCTAGAGACGACAAACAAAACCCAGCAAATAACTGTTCATACAAGAAGCGCTTTTACAAAGAATAATGTTGAAAGTTCGGGCTGCAGACCTCACGAAATGAACTCTGACCTATCAGCAGTTTCTGTTGGTTTGCTTGCTTTTTTTTCTCCCTCCCTGCTTTCCACAGTAAACTCAAAACTTAATCCATTAATCAAAAGAGCAAATGAAGACCCAGCAACGTCAGGTTATTCCATTCGTGACTGATAAATAACTCCGCCTCCAGAGGTTGATGAGGAAGAGCAGGAAAAACTTCGAGAATGTGACGTTAGGCATTCCCTTTACCCCCGAACTTTTCTCGTGCTATTCGGGACAAAATAATGACTCACCTTTACTTCTACTCACCTGGCCAGTGTTTCGAAATGTTTTCCCCTGAAATCTCTGATTGCTTGCTTGCCTTTGCTCCGCGAGTTTAATCATTTTGACGTCCGGATTTCTTTCGACGATCTGTGATTTCTTTCCCTTGTTCTTTTACTCAATCCACCCTTTGCTGCAGCTGCAGTTTCGAGGCAAATGTATATATTTATACTAAACTCTAGACTTTTATTTAATCCATTTCATTTCACAGAATGCATTTTTTCTCTCTTTGATCGCTCACATTTGCACATTTCTAGTCGTTGCAAAAAATGATCACACATCTTCCATTGCATGTTCTTGTTCATTACATTTTCATATTAAAAGTTAATCGCCTTACTAGTTTATTTATTTTCATGTCGTTCAGTTTCATAAAAGTATGTTGCATCAACTCCCAAAGAAATTCAATTAGAACAATAATAAAATTACCGTTATTTATCAAAATAATTCATATACTGTTGTTGCAATTTCTTTTTCTAACAGGATATTACATTCCATCCTTTTTCCAAAGTAATTTTGATCCGTCGAATGAATTTGAAGTTTTATGTTGAAACTTTACTCCAATTTCAAACAAGCAATACGTACAGTTTGAACATTTCAAACGCACGTCGGTTTTGAATGCTGAACAGTCTGAATGCCGCACAGCTAAACGAGGGAAACACATCATTCCAGCCGAAGTTAGCACGAATTAGATGCTTCGCTCATGTAAAGGTTAGTCCCGCTGACAGCAGAGCATACTCCTTGATCACCTGAGGAACTATATATGGCGGGGTGAGCCTGCTTAATGCTCATTACGTTGCATGAACCCGCCCTGTCGAATTACATCTCTCCCCCGCCTCTCGCTCTCACGCCCAGATGCTACACTCCCCGGGATTATGCTGGCGTGTCCCTGTTTTGCTTGCGAGTGAGGGTCATTAGAAGGGGCTGAGGGATCGCGAGGGCCTTGTCGATCCGGCCGGGGATGGAAGGGCGCTGGCAAGTGAAGGAGTCTGAGGCGCGAGGACGTTTGGCCCTGGAGTTCGAAGGTCGTCGTAAGGACCTCCACGCTGGGTGTGTTGCCCTCTTAACAGATGGCGCCACTCGTACCGACCGACCGTTTTTTATGATTATGAACTTACGGTGTTGCTGTTGTCGGCTATTAGTGACTAGCAACCAGGATCAACTGAGCGCTAACATGCTGAATCACGCCCCGTTACGCTTCCTATATCTTCCGTGCCTATGCTGTTGAGCAGCCGGGAGAGGTCATGCAGGAAGGGGAGGGAGAGGCAGGGGAGAGGAAAGGGGGAAGGGAATGGGAGAAGGAGGGGAGGGGAAAGGGGGAAGGAAGTGAGAGATTGCAGGAGACGGGGAAGTGGAGGGTAAGAGAGGTCAGCCAGGGTGGGTGGAAGGTAATTAATGGTGTTATACCTTAACAAGCTCCCGGGATCCTTCACCAGACAAACGAGTTTAAATTACAGGCGACTAAGACAGATTATAGGGATCGGGGGAGGCT
>NW_020872831.1:337258-339758 GCF_003789085.1 Penaeus vannamei | reverse complement strand
GTCTCAACTATAGCTCTTGTTAAATTCGCAAAATTTTGGATATAGGGAATAAACCTATTGTTACTAAGTGTTAACTGTAAAAAAAAAATCATAGTTTAAGCTCTTTCAGGGACGGGTAATATGTGAATGCTCTCATTAAACTGTTTTGTGTTTTCATTATTTTACGTTTCTTGTACTTAAAGGACTATACTTTATATCATTCTATTCATTTATTAATTTATTCAATTCATGATTACGTATCTTCACACCAGTAGAAACAGCGCTCGCCTATTTTCGATAAACGCAAGAGGAAACAAAAGAAAGTAGGACCAACGACACCCGATCCTCCAAATTCGGATCCGATCCCCCAAACAATCCCCTTCGAAAAAAAAAAACAAAAGAGAGATAGCCATCAAGCCGCTGTCTCCCGAGTTAACCAAAAAGCGATAACGAGAAAGCCTTTTTCTGTATAACACGGAAAGCTTTTTGTTCTGTTCACGGCTTCACAGGTGGGCGTTTCTAGAGGTATTTTATATAACGAAGGGCCGCTCTCCCTCGCACAAAATGGCTGATTATTCGCTTAATGTGACTCGTATTACGCGAACATTAAAGGAAACTGTAGGATGAGAGGCGTTGCCCGGTAATGAAAGTCGGATATATGGAATGGAAGTGTCTCGCAATTTTCAGCCTAATAATCATAGCTTTAAGTCACGAATATAAAAAATATATATAAATGGAAATTACTACCTGTAAAAGGGTTGATGCAAATAGATTTTGTGTCGTGTTTGTTTAATCATCATAAAACGTTCGTCTGCCCAGTCCAAAAATGATTATCTAGATAAACGAAGAAGAGAAGAAGAAAATGATGATGATGACGAGGAAGAAGAAGGAAAAAGACAAACAAAAAAATCATCTCGGAAGCTTAAAAACACAAACATCAAAGGCAGTCTCGTCTTGACTTAAAATCTTTTATAATAGACAATCTCCATTTCCTTCGATTGCGAACTCCATACGGGGAAAGGAGAGCGCAGAGGTTTATGCATGAAGATTGCCTTAAATGAAGCCTGCGTGACAATGTGGAGCATTTTTGTATGTCGGGGCTGACTCTTTTTTTAATCTTTCGCTTGTTCTACCGTTCTCCGTCTCCTTTTTTTTCTCTCTCTAAACATCTGTCTATCTATGCCTCCTTCTTTCTTCTTTTTTTTTTTTTTTTTTTTATACTTTGTCATATATACAGGTTAAAACATGGTGTTTTATACTCCCTTGTTTTACTCTAAGCTTAAGATTTCCTTGTAAATGAAAATCTATCTAGAAGCTTTACCTTGTGGGAATGTGCTTTTATGAATTGGACATTACGTATTAACCAGGATCGTGGGACCTCCATCTGTGAACAGCAGCCTTGAAAGCTTGCAGGCTGGACAGGTTGTACAGAGATGTTTGCTGAACCATCGTGTTCCAGAGCCTGGAAATATCTTGTTGAAATGAGCGCTGATGAAGTTCGGTCCTGGAGAAGGGTACCTGCAGCTCTTGACCGCGGTTGCTTGAATGCCGTGTTTCGTAGGCTGCAGCCGCTCGTGGTTCAAGTCGCAGAGATGTAAGATGGGAGACGCGTAGCCTGTGTACTTTGTAGAATACACAGAGAGCAGCAACTTCTCGCCGATGCTGAAGAGGCTGAAAGTGTAACTGTCGCTCCCCTACCAGCGTTTTGTGTGACACTAGTCTCTGGGCTCGAATTTGGACCCTGTCTAGCAGTCGCAGGTATGATGGAGGACAGCAGGACCACACCAAGGGACAGTACTCCATTACTGGCCGAACCTGGGAGTGGTAGAGCGTGTAGCAACCTTTGGCATCGAGGAAGGGCGCGATGCGACGGATGCACGCCAGTTTCCTCGCCGCGTTCTTTGCAACGCCCCTGACGTGGTCTGTGAAGGTGAGGCGGTGGTCGATCTGCACCCCTAGGATGCTGATGGCGCTGTCGTAGGCTAGGGTCATGCCGTCCATCACCAAGGCCGGAGTGTGTGCGAGGGGAGCCTGGCGTCGCGTTATCAACATGGCCTGGGTCTTCTCAGGAGCGAAGGTGACTTGCCATTTCTTGCTCCATGCAACGATGAGTCCCATGACGTTGTTGATGTGATGCACGGTTTCCTTTCGGCTTGGGTGGCTGCAGGTGAAAGATAGGGTACAGTCATCTGCATAGGCCTGGGCGTTTGGAATGAGCTGCAGGATATCGTTAAAATATACATTCCACAACAAAGGCCCGATAACACTGCCTTGTGGGACACTTGCCTCGATCGGAAATTTAGAGGATGTTTGGCCGTTAACAACCACCTGCATTGTTCTTCCATGCAGGTAGTCCTCGAGAAGCGACAGCAGGGGTCCTGCTATGCCAAGGCTTCTCAGCTTTGCAATGATGCCCTTGTGCCACACTCTGTCAAATGCACCAGCGATATCAAGTGCAATGACAAAAGTTTCACCGCCTGCATCGAGAGACTCCTGCCAGGCAGTCGTAAGTTGGAGGAGG
>NW_020872831.1:328660-333660 GCF_003789085.1 Penaeus vannamei | reverse complement strand
TGTGTGTGTGTGTGTTTGTTGCGTGCGCGCGCGCGTGTGTGTGTGTGTTTGTGTGTGTGTGTATGTCTGTGGGTGTGTGTGCCTGCGTGTATGTGCATTGTTGTCATTGTTGTTGTTTGTTGTTTTCGAAAGTGTAATGCATTATTTTAGGGTTTAATGTGATGTCGGGTAACTGGATGACCTTTTCTCTTCCTCGCTCAGTCTCCTTCTCCTATTTCTGTTTCCCTCTTTCCCTTCCCTCCCTCCTTCCCTCCCCCTCTCCTTCCTCAGTCCTTCCTTCCCTCCCTCCCTCCCTCCCCCTTCCTCCCTCCCCTCCCAGCCCTGATTTCCTCCTCTCCTTTCTCAGTCCTTCCTTCCCTTTTTCTCTTCCCTCCCCCTCTCTTTCCTCACTCCCTCCTCCCCCTCCTCCCTCCCTCCTCAGCCCTGATTCCATTCCTACCTTCCCCTCCCTCTCCTTTCTCAGTCCTTCCTTCCCCCCTCCCCCTCCTCCTTCTCTCCCCAGCCCTGATTTCCTCCTATTCTCCTTCCCTTCCCCATCTCCTTCCCCCATCTCCTTCCCCAGTACTTCCCTCCCCCCCTCCCTCCCTCCCTCCCCTCCTCCCTCCCCTCCCTCCCCCCTGATTTCCTCCCCTCTCCTCCCCATTCCCCTCAAGTAAGCCCTATCGATCTCCCTACCCCCCCACCCCCACCCCATCCGCGCCGTCTAGTGTTTGTCTACAGTTCTCTGAGCGGTTGCTATGAGGGGGAAAAAAGTTGTTGATTTACATGTTATCATAATCATTATCATTATCTTGGCATCGTTGACCCTTTTTTATGTGTATGCATTCTTTCACCTTTTTTCTTTCGTGCTTTTTATGTTTACTTTTTAATTTCTTTCTTTCTTTCTTTCTTTCTTTTTCGTTGGCATATCGTTTGCCGAGTTAAGGATAAGAAAGATAGGAGAAGAAGAAAATGAAGGAGGAGGACACGGAGGATAAGAAAAAGAAAAAAAAATCGTTAAAGAAATCTTATTATATGAAAAAATAGCATCCCAAAACAGATGGAATCAAATATGGAAATTTTGAGATAATCCACGAAGAAAACAAATTAATTTCGCAAATATTACCCGAAGAAAGATTCGGATCCGAAGGAGTCTAACCCGAAGGCCGTCATGATAGGGATTTAGCTTCAAATCTTCCGAGACAACAAATCTCATCCACGTAAATCCCGACAAGACAGAGCTGCGACTGGTTCTTCTGGGAGGTCAAAAGGCTCTACCTTGACGGATGTGTACCGGGTGGAGGGTTATTGGCCTTTGCCGGAGCGCGCAGGCCGGGTGATCGCTTGATCCGCGCCGCTCTCTCTGCCGCCAAAGTCCCGTCGCCAAAGATACTGTCAATGCTCGCTAATCACAGGCGACTCATCGGCACCAAAGCTGTCGTGTCGGTGGCGCCCGCTTTCATGAGTAATTTTGTTTTTTTCTTTTCTCTCTCTATCTATCTATCTATCTCTTTTCTCTCTCTCTCTCTCTCTCTCTCTCTCTCTCTCTCTCTCTCTCTCTCTCTCTCTCTCTCTCTCTCTATATATATATATATATATTATATAATATATATATATTATATATTATAATATATATATATATATATATATATATATATATATATTTTTTTCTTTCTTTCTTTCGTTTTATTTTTCTTTTTTTTTCTTTTTCTTTTTTTTCTTTTCTTTTTTCTTTTTCTTTTCTTTTCTTTTTTTTATTCTTCTTTTTCTTTAAAGTTTGTCTAATTTTGTTTGTTGTTGGTTGGTTGGTTTGTGGAAATGAGGAGAAAGAGGAGGAGGAGGAGGTTATCTATGGCTATTTATATGATTTATATCATTTCATATTAAAAATTATGATATTGCTGATATATATCTTCTTGCATGTCAATCATTTATAGTCTATAACACATGTATCGCTTATTGTAAATTCTATCCCTCTTTTGTATTATATTTTGCTTCGCTTTCGTAGTTATTTTTTTTATAATAATAGCGCCTGAGTGGAAAAGTCTTTATTTCATGAGCAGTCGACCTTTCGGCTTAATGTCAAGGGGAAAGTCTGAGTGTATGTTCGTTTTGAGTGTGTGTGTGTGTGTGTGTGGTGTGTGTGTGTGTGTGTGTGTGTGTGTGTGTGTGTGTGTGTGTGTGGTGTGTGTGTGTGTGTGTGTGTGTGTGTGTGTGACTGTGTGTATTCGCTTTTTGTGTACTAAAGCGTTTCTCTTAGAATCTACCGTGTGGGGAGCATGTGTACGTGTGTCCGTGTGTGCGTGCCCGTGAGTACACACCATCTGTTCCAGTGGACGTTTTTTTTTGGGGGGAACACAAACACGAATGACTCATGCACATTCCCGCGCGTGAATGTCGCACCTGGACACGGAAGGCAAGAAGGGGAGAAAGGAAGAAGGAGAAGGGAGAGACGATTTAGGAAGGTATAGAAAAGGAAGAGAGAGGGAAAGACGTGGGATTAGAGAGGTTAGAGAAGAAATATAGATAGATAGAGATAGAGAGGAAAAGAGAGAGAGAGAGAGAGTAGGGGGAGAGAGGGAGAGAGAGAAAGGGGGAGAGAGGGAGGGAGGGAGGGAGGAGGAGGGAGAGAGGGAGAGAGGAGAGAGAGAGGAGAGAGGGAGAGAGAGAGAGGGAGAGAGGAGAGAGAGAGAGAGAGAGAGAGAGAGAGAGAGAGAGAGAGAGAGAGAGAGAGAGAGAGAGAGAGAGAGAGAGAGAGAGAGAGAGAGGAGAGAGAGGAGAGAGAGAGAAAGAGAGAGAGAGAAGAGAGAGAGAGAGAGAGAAAGAGAGAGAGAGAGAGAGGGAGGGAGGAGGAGGAAGGAAGAGGAAGGAAGAAGGAAGGAAGGAAGGAAAGGAAGGAAGGAAGGAAGGAAGGAAGGAAGGGAGGGAGGAGGAGGGAGGGAGGGAGGGAGGAGGGAGGGAGAGAGAGACAGAGACAGAGAGAGACAGAGAGAGCAGAGAGAGGCCGAGACAGAAACAGACAGGGAGAGAGAGAGAGAAGCTCCTTCCTCGCGTGAAAATTGGAAGCCAGGCAAGTTAGCAACACTGCAACTAAGTGAGGAAGTTGCCTGATTGTCTATTAACTGCGAAAAGGTGTTGCCGCATCGTCGTAACAGGAGCGGCCCTTAGGGATGACAGCCGTAACGTTGCCATGGAAACGCAGTAACGCTCGTATCATGGAGATCGTTCGATTGTATTCAGGTCACTGGTTGCATCATTATTTGTCTTTTTGTCTGTTTGTCTATCTTTCTCTACCTATGCCTCCCTCCCTCCCTCCTATCTTTCCTCCCACTTTCACTCCCTCCTCTCCCCTCCCTCCGTCCCTCGCCTACCCTCCTTCCCTCCCCTCCCCTCCCCTCCTTCCCTCCCTCCCTTTTCTCTCCTTCTCTCCCTCCCTCCCTCCCTCCCTCTTTCTTTCCCTCCCTCCCTCCTCTTTCCCTCCCTCCCTCCCTCTTTCCCTCCCTCTTTCCCTCCCTCCCTCCCGCTTTCCCTCTTTCCCTCTCTCCCTCCCTCTTCCCTCCCTTCCTCCCTCTTTCCCTCCCTTCCCCTTCCCTCCCTCCCTTCCCCTTCCCTCCCTCCCTCCCTTTTCCCAATCCATCTCCTCATCAAAGTTAAATCCCGCAGAGATGCTTCCCTCACAAGATCAACAGCATCCAGAATCAATCTCAAACTCCCATCTATCTCCAAGCCATGGATCAAGGAAGAGGAAAAAGAAGAATACGAAGAAGAAGTAGGTGGAAGACGAAGAAGAAGGTGGAAGACGAAGAAAGAAGGAGGAGGGGGGAGAGGAGGAGAAGGAGGGAAGGAAGAGGAAGAGGAGTAGAAGGAGGGGGAGGAAGAAGGAAAGGGAGGGAAGGAAGAGGGGAGGAGAAGGAGGAAAAGAAGAAGAAGAAGAAGAAGAAGAAGGATTAGAATATGAAGAAGAAGAAGAAGTAGATGGAGAAGAAGAAGGAGAAGGGAGGAGAAGAAGAAAAAAGAGAGAAGAATGATGATGATGATGCTGGTGATGAAGAAGAAGTAGAAGGAGGAGGAGGAGGAGGAGGAGGAGGAGGAGGAGGAGAGAGAAGGAAGGCGGGTAAGGGGGAGGAGGAGGAGAAAGAAAAAATGAAGAAAGGCGGGAGAAGAAGAAGAAGATGATGATGAAGGAGGAGGAGGAGGAGGAGAAGAAGAAGAAGAAACGATGAAATCTTTATAGACTCTATAAAGAAAGTGAAAGGGAGAGAAAAAAAAATCAAAACAAGGAGGAAAAAGATAGAAATATATAAAGAAGGAAGGAGGGGAAAAGACGAATGAAAGAGGAAAGGAGAAAAAATAAAAAGAGGGAAAAAGAAGGAGAAAACGAAAAGGGGAAGAAAGAAAGAGAGAGAGAAAAAATGATACAAGAAGAACGAATTGGTAACACAAAGACAGACAAAGGAAAATGACAAAATAATAAAAGAAAAAAATACACGATCTTGTTTACTTTCATATTTATTCTTTTATCACATTCAAATGAACAATGAAGTGTTGAAATTTCTATTGTCAATGGATGAATAAAGGAATTGATGAATGAGTATATAAACATGCATTAATAAACAAACAGAGAGAAAGGCAGAAGATCAGTGAAATAATTATCATTATGAAAGGAATTGTCATAAGCGCTAATAACGACGAATAATAAAAGAAAAAAAATCTATATAAATGTTCGTCCGATCTCGTAAAGGTAAATGTGTAAACGCTTTTTTCTTTTTCTTCTTTTAATGCTCGATCAAATGAAGTCATTTATCCCTCTCCGAAAGGAAGATTTCTTTCATTAATCTTCACGTTTATCCGTTCCATTCCGGGAAGCACGAAAGAAGATTATCTCGCATTCTGATTGGACAAGGCGCGGTACAGGGATAATCCTTCAGCCAATCGCAAAACGGCTTTTGTGCAGGAAGGGCGCCCTTTGCTCCCATCGTGTGTGCGGATGGTGTCGTGTACGTAGCGTAAAACGTACATTT
>NW_020872831.1:318660-321160 GCF_003789085.1 Penaeus vannamei | reverse complement strand
TTTATATTCATTAGCATTTGCCGTTAATTGAAGATCGATTACGCGTCTTACGGACATGGACCTAATGATTATTCACACGGACGTGCTGACGAAAGGAATATTTCGAAATTAATTCAGAAACAAGTAACCCCATAGCTCTCTTACCTCCCTCCTCACCCCCATCCCCTAAGAGGCTCGGGGTTGCCACTAAAATTGACATTCATTCGTATAAACACAGAATTGCTCGGCGAGAGACGTGTGTTTTCGGCCGAAATCATTGCATTCTCACGCCGACATCAACAACAAAAAATCTGACCATTCAGTAACAAGCCAAAAGACATAAAGTACAGATTAACCTGCCTACAAAAGCATAACGCAGGAAATGGAATAGAAAATAGAAAAGAGAGCGAAAGCATAGAGTACGGATTAATTGCTTTAGTTCCCCGTCGAATGTATGGATCGATAGGACTAAAATTCCACAGAAAACGGAGCCATCTCCCCGAACTCTACGGGAAGTAAAACGACAGTTCCATGCACTAGAGGCGATGATAGCTCAGTCATACACTTGTGAATGGCCAAAATCATTCATGAGGCGTGAAAAGATGGATTCCAGCCACTCGTGGTACCTGCTCTCGTGTTTGCCGGCTGATTCAATTAAAGGCTTCGTTTTTTGTTGGTCATTGTAGTTTGGGTGTGCATGTAAAACACACACACGCCCAAACGGACACACATACGTACAGGCGCACACACATAGGCACAAACATAAACCTAATAAAAATATTCATATATATAATGTATACATACATATATACATATATACATTTATGTATGTATGCGTATATATATACATATTACATGGTTATACATGCATATATATATATATTCATATATGTATGTATGTATAATATATATCTATATATATATATATATATATATATATATATATTATGTACGTATGTATATGTATATACATACATATATATAATATATATATATATATATATATATATATATATATATGTATATATTGTATATATAATATATATATATATATATATATATATATATATATATATATATATATTATATATATATATATATATAATATATACACATATGTATAATAATACTGTGTGTGTGTGTGTGTGTGTGTGTGTGTGTGTGGATGTTGTGTGTGTGTGAGTGTGTATACAAATATATAGATAATATATACATACATACATATATATATATATATATATATATATATATATAATTATAGATAGATAGATAGATAGATAGATACACACACACACACACACACACACACACACACAACGCATATATATATATGTATATACATATATATATATATATTATAATATATATAATATACATATATGTGTGTATATATATATATATATATATATATATATATATATATATATATATATATATATATATATATATATATATATATATATATATATTATATATATATATATTTGCATCTGTTGGTGTGTGTGTGTGCGTGTGTGCATCCACACTCATGTGCGTAGCCAACTCACCTGTGTGTCGTTACGATCCAAGCCTGCAGTTTATGAAGAGGGGAGGGGGGGGGCAAGAAGGAGAGAGGGGGGAGGCAAGAGGGGGATAGGGGAGGGAGGGCAGAGGGGAGGAGGGGGAGGGGAGGGAGGGGAGGCAAGAGGAGGGGGGGGAGGGTTAGTTAAAGATTTGAGGAAGAAACTGAGGCTGAATTTCATAATAATGTTGCCGTCTTGAAGGGATATCATTTTTCATTTGCTCTAATCTATATTATTAGTTTTTTCTTTTGTATTCTTTATTCTCTTTTTCGTCTGATTTATCAGTCATTTGAAATGATGTTTTCGTTATTACACTTTATCGTCAACATCATTTTGAATTTAATTATTGCTTTTTATTTTCATTAACATTACTGTTACCATCATGTCATTTTCATCATTATCATTTTCATCATTATTATCCTTTTCCTTATCGTTGCTCTTATCATTATTGTTGTTGTCGTTGTTATGATCATTACCATCATTATCATTATAATTATTATAGTTATTATCATTATCATTGTTATTTCTATCCTTATTATCATTATCAATATGATTATCATTATTATTATTATTATCATATCATTATTATTTTATTATTATTATTATTATTATTATCATCATTATCATTATTAATCATTATTATTGTTATATATTATCATTGTTATTATGTGATGTTTATTATTATTATTATGATCATTAGCATCATTATCATTATTATCATTTTATCTAATATTATTATTATTATCATTATCACTTTAATCAATATTACCACACTTATTGTCATTACTATTAATATCATATTATCATTATTATTATCATTATTACATTATCACTTTAATCAATATACCACAACTTATTACATTAATATCAATATATATCAAATTATTATATATTATAATCATCATCATCATGCATCAATCATCATGTTTTTTTATTTGCAACTTTCATTATTATCATTA
>NW_020872831.1:295007-310007 GCF_003789085.1 Penaeus vannamei | reverse complement strand
GTGCACCAGGGGGCGTGCGCGTGATTTTGCTTGTTTTTTTGTTTCTTGTTTTTCTTTTTTTTTTTTTTTTTTTTTTTTTTTTTGGGGGGGTGTTTGTTATGGGTGTTGGCAATGGTGTTTGTGACTGTTGTTGTTGTTGAGTTAATGTGATTTTTTTGTTATTGTTGTTATTGTTATTATTGCTATTATTATTATCATTATTATTATTATTATCATTATTTTAATGTTATTACTATTATTGTCATTGATATTGTTATTACCATCATTGTCATCAATACTGTTATTTTTATTATTATCGTCAATATAGTTATTACTATCATTATCATTAATACATTTATTACCATCATTACTATTGATATTTTCATTATTACAATTGTTATTATAGTTATTATCACCTTTGCTGTTGCCATAATTATCACATTTACTTTTGCTCGTGTACATATTTTGCACCAACGGCTTGTGCCTCGGTCGTCTTCTTATCTATTTATTTCCGGTGTCCAGCGATGGGGGTAGTGGGCTGGTGGGGAGGGGGAGGGGGGAGGCGATGGGTGACGGGTAAAAACTAATTCTAATTATGAAATGACTTTTTTATTATGTTTGTCCTGTTAATCATGTTATCATTCAACGTGGAAAAGATATGCTGTATTTCTCCTGTTGCTCACTCGTCGGTTGTGAAAAATGAAAAATCAGCGGAAAACGTAGATTTTGCCAAGCTTTTGATCACTGCGGTTATCGGTATAAAAGAACTTTTGTAGAAAAAGAAGTCACCGATATACGTATATTGATGTTTAGAAACTATGTTATATATATATATATATATATATATATATATATATATATATATATATATATATATAATATATATATATATAATACATGTGTATGTATGTATGAACACACACACACACTTATGTATTTATATGACTTTATATATTTTTGATACAATAAAACTGGTACCAAAAAACATCCCCATTTTCCTTTCCAATTCCAAAAGCTAAAATAACCACTAACCAAAGATAACTAAATTTGGCTTAGGAGATGATAAATGGAAATAGAAATGAAATAAATGAAAATATATAAACAAAAAGTGTAAGGCCGAGTGCTTAACCGCCGAGAGTCCTAAAAAAAGTGATTATAGAAATAATTGAATAAAAGCATCAATAAATAACACAACAGCAAGAACATTGAGTTTTCTTCTTCCTCTGCTTCTTCTTCTTCTTCAGTTCTTCTGCTTTTCTTTTTGCTTCTTTTTTTCTTCTTTTTTCTTTCTTTCTTCTTCTTCTTCTTTTTTTTATACTTTGTCATATATACAGGTTAAAAACAAGGAGTTTTATGCTCCCTTGTTTTACTCTAAGCTTAAGATTTGATTGTAAATGAAAATCTATCTAGAAGCTTTACCTTGTGGGAATGTGCTTATTATGAATTGGACACTACGTATTAACCAGGATCGTGGGACCTCCATCTGTGAACAGCAGCCTTGAAAGCTTGCAGGCTGGGCAGGCTGTGCAGAGATGTTTGCTGAACCATCGTGTTCCAGAGCCTGGAATATCTTGGTTGAAATGAGCGCTGATGAAGTTCCGTCCTGGAGAAGGGTACCTGCAGCTCTTGACCGCGGTTGCTTAAATGCCGTGTATCGTAGGTTGCAGCCGCTCGTGGTTCAAGTCGCAGAGATGTAAGATGGAAGACGCGCAGCCTGTGTACTTTGTAGAATACACAGAGAGCAGCAACTTCTCGCCGATGCTGAAGAGGCTGAAAGTGTAACTGTCGCTCCCCAACCAGCGTTTTGTGTGACACTAGTCTCTGGGCTCGATTTTGGACCCTGTCTAGCAGCCGCAGGTATGATGGAGGGCAGCAGGACCACACCAAGGGACAGTACTCCATTACTGGCCGAACCTGGGAGTGGTAGAGCGTGTAGCAACCTTTGGCATCGAGGAAGGGCGCGATGCGACGGATGCACGCCAGTTTCCTCGCCGCGTTCTTTGCAATGCCCCTGACGTGGTCTGTGAAGGTGAGGCGGTGGTCGATCTGCACCCCTAGGATGCTGATGGCGCTGTCGTAGGCTAGGGTCATGCCGTCCATCACCAAGGCCGGAGTGTGTGCGAGGGGAGCCTGGCGTCGCGTTATCAACATGGCCTGGGTCTTCTCAGGAGCGAAGGTGACTTGCCATTTCTTGCTCATGACGTTGTTGATGTGATGCACGGTTTCCTTTCGGCTTGGGTGGCTGCAGGTGAAAGATAGGGTACAGTCATCTGCATAGGCCTGGGCGTTTGGTATGAGCTGCAGGATATCGTTAAAATATACATTCCACAACAAAGGCCCGATAACACTGCCTTGTGGGACACTTGCCTCGATCGGAAATTTAGAGGATGTTTGGCCGTTAACAACCACCTGCATTGTTCTTCCATGCAGGTAGTCCTCGAGAAGCGACAGCAGGGGTCCTGCTATGCCAAGGCTTCTCAGCTTTGCAATGATGCCCTTGTGCCACACTCTGTCAAATGCACCAGCGATATCAAGTGCAATGACAAAAGTTTCACCGCCTGTATCGAGAGACTCTTGCCAGGCAGTCGTAAGTTGGAGGAGGAGGTCCGATGCAGATCTCTGTGACCTGAAGCCGAACTGCCTGTTGCTGATGAGGTGGTGTTCATCAAGGAAGCTGGCCATTCTTTTAACAAGAATTCTCTCACAGACCTTCGCCACGGTGGACAAGAGGGAGATGGGTCTATAATTCGTGGGAGATGTCTTGCTCATCTTTTTGTGGATTGCAACGACATTTGCAGTTTTCCAGATTTTTGTCCATATCTTCTGTGCCATACATGCTTGGAACAGTGCAGCAAGTGGTGTGGCCAGCTGGTCGGCACAATTGACGAGAGTATGAGGGCTAATTCTGTCTGGCCCCACAGCTTTCGTCACATCCAGGCTCTTCAGTTCTTTTCTCACTTCTTGCACCGAGATTGACACATTATAAAGCCGTGACCGTGTCTGTGGTAACAATCTAGGGGGCGGCACGGCGGGTTCAGGGACAGTCATTTTTCCCGAAAAGTAGCTGGCGAGAAGTTCTGCCTTCTCCTGGCTTGATGCAGCCACAGATCCATCTGGCTTATCGAGAGGAGGGATACCATCGTCAGGCGCATAACCCTGGTGTTGCTTAATGCAACTCCACCAGGATTTACCTCCTACTGACTGACCAATCAGCTTGGTCCGCAGGTCCTCCTTCCAGCGTGCAATGGCCCACTTCTGTGCCCTCTTCATCCTTGAGCAGGCAGCAGTGTGGAGCTGCTTGTTTCGGCTCGTGGGGCTACGTTTGTAGCTGACCCAAGCCCTGGCTTTGTTGTCTGCATCTGCTTTGCAGTGAGGACCAAACCAAGGTTGATCCATTGGCCTGGTTGTATAGTCTTCGTGGGGTACGAAGACCGATTGGAGAGTGACTAGATGACGTGTGAGAGCTAGAGTTTGGTCGTCTACATCTCCATCCAGGATGCTATTCCATTCTGTTTTATCTAAGGCATCACGAAGGCCTTGCCAGTTACTTCTGCCCCAGTGCCATACTGTGCGTGTAAACGCTTCCTCCCGCATAGGTCTGATGATAAGCCTGGTAAGGATGGCAAAGTGGTCAGAAGAGCCAACGGTTCCCACAGACTGACACGTTACCGCGCCGTCAGGGAGGTCAGTGATGACGGGATCAAGTGATGAGCCTGATATGTGTGTCGGAAAATCCACATGGTTGGCCAGACCAAAGGTGTTCAGCAGATCATCGAACGATCTAGCCACCAGGTACTGGTTCAGGTCACCAACGATTATGATATTTTCACTGTGGTGCTGATGAAGCAAGCAATCGAGGTGATCCTGGAGGAATAACAGAGGCTCAGGTCCTTGCCACTGGGGTCTGTAGCAAACACACAGGAGAGAGGTTTCTTGCGTGTTTTTCCAGAACTTGAAAAACAAGAGCTCCAGGTGCTCAGGCATTTCCACTTGTAGTGGTTGGACGTGCAGACCACTTTTAAAGCATACAGCTATGCCCCCGAAGGTGCCTTGCGTCCTGTCCTTTCTGTGCCACTTCGTGTAGCCACCGATTCTGCCAAAATTGTCTGGAACCGTGTGATTAAGAAAGGTCCCCACCGTTGCAATTATGTCAGGCCTCAGCGGTAGAACAAAGCTGTGAGTTAGGTCACCAAGATTTGTTTGGAGCCCCCTCACATTAGCAGAGAGAATGGACAGGCGGTTATTCAGACTGCATATGCCTGGCATTATGGTTAATTAGCAGGTAATTGGTGATGCTGGTACGGAGTGGCCCCGGGCCAGCCACTATAAGGTTGGTGGGCTTGGTGTGGGGTGACCCCAGGCCAGCTAGTGCGGAGGAGTCCACTGTTTAAGTGAGGCAGTAAACTCAGTTGTCGCTGGAGCGTCTGGACGAGAATGTTGTTGTTATGGGATTGCTCAGCTGACAAACTCCGAAAAAGACGCTCCTGTCTTTCCTCAGACAGTTTTGTGCGACAGCTCTGTTCCTCGTGACCGTGGCGATGACAGAATTCACAGAACTGATTCTTCCGACAGTCTTCTTGGGAATGCCCCTTTATTCTGGCAAAACGAGTTCCGTTTGTCAGAACGTTGAGGCTGAGTCGGTTGACGCTGCGATACGTGATGTTGCTGCTGAGAAGACGGGCGACGTGTGCGACGTCGCTGCGGCTGTGGTGACGTGTGGCGTTATCTATGTCGTGGCTGAGCGTACGCGTCACGTGAGCACCGTTGCCGTAATTGCACAGACGTGTGGCTGTGGTTTGGGTCAGGAAATGTGTTGGAGGATTGCGGGAGTGAGAGTGTATGGCTGTAGCTTTGTGCCTCTTGATCTGCTGTCTCTGGAGCCTCAGGAAGGGGAGGAGGCTGAGTGAAGCAGGACTTAAGTGGTCGTGGTTTACCCGACGTCCACCACGCCTTCGCAGCTGAGTGGGTGTTGGTTTTGCCACACCACTCCTTGTCAATACGCTCTGCGTTGGCTGTGCAGGCAATTGAGTTAACCTCTAGAGAGTCGATGCTGCTTTTCGTGGCTTGAATATTGTCTATTAGTTGCAGCACCGTGACTACGGCGTCTCTTTTGCTCGCGAGATTCTCCGAGAAAGTGTTGAAGAAAGGTCAGCAACGAATTCTTCCTGGAGAGCTCCGCTCGCAAGTTTCTAACGATGGTAATCAGTTGGTTGCTGGGAAGGTTAAGTAGTTCTTCTTCCTCTGTAAGGGGGGGGGTTGAACTGGAGCTTCCTCTGCAGGTGGATTGTGCTGTAAGAATTCAACCGGTACTGCGATACCTGCAAGTCCCTCAGCGATGCAGTTTGGTCACAAGCAAAGTCGCTCGCTATTTCCATGCAGGCAGATAACGTGGCAGAAGTTTTGGCAGATGCCGTTAGCACATTTGACAGCGTCTTCCGTCCTTCTCAATGCGTAGCCACACACGCAACACCACTTGTCTGGACAGATCCCGGTCTTAATTAAACGAGCGATTCTCTGATGTTCGTTTTGTTCATTTCGTCGCGCGTCGTGAGACATCTTCTTGACGCGAAGGGGCAGGAAAATCCGCGAAAGGTAGGGCAGGGGGCAGGGGAAGCGGAGGTCGGGGGAACAGGGGCAGGGGAGGGGACAAGGAACTGTGGCAGGGGGGGGGGAGCGGCGGGTGAGGGGGGGGTATACGCAGCGGCAAGTATTCGAGTAGGGAGGAGAAGGGGAAGGGGGACTGTCTTTCTAAGGGAAGCCGGATGGTGTCAATTCACCATGGGGTTTTAGCTCGGCCCCATCGGATCTTCCGGAAGTAGTTTCAGTCCAAGTAAAAGAGGGGGTAAGAAATATTGAAAAAATCAGTGAAGATAGAAAAAGTAAAATAAAGCAGGGGAATAGAGCACTTGGCGATGTTCGAATATCTTGGAGGCCTTGCAAACGAGCGAAGGGCTGGTTCGCGGCGAGGGCTGGGAGGAGGAGAGAAGAGAATGCCAGCCAGGTATGCTGGAACGTCGGTTTTAGACGGACAAAATACAGAATTACTCAGTATTTAGGTAATATGTCAGGTCTGAAATGACATATGCTAGTGCTCCATGCACTCATGCACAAACATGCTTAATAGCAAAGCCAAATACGGCCTATGGCAGCAGCTATTCTTAACGTTGTGAGGAGCTTCTTGTATAGCTCCGATAGCTGTTGCCCTCTCTTCTATCTCTGCTTAAGGTTCTGAATATTCGCAATTATTAACTCTGTATTACCTTCCCAACCTAACATGTTATTAGACTTAAGATGACTCGGCAGAATCTCTTTGAGGTGTATTTATTTTTCTCTCCTATTTTACTGCTTATCCCCTCTTCCTCTTTCTCTTCTCTCTTTCTCTCGTAGTCTTTTCCCTCTCCCTCTCCCCATCTTTCTCTTTTTCTCTCTCCTTCTCCCTCTCTCTCCCCTCTCTCATTTCACTCTTCCTTTCCATCTTGTCCCTCTCCTTCTCTCCTCTTTCTCTTTTCATCTTGTCTTTCTCCCTCTTCCTCTTCATGTCCCTCTCTCTCTTTCGCTCCTCTCTTGTCCTTTTCCCTCTCCCTCTCCCTCTTCTCCCCTCTTTCTTTTCCTCCTTTGCCCCTTTCTTATCCGTTTCCCTCTATCTATCCCCTCTCTCTTTACCTTCTTCCCCTCTCCCTCTCCCCCTCTCTATTCCTCCTTTCTCTTCTCCCTCTTTATCTTCCTCTCCCCCTATTCTCTTTCCTCCTTTCCCCATCTCTCCTTTCCCTCTCCCTCTTTCTCTCCTCTTCATATCCTTTCCCTTCTCCTCCCTCCCTCTCCCCCTCTCTCTTTTCCTCCTTTCCCTCTCCCTCTTTCTCTTTTCCTCTTATATCCTTTCACTTCTCCCTCTTCCCCCTCTCTCTTTTCCTCCTTTCCCCCTCTCTTATCCTCTCCCTCTCACTTTTTTACCGTATCCCACTCACCTTGTACCAGCAGCACCTTGTATCTCCAACCTTGCCTTCAGAACAACCTACCTCCTGCTTTTGCCTTTCTCCTTCTCTTAATCTACATTAATCTCCTCCTTTTTATGCATTAAACAGGCTATGAATCTTCAATGAATCTCTTTTCACTCCCTCCCCCCATCCATCCCTTCTTTATCCCCTTCCTCATACAATCTCCTTCCATCCTTCGTTTCTTCCCCTCTTCCTTCCACCCCGACCTCGAGTTCCTGCCAACTTTTTTTTTTTTTTTTTTTTTTTTTTTGTCCTATACGTATAATTGCCAATAATCATGGTTCTCGAGGGGTGGGGGGGGGGTGATGTTCCCTTTGTCGCGCACATTCCAGTCATGAACTCGAATGACCTTCTATAATGATAAAAAAACCTAAGGTGGGTTCTTAGTTGTAAATATGAATTCGTTCGATATGGGTTATTAGAGATTGTGTGTGCGTAAAAGAGATGGGTATATAGGTAGATAAGATAAATAGAGAGATAGATAGATGGATGGAGAAGGGAGGAAGGAGGAGGGAGGAGAAACAGAGACAGAGGCAGAACAGAGAGAGGGAAGAGAGAGAGAGAGAAAGAGAGAGAGAGAGAGAGAGAGAGAGAGAGAGAGAGAGAGAGAGAGAGAGAGAGAGAGAGAGAGAGAGAGAGAGAGAGAGAGAGAGAGAGAGAGAGAGAGAGAGAGAGAGAGAGAAAGAGAGAGAGAGAGAGAAGAGAGAAGAGAGAGAGAGAGAGAGAGAGAGAGAGAGAGAGAGAGAGAGAGAGAGAGAGAGAGCAGATAGACAGATAGATAGATAGAAAGTAGATTGAGAGAATGATAGAGAGAGAGAAGGGGAGAGAAGCGTATGAGCGTTCGTATGTCTCCCTAATCATGTATATCTATATTTGCGTGTGTGCACATGTGGGCGCGCCTGCATGTATCTATTACGAAACACCAGCGCAAGCCATCGATCACACTCCCAGCAGCTGCCAAGGTCTCCTCCATTGCCCAGGTGTATCTTCAACGGTAAATACGTATAGCTAATTAGTAACCGCTTGCTGAGTTTTACCTATTATTAGCATACGTTATTGTCGAGTGGGGGAAGAGGGGGGGGGGGGTGCAGGAGGAAGGGAGGGGGGGAAATGCAGCCTTGAAAGGGGGGCGAGGAGCTGTTCGTACTCACCAAGGACAGTCAGCGTAGATTCCACAATGCAGGCGGAGGGTTCAAGTGCAATACAACTACGCAAGCACACTTACAGACACACACAGACACACACACACATTGACACAGACACACACACACTGATACACACACACACACACAGAAACAAAGACTCACACACAATAACCCAGCTACCACACGCAATACAAGTACGCAAGCACACAAACACACACACACACACACACACACACACACACACACACACATACAGAAACACAGAAACACACACAATAACCAAGCTAACACACGCTCACGCATTTATGCAAAAACGCAAAAATAAAGAGTATACATAAAAGACTTTTCATATAATTCCTTACGGCATGCAAAGCACCTGTCATTCACGTGATGTCCTTCACATTTTTCTTAAAGATTACAGAATTGGGGATTTAGGAATTAGTATTCAGAATTATGATAATAGAGTACTATTTCTAACATTAACAGTTGATGATATTAGTAAAATGTTAACAATAGTATTGATAATAACGATAATGGTAATAACAGTGATAATGTTGGTAATATAAACAATGATAATAATAATGATAAAAGTAATAACAATAGTAATAATGATGATAATAATAATGATAAAAGTAATAACAATAGTAATAATGATGATGATAATAATAGTCATAATAATAATAATGATAATGATGACAATGGTAATAATAGTGATAATAACTATAATTTTACTATAGTAACAATAGTAATAATAATGAAAATGACAATTAGAATATCAATAATAATAATAATAATGATAATAATAATAACAATAATATAGATTATAATAATGATAACACTGACAATGATAATAATGGTAATGATTATGAAGATTATAGTAATAATGATAATAACTTAGTAATGATAATGATGATAATAATAATGATAATGATATAATGATAATAATAATGATAATAATAATAAATGATAATAATGAATGATAATAATAATAATGATAATAATGATAATGATAATAATGGTAATGATAATAGTGACAATAGTAATAATGATAATATTAATGATAACAATAATGATAAAAATGATAGATAATGATAGTAATAACAAAAGCAATGATAACAATAACAATAATAATAATGATGATAATAGTAATAATACCAATAAAATAATAATAATAATAATAATAATAACGATAATAATCATTACAACACTACTATTATTATTACTACTAATGATGATGATGATGACAATGATAATCTTCTTCCTTTTAGCTTTTCTTCCATTTCTATATGCAGTCGCCGTTATGCCTCATTACGGCTCATTCCATGTTGGCTTTAGCATGGGTAATGATAATAATAATAACAATAATGATAGCAACAATAACAATAATGTGACTAAATATAATAATGACAATGATGATAACAATGATAATAACAATGATAGTTCTGTTATTTATAATGATTATAATAGTAATACTTATAATAATATTAATGATGATAACAATGATGATAACAATATTTATAATAACAATAATAATAATGGTAATAATAATGATAACAATAATCATAATCATAATAATATTGTTAATGGAAATATCAATGACGACAATAATGATAATGATAATTGTAGAAATGATGATGACAATTGAAAAAATAACAGCAGTGAAAAATATTGATGATAATAATGATAATGATGATAAAGAAAACGATGATGATTATAATAGCATTGACAGTAATAAAGATGATAGTAATAATAATAATGATAATAATAGTAATGATAATAATAACAACAATGGTGATAGTAATAATAATAATGAAAATGATAATAATGATATAATGATAATAATAATAATGATGATAATGATAACAATAATGCTAATACTAATGATAATAGTAATAATAATAATAACAACAACAACAATAATAATAAACGTAATAACAGCAATGACAATGATGATAATGATAGAGATAATAATAACAATAATGATAATGATGATCATAATTATAATGATAATAATAGTAATGATAATAATAATAGTTATAATAATAACAATGATAATAATAATAATAATAATAATAATAATAATAATAATAATAATAATAATAATAATAATAATAATAACAATAATAATAATGATAATAATAATAATAATGATAACTATGATAATAACAATAGTAATACGAGTGAGGATAATAATGATAATGATAATAATAACGATAACGATGATAATGATAATAATGAGAGTAATAATAACAGTGAATTTAATAACAGTAATCCTAATGATAATGATAATTATGATAATGAGAATGATAATGATAACGATGATAATAATGCTGATATATCAATATCAATGATAATGATAGTAATGATAATGATGTTAATGATAATGATAATAATGAAAATGATAATGATACTAATAACAATGATAATGATAATGATAATAATAACATTGATAATGATAATGATAACAATAATGATAATGATAATAATAATGATGATAACAGTGATAATGATATTAATATAGGGAAGTAAAATAATAACAAAAAAAAAGTATCAATATCATTATCATCATCATCATCAGTGGTATCATAATAACCGTGCTTATGACGGTAATAATGCCGATAACAAGAAAAGTCACTATTCTATCCCATTTCGTTAATAACAACATACAGCTATATATATGCCTATGTGATGATATAGGAACTCCGTCTTTCCTAAGAAGGGAGCGTTACCTACCATGAGATCCCTTTACTGTTATGGAACGAGCTGTTTATATCTTGGTCTCCCTGTTCGGTGTCTGAGTGCCCTGTGAGATCATGGCACTCGCAATGCCACCGGTAGCTGGTTAATTGGCCAACTAACTGTGGTGTCTCGAGGACTCGAACGTACAGCCTCTGAAGTGGGAAGCTATAGAGGGAACCATAAATATTTAACTGGATGGAAATTTTGGAGAACATATACTATGAGAGTGATATTAACTCCTATGAGGAATAACATGGCATGACACTGAGGTCAGCGGGTCTGTCTGCTGAGCTGTGGAACGCGGCATCAGATTAGACGAGTGACTTGGTGGGCACCCGGAAACGATGACGGTTCGGGTTTAACTCTACGGACATCTCCGCCATGTTTCACTATTATGATTTTTTTTTTTGCTTTATATACCTTCCAGTCATTCATCATTCTACTTAACTAAATGTTGATATCATTGATTACGATAATGATAATGACGGTAATAACAATCGTGATGATGACGGTGATGATGATAATAACGTTTATGATACTAATAATGATGATGATAATAGTAATAGATATGACGATGATAATAATAATGATGATGTTGATAAGGATCACAATAATGATAAAAAACAAGGATAGTAATAATAATGATAATGATAATAAATATAGTAATAATAATAATGAATATGATAAATATAGTAAAGATAATGACAATGATAATAATAATAATAATAGTAATGATAATGATAATGGTAATAATAACAACAACAACACTGATAATGATCACAATGGTAGTAATAATGATAATAACAATAACGATATTAATAATGATATTGATGATAATGATAGTATTAGTAATAACTATCATAATCATTCTTACCATAATTACATATTTACAATATGTAAACAATAATACTGATAATGATGATAATAACAATGATAATCATGATGATAGTAATGATAATGATAATAATGAGGAGGATCGTCATAATGATAGCAAAGATAACAATAATGATAGAAATAATGATAATGATAATAATAATAATGATTTATATAATAGTAATAGTAGTAGCAGTAGTAGTAGTAGTAGAAAAAGTAGTAGTAGATATGATGATGATGATAATGATAACAATAACAATGATAATAGCAATAATGATAATAGTAATAGCGATAATGAAAATAATAATGGTAGTAATAATATTAGTGATAATAAAGATGTAGGTGGTAATAATCATGATAATAGGACTGATAATGATAACGATATAGATAAAAATATAATGATAATGATGATACCAACAATAAAAACAATACTTTTAACAATAACGATAATAGCTTATGATAACGATATCAATGATGATTTTAGTAATCGTGATAATATGACGATGATGATGATATGGTGGTAATGAAGATGATGATAATGATGTTGACGATGATGATGATGATGACGACGATGATAGCATCATCAATAGCAACAACACCAAGGTAATGATAATAATAAGAATTATGAAAATAAAGATAATAATGGCAATAATAATATTAATGATAAGAAGACCAACAACAAGGTCAGGGTTAATGATGTCGAAAATGCTGTTAATAATCAACATAATGATGGTAAGGGTAAGAAGTATAGTGATAGTGATAATAGTAGTGATAATGATGAGGGTTATCATAACCAAAAAAGCAATGATAGAAAATAATAGCAGTGATAGTTCTGATAATAGTGGTAATGAGGTTAAAGATAAGAACAGCATCATCAATAACAATAATGAAAACAACAAAAACAACAGCAAGAACAACAATAATGATAACTGTAATATTAATAAAAAGTCCTATTAATGATAATGATAATAATGATACTAATAGTAATAATGATAATACAATAGTAATGATAATAATGATACTACTAATAATGATGATAATGACAATGGTAATAATGATATTAATCATAATAATGACAATCACCATAAAATGATAATAATGATTATGATGATAATGATAACAACAACAACAATGATGATGATAATAAAGATGATAGTAAATGCAATGATAATGATAACAATGACGATGATGATAACAGAAATAATAATGATTATAATGACCATGATAATGATAATAGAAAAATAATGATTATAATGACAAAGATAATAATAATGATAATAATAACAATGATGATAATAACATCAGTAATGATAATGATAATAGTAATGATATTAATGGGAGTAATCATTATCATATCAGTGTTCTTTCTTGCTTTCTTTGGTTATTTTCTTAAAGTATTTCATTTTTCTTTTCTTTGCACTCAAAAAAAAAAAAAATCCTTTATGTGATAAATTAACATTGCATATGATAAAATTCATATGCAATGTTAATTTATCACACAAACAAAATTAATAGATATCCCCGTATACCAAAATGATATTTTTTCACATTTCTATATTTTTATCTTTTCTTTAGTACTGCGAAAACTTTCTAAAAATCAACTTCAATGAAGAATTTTATACACTTTTTTTAATAGCAAAAATATTACCTACTTCCTGTTTTCCCAGAAGCTTGCAGTGAATACTTCCTGTCGATATCGTTCTTTCTCCTCTACGTGTATCTTTTCTTCGTCCTTGTCGTTGTCGTCCTCCTTCTTTCTCTTTCTCTTCTTCTTCTTCTTTTCTTCTTCTTCTTCTTCTTCTTCTTCTTCTTCTTCTTCTTTTTCTTTCTCCTCCTCCATCTTCTCCTATCATTGCCGTAATCAAATATGTTAATAAGATGGTTTGTCGAGCTACTATAATTAGGTGATTTATGACCCAAGAGTTTGGTTCCCTTTAATCAAGATCCTGGTTCGTCGTCATGTTTAAAACGTGTTTGGGAAGGCGAGAAGCTTTGATGATGAATACTTCAATAGAGTTAATTTCTTTTACGTTTTTTTATCTACTGACGTTGTATGATTCATGGGTAAGGAATGTGTGAAATCATACGTTAATAATATATATGTATATGATATATTGGTGAGTATTTTTATATAAATGTAAGGGTTTAACCATTATTATAGAAGATGAGTTACATGGAATAAATAGGCAGAAAGATTAAAGGGAAAAGATACATTAGTAAATAAATAGATATAAAAAGGGACTAATATATATCCATATATATCTACTATCTTCCCTCTCTCTCTATCTATCAATATACATACATACATAGTATATATATATATATATATATACGTATATATACATATATACATATATATACACAAAATATGTATACACCTACATACATACACTCACACACAACACACACACACACACACACACACACACACACACACACACACACACAGTAATATACTATATATATTGGATAAGATACACATTCCCAAACGTACAAATGACCAGAATCTGGTCAAGGTAGATAAGTTGGCTTCGCACGAAGAATGAACGCAATTCGTTATTTTTCCCTTCTTCCTTTCATGGTTCTTGTTTGTCTTCAGAACTTCGTATTCAATAAAACAAACACTTTGCAAAAAAGTAAATGAATAGACAGATAAACAAATAAAGAGAAAGATAAATCAAAATCCTTCTTCAATTTGGAATCTTTTTCCATTATCAGATCCTACAATGTATAAGAATCTGGTACAAAACTCTACGGGAATTTTATGCCAAGACCCTCCTGACAACTAAGCAGAATTCATTGTGACAAATGTGGGAAACTGCTATAATAAGAACGGTATAAATTCAAACGTAAGGGACGTGATTCACTAAGATTTTTTTTTCTTTTGCGTTCTAATGTACAAGTTTCCCGAGAATATTATCAAAGTAGAGTTTTTTCCTAGTATGAATTCTGGAAGTATGGCTTCGTTGGAAGAGAGAAATAATCAGACGAAATGAATGGAAACTGTAAAATACTAAGATTCAGAACTGTATTCTACTGGAATGGAAAATAGTAAGTATTTATCAATATTTCGTATAAATGAATAGATGAATGAATAGATAAATAAATGAAGTGATGAATAAAAGGAAAAAAAACATATATAAAAACATACATATACATCTCTCTCTCTCTCTCTCTCTCTTTATATATATATACATATATATATATATATATATATATTATATATATATATATATATATATTATATATATATATATATATATATATAT
>NW_020872831.1:285007-292507 GCF_003789085.1 Penaeus vannamei | reverse complement strand
AGGAAGGGGGAGGAAGGGGAATGGGAAAGAAATTAAGGGATGGCGGTAGAGAGGAAAAGGGAAAAGGGGAGGAAGGGGAAGAAGAGAAGAAGGCATGGAGAAGGTATGTGTTGGGGAGGAGGGGAAGGGAAGAAGGGAAGAAGGGAGGAAGAAAGGAGAAAAAGAGGAAGGAGTAGATCACACGAAGAGAGGAAAAAAGTCGGAGGGGAATGTAAGAGAAAGAAAAGAGAGAAAGAAATGAAAGGAGAAGAAAAAGAGAGGACACAGATAAAAGGAAAGACAGAAAAGGAAAAGAAAAATAACGGAAGATCCCTTTAAAAAAAATCCCTTTTACGAAATCAAGCTAAGCCCTCAACGTTCAGCCTCCATGAAGTCCCGGATGTTGTTGACTCGCTTTCCAGGAATCCAGTCACACTCCACTGAGTAATCCTAAGAAATCCACTTTATTTTTTTTGTTAACACATTTTTCGTAAGGGAACAAGTTTGAACAACCTACACTATTTTTCATATGATCTGGCGCCGTCTGCTGAGAGTTTGGTCTTTTCTTCTAACAGTTTTTCCTTTTTTCCTCCACTCTCAAAAATAAAGAAAAACACTCATAAAACAAATGAATTTAAAACGAAACAAGATAAAAAATAAACAATCAAAAGAAAAAACAAAAACTAAAAATAAATAATACGGAAAGCAACCGACAAAGCCAAAAAACAACAAACAAGCAAACAAAAACAAACAATGAAATGAAAAATAAAACGAGGAAAGACAAACAATCAAACGAAAAAAAAAACCAAGAGTGTTTAACCCTTAACACGCCTTTTATGAGATCGAAACCGAAGTCAAGTGAAACCTTTAAAACACCTTTTGAGAGAAATGTCGAAAGCGCTGAGAAACCACCTTTCTTAACTGTTCTTTTTAGAATAATTACTTATTCATACTTCTATTCGTCAATTATTTCTCTGTCTACGAGTCATTCTATTTATATATCTATTTATCTATCTGTCTTGCTAATAGTCTGACATTGTCTGTTCGACAAGCTATCTATCTAACTAGCTGTATATCTTACAGTATATCCGTCTATCCATCTATCTCTCTATCATTTAATCAATCAGTCAATCAATCTCTCTCTCTATCTATCTGCCTGTGTGTCGGTCTATGTGTTTATCTATCCATTAATTAATCAATCAGTCTATCTATCTCTCTGTCTTTCTATCTCACTATCTGTCTACCTCTCTAGCTTTCTATCTGCCTAACTGTCTACCTGTCTATCTTTCCGTCTCTCTATCTATATGTCTGTCTCCCTTTCTATGTGTCTCTCTGTCTATGTGACTATCTATGCGTCTACCCATTTGTCTATCCCTGTGTATATGTGTCTGTCTATGCATATATCTATCTATATGTCTACGAGTACATGGACTGGAAGAGAGAAGGGCGGGGGGGGGGGGGGGTGGCAGCCGGAAATGAAGATAAAAATAGGGGACAAAGCAAAGGAGATGGGCCAACAGACAGACAGATAGGATAGATAGATAGTGATATATATATATAATATATATATATATATATATATATATATATATATATATATATATATATATATATATATATATATATATATAATATATTATATATATATATATATATATATATATATATATATATATATATATATATATATATATATATATTGATATATATATATATATATATATATAATATATATATATATATATATATATATATATATATATATATATATATATATACATATACATATGATAGACTGATGAGTATGAGAAGAATTATCATTTTCATATAAATTCTCTGTTGTAGATGCAAGTGAATATAAGGGTGAAACCATTATTATAGAAGAAGAGTTACAAGGAATAAGGAGGGAGAAAGATTAGAGGGAAATATATATTAGTAAACAAATAGATAAAGTGGTTGATGTATATCTATATCTATTTATCCCTCTCTCTCTCTCTCTATGTATCTATGTATCTATCTATCTATACATACATACATACATAAACACACACACACACATATATATTCCGTATATTGGATAAGATATACATTCCCAAATGTACAACATAGCAGGAATCTGGTCAAGGTAGATAGATTGGCTTCGGGCGAATAAAGAACGCGATAACTAAACTCGTTATTTTTTTTTCTTCCTTTCATAGTTCGTGTTTGTCTTCGGAACTTCGTATTCAATAAAATAAACACTTTGTAAAAGAAAAATAATAATAAATATAAACAAATAAAGAGAAAAATAAATCAAAATCCTTCTTCAATTTGGAATCTTTTTTCATTATCAGATCCTACAATGTGTAAGATTCTGATGCAAAACTCTACGGGAATTTTAAGCCATTACCCTTCTGATCACTAAGCAGAAATCAGTGACAAATGTGGGAAACGGATTGAATAAGAATGGCATAAATTCACAACGTAAGAGATGTAATTCACTGAGATTTTTATTTCTTTTGCGTTCTTATGTACAAGTTTTCCGAGAATATTATCAGAGTAGACAGATAGGTAATTATATTTGTATATAGACAGATAGATACAAATATAGATGCACACACACACACACACACACACACACATAAACAGATATTTAAACGGAATGAAATGTAGGTAAGCAGACAGACAAATAGAAAGCTCGAAAGACAAGCAGATAGATAATAGACGATAGACAGCTAAATGAGAAGAAGAGAAAAGAAGAAGAAGAAAAAACATCAGCACCAAGACGCCACCAAGGAGCCGAGGCGTCACAGCCGGAGGGGCGAAGAGCGCGAGGAAGGCGAGAGTGACTTTCGCGGGCGCCTCCCCCCCACCCCCGGCAGCGCCAAGGTCACCTCCGCTGTATGGCAAGGTGCGGCGCGGGGTAGGACGCCAGACTGAGGGAGAGGGGCGCGGGGTAGGACGCCAGACTGAGGGAGAGGGCGCGCGCAGACTGAGGAGAGGGGCGCGGGTAGGACGCAGACTGAGGAGAGGGGCGCGGGGGTAGGACTGAGGGAGAGGGGCGGCGGGGTAGGACGCCAGACTGAGGGAGAGGGCGCGGGGTAGGACACCAGACTGAGGGAGAGGGGCGCGGGGTAGGACGCCAGACTGAGGGAGAGGGGCGGGGTAGGACGCCAGACTGAGGGAGAGGGGCGCGGGTAGGACGCCAGACTGAGGGAGAGGGGCGCGGGGGTAGGCACGCAGATTGAGGGAGAGGGGGCCGGGTAGACGCCAGACTGAGGGAGAGGGGGGCGGGGCTAGAGGCTAGGGATGGGTTGGGGAAAGTAGGGGATGGCGGGGTAGAGAGGAGAGGTTGGGCTGAACATTAGGGCGCTGGGAATAGGGATCAGGGGACGTCGTTCTGACCATTGGGGACGATGGAGTGATAAGAACACCGGATTGATTAAGGACTGAGGAGAAGGGACGTCGGACTAAACGATTAAGGACGCTAGACAAAGGATAGGGACGCCGGACTAACCATTAAGGAAACTGGACAAAGGATAAGGACGCAGGACTAACCATTAAGGACGCTGGACAAAGGATAAGGACGCAGGACTAACCATTAAGGAAACTGGACAAAGGATAGGGACGCCGGACTAACCATTAAGGAATGGACAAAGGATAGGGACGCAGGACTAACCATTAAGGAAACTGGACAAAGGATAGGGACGCAGGACTAACCATTAAGGAAACTGGACAAAGGAAAAGGACGCCGGACTAACCATTAAGGAAACTGGACAAAGGATAAGGACGCCGGACTAACCATAAGGAAACTGGACAAAGGATAAGGACGGGACTAACCATTAAGGAAACTGGAAAAGGATAAGGACGCCGGACTAACCATTAAGGAAACTGGAAAAAGGATAAGGACGCCGGACTAACCATTAAGGAAACTGGACAAAGGATAAGGACGCCGGACTAACCATTAAGGAAACTGGACAAAGGATAGGGACGCGGACTAACCATTAAGAAAACTGGACAAAGGATAGGGACGCAGGACTAACCATTAAGGAAACTGGAAAAGGATAAGGACGCCGGACTAACCATTAAGGAAACTGGACAAAGGATAAGGACGCCGGACTAACATTAAGGAAACTGGAAAAGGATAAGGACGCCGGACTAACCATTAAGGAAACTGGAAAAGGATAAGGACGCCGGACTAACCATTAAGGAAACTGGACAAAGGATAAGGACGCCGGACTAACCATTAAGGAAACTGGAAAAGGATAAGGACGCCGGACTAACCATAAGGAAACTGGACAAAGGATAAGGACGCCGGACTAACCATTAAGGAAACCTGGACAAAGGATAGGACGCCGGACTAACCATTAAGGAAACTGGACAAAGGATAAGGACGCCGGACTAACCATTAAGGAAACTGGACAAAGGATAAGGACGCCGGACTAACCATTAAGGAAACTGGACAAAGGATAAGGACCGGACTAACCATTAAGGAAACTGGACAAAGGATAGGGACGCAGGACTAACCATTAAGGAAACTGGACAAAGGATAAGGACGCCGGACTAACCATTAAGGAAACTGGAAAAAGGATAGGGATAACCATTAAGGAAACTGGACAAAGGATAAGGACGCCGGACTAACCATTAAGGAAACTGGACAAAGGATAGGGACGCCGGACTAACCATTAAGGAAACTGGACAAAGGATAAGGACGCCGGACTAACCATTAAGGAAACTGGACAAAGGATATAACGGACTGCGCCGGAGGAAGGACTGGAAAACAACGCCGGACTAACCATTAAGGAAACTGGACAAAGGATAAGGACGCAGGACTAACCATTAAGGAAACTGGAAAAGGATAAGGACGCCGGACTAACCATTAAGGAAACTGGACAAAGGATACGCCGGACTAACCATTAAGGAAAACTGGACAAAGGATAAGGACGCCGGACTAACCATTAAGGAAACTGGACAAAGGATAAGGGACGCGGGACTAACCATTAAGGAAACTGGACAAAGGATAAGGACGCCGGACTAACCATTAAGGAAACTGGACAAAGGATAAGGACGCCGGACTAACCATTAAGGAAACTGGACAAAGGATAAGGACGCGGACTAACCATTAAGGAAACTGGACAAAGGATAAGGACGCCGGACTAACCCATTAAGGAAACTGGACAAAGGATAGGGACGCCGGACTAACCATTAAGGAAACTGGACAAAGGATAAGGACGCAGGACTAACCATTAAGGAAACTGGACAAAGGATAAGGACGCCGGACTAACCATTAAGGAAACTGGACAAAGGATAAGGACGCCGGACTAACCATTAAGGAAACTGGACAAAGGATAAGGACGCCGGACTAACCATTAAGGAAACTGGACAAAGGATAACGCCGGACTAACCATTAAGGAAACTGGACAAAGGATAAGGACGCCGGACTAACCATTAAGGAAACTGGACAACTAACCATTAAGGGACAAAGGATAAGGACGCAGGACTAACCATTAAGGAAACTGGACAAAGGATAAGGACGCCGGACTAACCATTAAGGAAACTGGACAAAGGATAAGGACGCCGGACTAACCATTAAGGAAACTGGAAAAGGATAAGGACACTAACCATTAAGGAAACTGGACAAAGGATAAGGACGCCGACTAACCATTAAGGAAACTGGAAAAGGATAAGGACGCCCGGACTAACCATTAAGGAAACTGGACAAAGGATAAGGGACGCGGACTAACCATTAAGGAAACTGGAAAAGGATAAGGACGCCGGACTAACCATTAAGGAACTGGACAAAGGATAGGACGCCGGACTAACCATTAAGGAAACTGGAAAAGGATAAGGACGCCGGACTAACCATTAAGGAAACTGGACAAAGGATAGGGACGCAGGACTAACCATTAAGGAAACTGGACAAAGGATAGGGACGCGGACTAACCATTAAGGACACTGGACAAAGGATAAGGACGCAGGACTAACCATTAAGGACGCTGGACAAAGGATAGGGTCGCCAGACTAACCGCTGAATAAAGGATAAGGACGCCGGACTAACCATTAAGGACGCTGGACAAAGGATAGGGACGCAGGACTAACCATTAAGGACGGTGGACAAAGGATAGGGACGCAGGATAACCCATTAAGGACGCTGGACAAAGATAGGGACGCCGGACTAACATTAAGGAACACGGACAAAGAATAGGGACGCCGGACTAACCATTAAGGATAGGGAACGCGAGACTAACCGGGATGGAACGCCGGACTTTAAGGATGACAAGAATAGGGACGGACTAACCATTAAGGAGATTCGCGGAGTAACCATTAAGGACGCTGGACAAAAGGATAGGGACAACCATTTAGGATGGACAAAGGATAGGGACGCTAAGGATAAGGGACGCTTGGATAGGATGCAGTACCGGAGGGATAGGAGCGCCATCTCACAGAGATTCGAACACCAGAGGAGCTCGGACTCCAGGACCACAAGGGCTACGGACACCGGGCTAGGGGAGTAGGAGTAATTTCGCGGCGAGCCAAAGGGTTATAAAATCCGATGTAGAGGTGATATAAAGACGCGTATGGCTATGTGTCAAGGAGAGAAGGCGGGAGGTGGTCCGGCGAGGGGCTGTGTGGGCGGGAGGGCGCCGTCTGCTGCGTCGCTTTTAAAGGGAAGAAAAAAAACGAGGAAGAAATGTGTGAGTGTAAGGTTACGTGCATCTATCTACGTATCTATTCATTTCTAGTATAAATATATATATGTTTGTGTGTGTGTGTGTATGTGTGTATTTATTTATTTATATATTTGTATGTTTACACACACAGACACACACATATGTATATGTACATATAATATATATATATTATATATATATATATATATATATATATATATATATATATTATATTTATATATACACACACACACACACACACACACCACACCAACACACATATATATATATATATATATAATATATATATATAATAAATATATGTATGTATATATATATACATATATAGACATACATATGCATGTATATATTAATATATGTGTACGTATGTGTACTCATATGTGTATACATATGTATGTGTACTCAAACACACAAATTCATAATGAAACCCTGCAGTATCACACTAATGCAGACACAACATCCTGACGGGACCACTGTCTTAGAACCTAGGGTGGTAGGGGTCCCGAGCGCTTGTCAAGGGGGACAGTTTAACGTCTTTATCCGTGCGGTGCTGGATTAATCAGTCTTACATAGAATTAAAAGCGTTGATTCGGCAATTCAGTATCTGCGGCCAACCCACCGCTTGGTTTGGAAGACTGAATGTAGGATTTAACTCTCCTTACTGTGGTATGAATCGACAGGAAATGTCAGTGGGTTTAGTGAGATCCTAAATGGACAATCCTTTTAGTGGGTCATGTGGATGAGTTGGGTTGTACCTGGAGCGATGGCGGTTCAAGGCCTTGTCTTTCACATATACATACATATATGTAGTCATACATGCATAGATGTATGTTTGTGTATCTGTGTATTT
>NW_020872831.1:240007-242507 GCF_003789085.1 Penaeus vannamei | reverse complement strand
CTCTCGTCTCTCTCTCGCCTCCTTCTTCTCGTCTTCTCTCGTCTTCGCCTCTCTCCTTTCCTTCTTCTCGCTCTCTCGTCCTCCTCTCTCTCCTCGCTCTCTCTTTCGCTTTCCTTCTTTCGTCTCTCTCGTCCTTCCTCCTCTCTCCTCGCTTTCTTTCTTCTCGTCTTCTCTCGTCCTTCCTCTCTCTCCTCGCTCTCTTTTCTCGCCTTTCCTTTCTCTCGCTTCTCTCGTCCTTCCTCTCTCTCCTCGCTCTCTCTTATCGCCTTTCCTTTCTTCTCGTCTTCTCTCGTCCTCCTCTCTCTCCTCGCTCTCTCTTATCGCCTTTCCTTCTTCTCGTCTTCTCTCGTCCTTCCTCTCTCTCCTCGCTCTCTCTTATCGCCTTTCCTTTCTTCTCGTCTTCTCTCGTCCTTCCTCTCTCTCCTCGCTCTCTCTTATCGCCTTTCCTTTCTTCTCGTCTTCTCTCCTCCTTCCTCTCTCTCCTCGCTCTCTCTCGCCTTCCTTTCTCTCGTCTTCTCTCGTCCTCCTCTCTCTCCTCGCTCTCTCTTATCGCCTTTCCTTTCTTCTCGTCTTCTCTCGTCCTTCCTCTCTCTCCTCGCTCTCTCTTATCGCCTTTCCTTTCTTCTCTTCTTCGTCCTTCCTCTCTCTCCTCGCTCTTCTTTCGCCTTTCCTTTCTTCTCGTCTTCTCTCGTCCTTCCTCTCTCTCCTCGCTCTCTCTTCGCCTTTCCTTTCTTCTCGTCTTCTCTCGTCCTTCCTCTCTCTCCTCGCTCTCTCTTCTCGCCTTTCCTTTCTTCTCGTCTTCTCTCGTCCTTCCTCTCTCTCCTCGCTCTCTCTTCTCGCCTTTCCTTTCTTCTCGTCTTCTCTCGTCCTTCCTCTCTCTCCTCGCTCTCTCTTCTCTTTATCGTCTTCTTCCTTCCTTTCTCTCGTCTTCTCGCCTCGTCTTCCTCGTCTCCTCTCTCTCTTCTCGCCTTCTCTTTCTTCTCGTCTCTCTCGTCTATCTCTCTCCTCGCCTTTCCTTTCTTCTCGTCTTTCTGTCTCTTCCTCTCTCTCCTCGTCTCTCTCGTTATCGCTTTCCTTTCTTCTCGTCTTCTCTCCTCCTCTCCCTCTCTTCTCCTCGCTCTCTCTTATCGCCTTTCCTTTCTTCTCGTCTTCTCTCGTCCTTCCTCTCTCTCCTCGCTCTCTCTTCTCGCCTTTCCTTTCTTCTCGTCTTCTCTCGTCCTTCCTCTCCTCTCTCCTCGCTCTCTCTTCTCTGCCTTTTCCTTTCTTCTCGTCTTCTCTCGTCCTTCCTCTCTTCTCTCTCTTTCTTTCCCCTTTCCTTTCTTCTCGTCTTCTTCTCCTCCTTTCCTCTCTCTCTCCTTCCTTCCCTCTCACTCTCTCTTCTCGCCTTTCGTCCTTCGGTTTCCTTTCTTCTCGTCTTCTCTCCTCCTTCCTCTCTTTCCTCGCCTTCCCTCCTTCGGTCTCCTCTCTTCCTCGTCTTCCCTCGTCGCTCTTTACTCGTCCTCGCTCCTTCGGTCTCCTCTCTCCAGGCTTTCCCCCCTTTTTCCGCCTTCTCTCCTTTCCTCCATGGAGCCTTTCTCTCCTCTTCGTCCTCCCCGTTTTGACCCTACCTCCTCGACTTCCCTCCACCCAGGTCCCTCTTTGCTCCTTCGCCCCCTCCCCCTCTCACCCCTTACTTCCCCACTTTTCTTCCTCCTCGCGCTAGCTCCTTGTCCTCCCTCCTCGTCCCGTCTCTTTTGATTCCTTCCTTCCTCGTCATTCCTCCATACCTTCACTTCAACCATTTCGCCCTCCCTCCTCTCCCTTAATTCCCTCCCTCCTTGCGACCAACCAGTTTCCCCTCCCTCCTTCTACCTCGATTCCCTCCCTCCTTCGCCCCCCTCCTCACTCCTCTTGACCAACCTGCTCGCCCTCCCTCCTCTCCCTTGATTCCCTCCCCTTCGCCCTCCCTCCTCCTCCGACCACCTGCTCGCCCTCCCTCCTCGCTCTCCCTGTGAAGCCCTTCTGCGGGAAAGGCTTTTTGCGCACTCCGGCAATGCCTGTATCTCTCGTTTCCGGGTCCTTTACAGTTACTCCTGTATGCGTGCGCGGGTTTGTATGTCTATTAGTTATGGTAGGAATATCTGCACTTACATTCGCGTATATTAGCATATTTTTTTCGATATACTTATTCTTTTTTTTATATTCGCACTTCGGCATTTCCATGTTGCTATATATCTTATGTATATCGATATATATCTTATGTTGCTATATATCATGTATATCGATATATATATATATATATATGTTGCTATATATCTTATTATATATATATGTATATCGATATATATCTTATGTATATCGATATATGTCTATATATATCTTATGTATATCCCTATGTATATCGATTATCTTATGTATCGATATATATCTTATATATATATCTATTATATATCTTATGTATATTATTATCTTATGTTATCGATATATAATCCTATATGCTATATATATGTTCTATATGTAT
>NW_020872831.1:225007-232507 GCF_003789085.1 Penaeus vannamei | reverse complement strand
CGACGAACAAGTAAACAAACAAATAAATAAACTAACCAACGCTACCAAATACGTAACCTCCTCGGCGAAGATAATAATGATGATGATATTAACGATTATAATAATACTATTGATAATTATAATGGTAACAATAATAATAATGAGGAAATAAAGATACGGAAATAATGATAACAATAGAAATATTCATAATACTAATGATGATAGTGATAACAAAAGTATTAATTATAGTAAAGATAATAATAATGATAATAATGATGGTTATGATAATGATAACAATAATGATGATGATGATGGTCATAATAATGATAACAATGATTATGATAATAATAATGACAATTATTATTATTATCATCATTATCATTGCTATAGTAATAGCAACAATAGTAATAAAAATAACAATACTGATAAAAATAATCATAATAATAACTTTAACAATGATGATAGTAATAATGATAATAATATTGATGATAATAATGATATAGTAATAATGATAATACTAAAGATGATAACACTGATAATGGTAGTAATAATGATAATAAGGATAATGATAATGATGATGATGAAAATAATCATAATGATAATAATGATGATGATAATAATAATTATAACATCTAATAAAAACAACAACATTAATAATGACAATGATAATGATGATAATGATAATATCAATAATCATAATTGATAACAACGATAATTAATCATAAAATATTAATTAATGATAATTAATAATTACATAATAATAAACAATAATTAAGTAATAGTAAAAAAATGATAAACATCAACAATAATATGATATGATACTACTACTACTAATATATTATGATAATGAAAATAACGATGACAGTAATAATCACCATTATAATCATCATTTCTATCATCAATATTACCATCACCGATTGTAATAATGATAATGATGAAACAAAAGAAAAAAAAAAATAACAAAAAAAAAAAAAAAAATGACAAAAAAACATCAAGAAATACACCCCTAGGCCTACCTATCCGTACAAGCGAAGGAACGCCCATTTCCGTGAAGGTCTTCCTGAACGACCCCCCCCCACCACCACCCCCAGCAGGACGCTTCACCCTCCAGGGCCGGCGGGGTCGTCCTGCAGCCACCCCCAGGTCGTGAGACAAAATCTCCAGTGGACGAGGGGGAGAGTGGGCGGTCTTCCGGGCTATAGGCTAGGGGGGGGGTTACTTGTTTTTTTTTTTTTTTTTTTTTTTTAGGTTATTGGGTGGTTATTTTATGGGATATTTTGTGGTTATTATTGTTGTTATTTTGGGGGTTATATATGTGTGAATATGGTGTTTCTTGTGGTTAGATTGGGCTATATATATATATATATATATATATATATATATAATATATTATATATATATGTATATATATATATATATATATATATATATATATATTATATATATACACATTTTTTTTTCTTTTCTTATCATTTCATTTTTGTGGGGGTCTTTCGCGTTTTCCCTTTTTATTTCCTACATTTACTCAATTTTCCTTAGTTATCGTGTGGCTACTATTATTATTATTTTTATTTATTATCATTATTATTATTATTGCTATTATATTATTTTTTATTTATTTATTATTTATTATTATCATTTTTTTTTGGGGGGGTTGAGAACACTTTCATTTCCGTTTCTTAATTCATAACCATTTCCCGCCACAGATCCCGGCCGCGTGCATCAACTTCCACGTGGTTCTTGATACTGTCTATCCATCTTAATCATCAACTCGTTGCCTGTATTCAATTTTATCCATGTTTAAATACCTTCTTCCCACGTAGTGAGTCTTGTGTCACATGCATACTTATTTTCTCTCATCTCTTTTTTTCTTTGGCTCTTTTCTTTCCCTTCGTGTTGTTTTGTTTTTATTCTTCTTGCCTTATATTTTTCTTTTTCATCTTTCTTTCTTTTAGTTTTCTTTATCTCCTTTCTTTCTCCCCACCCTTTTCTTCTTCCTCTTTCTTTCTGTTTTGTATTTATTCTTTCTTTCTATTTTTTTATTTTTCTTCCTTCTTTTTTATCTCTTTCTTTTATTTCCTCTTTTCCTTTTCCTTTTCAGTAGCAATTACCACTGCTCCTTGCTAAAACGAACCGCCAGGTGCATTTCCTTTTCCTTTTCCTTTCACCGAGATTCTTTTGTCACACAGCTGTCCAATCTCCTCCGTCCAGCTTGTCCAACTTGCCTGGTTCGTCTTCTTTATTTAGGCAGCGTCCCCAATGGTCTTTGGATATCGGGTCTTCCTTATTCGAATTCCACTGTCTTCTTCACTATGTTGTCTTGCATCTGTATGAAGTAACTCTCACATGGCTGTTTATTCACATTTTCTTATGTCCTTTTTATGATCGGCTTATTTATTTTCGGTCCTTTCTTTTCCATTTACATTTCCTCTAATCTTCTAGTTCCTTTTTCTTTCTTTTTTTCTTTATTTTATCTTCGTTAAGAAACGCTGCAACATCTGCACACGGCCTGTTCTCCGGCACCAATCAGACATCATTCACAATGCAAGACTGGCATCCACATTATTTTTTCGTGGCATGAAACCCTTAACTGTTCATAACTGGTTTCTCCTCTTTCTTGGGTTCTGTTACATCCTTCTCCTTTATTGGTTTTAAGTCTTTTTGCTTATTACATTTTCGCAATACCCCAATACCCATGGGTGAGTTTGCGTGCCCTCCCATCCATCAGCATCTTGTTTCTCTAAAGTGAATGAAAACTGAAGTCATCAATATTATGCCAATGTATTCCAAGCAAAATCAAGCCTTCACTATAATTTTGATTAGTACAGTAATATTCCTTGATTTCTTCTTAGTCGTGTATTCTGTTATTCCACCTTGGTCTTTTTCATTCCTCTCATATCTTTCCTTCATCAATGTTCTCCTTTTTTTCTTTTTCTAAATTCGTCTCTCCTCGTCTTCCATCTGCATTCTTAGTAGTTTCAACAATTTGACACCATCTGTTTCTCTGTTGCACTTCCTTGCAAACTGGTACGTCATGTTCTAAACTTCTGTCTCCACGTTGCCATAAAGTTCCTGCTATGCCGCGTTGGTCGTTTTGAGGTCAGGTTTCGTGCCTTCCGATAAAGACCTACCGTTCAGGAATACTTCAGGTTTTGCGTGTTTCATTTTTAGATTTTTAGTCACGTGCTTTTATTAACTTCATCATGCCTCCATTGCGTTCCTTTTTCGGGCCTACTCACTCTCAACATCATAGTATTTTTCTTGGGATGGCATTTACCATATCCATTTTTTCATTCTAAAAGTGAAAATCAAGCTCTCACATTTTTGGTTACTGCAATTTTCTTTTCATTTTCTTGTTTTGCTTTCCATTTTTGTGTTATTCTGCAGGTTACTGATCTGTATTGCTACGTGAGATTTTCGTCGTTCAGTATTTCAATCTGTTTACTTCTTTTCCTTAAGTATACTTGTCCCCGGGATCCATGGCCGCAACTCTTATGTATTATTTTCTATTCTCATCTTTTCCTAAAACATATATTTGTGATTAGTACGCTTACTTTGCCTGTTTCCGCACTATAATTTCTTGCTCTAAACTAAACAACTCATCATTTTCATTTCCTTTTTGCATATGACCAATCATTTCTACTCATATCTCCTTTTCCATATTTCTTCCCTTTTTAGATTCCACACACACACACACGCTTGCACTATTCATCAGTTTATCAGACTTAATTTTCAACTACAACCTTCGTTTACCCCAAGCACACCTCACATTTTTTCTCGAATTTACTGTACTTTTCTCTAAAAGGACGTTCTCCATCCTCATTCACTGTCTCTTGTGTTTGTTCATTTCCACCTTGTCTCCTGGGAAACGTGAGGCATGAACTCTACTTTCTCTCATGCCAGTCGCCCCGCACCCAAGTCCGTCTCTATTCTTAACCCTTTTCCCCTGCTACGTATTCTGAAGAACATCAACCGTTTTCTTCCCCTTTTCTTCTCTTAACTTTTCCATTAGTCGTATTGGACACAATATCTCTCGCTTCCTCTTTACGCATAAAAAAAACATCGAGTCTTTCCTTCTTTCGTATTTCTAACAGTCGTATAATTTGCACAATCTCCCTTCACTGATTGATAATGGCGACCCTGTATTACTTTTGCATCTGCTGTCCTTCATACTGCCTTCCTTTCCCACTTATCCGCACTTGGCGCCGAGAGTTGATTTGAAAAGGAGATGAGTAAAGGATCTCTGTCTCAAACCCCCGATTTAAAGAAAAGAAATGACTCAGGAAAGGGTTAACAAAATTGAAATGAATAAACAGACAGCGATGGCAAAATTGGTTAAAGAAATAAAACTACGTGTACAGATGTCGGTATTTATGGTGATGAACAAAAATTGCCAAGTAGATTCAGAGAAAAACACAAACATCATAATGGTAACCGTATGATATTGCTGATGATTATGATATTAATAAAAAAAACATTAATGAATATGATAACAACAACAACAAAGACAACAACAACAAAAACAACACCAACAACAACAGCTACATCAAGAAAACGTCAACAACGGCAACAACGATAATGATAATGACTATAATAATAATAATATTAATTCTAAAGACAACAATAAAACATTCATGATAATAATGATAACATTAAACATGATTATGCCTCGCAATAATCATTAGTTTAATCACCAAAATGGACGAAAAACAGCATGAAAAGACGAGGCCCACGCTGCATCCAGACCGGAGAGCGGAGTCTAGACTTACATGCAATACATCATTCGATCGTGATGAGAGGTCAAAGGTCAACCGTAGAATCGCGGTACCGATTACCCTATACACGCGAGGAGGCTTGACCCCCCTAAAAAAAGAAAAGAAAAGAAAAAAAAAAAAGGGATTTTGCCTCAATTTCTATAGATACTTGAGAACTTATGGTGGTGATGGTGTGGAGAGGGGCGGGATGAGGGATGGGTGTTGGGGATGGGGGAGGGAGGGAGAGGGGTGACGGGGAAGGGAGAACAGGAGGAGTGGGTAGGGGAGAAAGAGGGGGAAGAAGAAGGGGAAGGAATGGAAAGGGGGAAGGGGGAATTAAGAGGATGGTGAGGGGGGATGGAGGGGGGGGGGAGAGGGAGAGAGAGTGGGTTAAGGGGTAGATGAGGGAAGATGGAAGGGGAGGAGAAGAGGGAAGGGAGGGGATAAGGGGAAGGGGAAGGGGAAGATAGCAGGGGAAGAAGGAAATGGTAGAGGAAGCAATCAAAGATGAAAAGATAGAAACAAGAGAGATGGAGAAAGACGCTGAGAGAACACCTCGTTAGCATGCAGGGATGTGTGAGAACATATACGTTATCATTTCTCATCTCCCTGCAGCCCGCCCACTCGATCTGTAAACATATCACTTAGATCACTATTCAAGTTGTTTACAGAGGAGTACCTTGAGTTTAATTACGCTTTGTTATATACCTCAGAATTATCTGCTGGCTTTATTCCGAGTGCGATATACCCATGGTCACGCTGTGTATAATTATAGAGATTTTGTAATGTTGGCTACTCCGTTATTCGTAACTTTAGATTTTAGTTTTACACATAATGTTGATCTTAATTGGGGAGCCGGATTCTGAAACGCGTTGAGGCGCCGTATCTCCTTAAGGCACCTTAATTTACGGTCGAGCGATCTTACGGGCCATGCACAGAGCAAGGGACCCGACACATTGGTGCGAGATAAGGCGCCTTAGGTTAAGGCAAGGGGGCAAGGGGGAGCAGCCCTTAGCGCTCTTACGAGTATATAAGGGAAATGCAGCAGGACGGTTAAGGCCTCCAGCGCGCCTTATTTCGAAAGAGAAAGAAAGAAAGAAAGAAAGAAAAAATTATTGTTAATGAGCCATTGGTAAAGAAACCTTTCCCATTTTTTTGGGGGGAGGAGGGGGGTAAGACATATCTTTCCAGTAAGACAGCTGTCAAAAAGGCAGGAACATTTTTTGTATGACCTCATCAGGCTCTTAAGGAAGGAAGTTAAGGAAAGGGACGAATAACAGCGCAAGATTTAGCAAAGACACAATATCATATTCATTATTCTGGCTAATTTGCTGATAAGTGTTTACACAAGGGTAATACTCATAAATAGCATGTAATAAACCCACCTCCCTTCTAGGTTTGCCACATACCCGTGGCATGGTTCAGCAATACCTGGCCGGCAGCAGACCTTGAAATAGTGGTCAGACATCTAAAGTCTTCCACATAATTGCTGTGTCTCGTTCCTGTAATGACCGGGTGTCGTTGATAATGATAAAACATAATGGGCATAATCCTTTTTCATTGCTTGGAAATGACTTAGGGGATTTTAAAGGATCTTTATCCATAATTATATGGGCAGGAACGCAGTGAGAGTCGCCACTTGCCTCTCCTTGTAGCCTTGTAGATGACCTTTTTTGCAAGTATGGATCTACAAGTTGCTGTAACACACAAACACACACACGCACACACTTGGGAATGGAGACGGGACAAGTACTCAATTTTTTATACTGTTATAAATCATTGTTTATTGGACGCTTTTACAAAACTTTCAAGTTCGCTAAATAATACTTTGAGGGAAGCGGCTATTCCCAGAAGTTGAAAAAAAGGAAAATTGGAAATCAGCAGGATTTTTTTTAGAGGTCAGGATATGCAGTAAAAAGAAGACTTACCTGCGAAGTATGCTGTATGCATGTTCACACCTATGCATGATTATATGAATGTTTATTTTTGGTATGTATGCAGGGACGTATATATATGTATATATATGTATATATATGTATATATATATTATATATATATATATATATATATATATATATATATATATATATATATATGTATATATATATATATATATATATATATATATATATTATATATATATATATATATATATATATACATACATATATATATATATATATATATATATATATATATATATATATATATATATATATATATATATATATATATATATATATATATATATATATATGCATATGTATGTTCGGGTGTATGTTTGTATATATATATGTATATACATATATATGCATGAGTGTAAATATATATGTCTATATGCATATGTATACGTACAAAACATGCATGTATATATCATGCACATCAGCATTACCAGTCACTATGTTAATACTACTAATAACAGTAATAATAACTGTAGTATTACTTATCATGATGTGACAATAATAGTAACATTTTGAGTAACAAAAATGATGATGATGCTGATAATGAAGATGATGATGGCGATGATCTTACCGGTTGTGGTGGTGGTAATGATGATGATGATGGGGGCAGGGATGATAGTTATGATGCTGATAATGTAAGTGATAGCTAGAACGTTGTTAATATTAATCATTGCTGGAAATCATGTTAATGATGATGGCGATTAATCCTAACGAAGATTATATGATAATAACTATAACAATTACACATTTATGCACACACACACACACATATATATGTGTGTGTGTGTACGTGCGTGTGTGTGTGT
>NW_020872831.1:197507-210007 GCF_003789085.1 Penaeus vannamei | reverse complement strand
TTTTTTCTATCTTCCTTCTTTCTTTTATCTTTCCGTCTCTCCTGTGGATCGATTGTTGATCATTTATTTCGTTATGCTTTTTCTTGATCTATCTTATATGAATTTATTTATCGGTTGTTATATAATGTTTTATTGGCTGTTTGTTCATTTTCTGTGTGTTTGTTTTGTCATTATCATTTCATCGAACGACGAACATGTATTTATGATATTCATTATTCGACTTCTTTAGTTATATATAATATATATATGTATATATATATATATATTATAAATATAATTATATATATATTATATATATATATAATACATGTTTTTTTTCTGTTTATAAATTTATCTGTGTTTGGTTTTGTTCATAACACACAGGGGCACGTTGTTTGGATCTGTTCCCCGGCCTGTGCACGTGTCTTCGCCCCTTGAACGTGCTCCTCTGCCGGTCCCATTCGCCTTCGTGCACGCAGGTGCCCGATTAGCCCTTCTACGGACACCCCGTTACGAAGGGCTATCCCCCCCCCCAGCCCTCCCCTGCCCCACTCTTAACGTTGCAAGAACTAGCCCCCTCCCCCGCCCCCCTCCCCTAATTGCCATCAGTCACCCATGTAAGGCGACGAGCCCGTGCATGGCGCCGGGCACGAACGGCGCCTGCGCAATGGACCGTCGTTAATCTCTTAGCTGTGAATATTAACCTCGACTGCGTGTTCGAGCCGGGGAATCCAAAGGCAAATATGGTTCGGGACCTGTGAACGAAGGGGAAGAAAACACTTAGACAATGATGCTAAACAATAGCAAATAAGCGCTCATGCTTCGTACAGAAAACTTGTTTGTGCTTAGAGGGTCTTGGTTCTGCTTCTCGCACAATCAGCGTTCTTTTGTTTTGAAATATCGCTTCCAGACGTCGGGAAGCACGATGTTTTGCGTTCGCTGTGGCCTCTGCGTGTGCAACTGCAGTGGGTCGTGTGCGCACAGACCCTCACTTACGCGCAAGGTAACTGTGTAATTCCACTTATGATACCAGGTGTACAGCTCAGGCGTGACGCACAGTGTTGTCCTAGAGAAGGATATCTTCCCCCTCCCTTTCCTCCCCCCCCCCCCACTCCTTTCTCCTCTCTCTGCTGCCCCCCCCCTCTTCTCCTTTTTCATCCTCTCCTTACCTCCGCCTCGCCTCCCTCTACCTCTCCTTCTCCTTCCTTCCCACTCCCTGCTACTTTCTTCTCTCTCCCTATCCCTACTCTTCTTTTTCCCTCCTGCTTTGCCCGAATAGTTCTTCGCACTGCTTTCCCTCCGCCTTCGCTTTACTTGTTATTCCCCTTTCTCTGATACCCTTGCTCTCCCTCGCAGCCTCCTCTGTTCTTCTATTCTTTGCCTTGTTCTTACCTTTGTTTAGTCTTACGAGTTTACATCGCTTCACCTAGAGATTACTCCCGTCCTCTCCTTTACTCTTTATTTCCTCTCTCCTTCCATTTCTTTTCCTAGTGTTTACCTTCCCCCTCTTTGCTTTTCGTTGCTTTCCTACTCTGTTCCCCTGTCCCTTCTCTTCCCGCCCTTCCCTCTCTCTTCCTTTCCCCCTCCCTTTCTCTCCTAGCCCGAGAGCCGTAACCTCTCCTTTTCTCCTTTCTCTTTTTCCCGTCCCTACTCTTTGTCCCCCGCGTTCCCTAGAGACGAAAGAACTGGAAACGAACAGAAGAAAGAACCAGAACCATAACCCTTACTTCCACTTTATACGGAGACATATATAACTCTAAGACCCCCGAAAGGAGAGCCTTTAGAAAGAGGACAACAATCAGAAAATACCCCCTCTTGGAATAGAGATTCGCCCGTAACGATTGAGGAGTACCCGCGAGATGCATGATAGAGGCCACCATCTGTACTTGACCGACGGAGGAGATGACCGTACGCAACTTTCGGTGAGCGACCTGCGATTAGATGCACAGCTAAGACACAGCAAGCAAGATGATACACGCTGTCTGAGCAGCCTGTTTCACTTGTCTCTACCGCGCCAGGGGACCCTCGACAGACTGAGTACGCCGCACTCTTGAAGATCGGGCCAGACATACGATTACTCCCTTGACGTACCTCGTATCCTTACGAGATCCCCTTGATCTCTACGCACGTCACTTTCACCGGTCTTCTCTTTTCTCGCGTCTCATCGGACGAGGCTCGGAGTTACATCGACCCCGTGAGCTTCCCCCAGTGCCCCAGTCGCCCTGACTGCCCCACGTCCTTCTCCTACTGACCTCTTCCTGTCCCCTCTTCTGAACTGCACCACGCTCCTCCGTACGCAAGAGAACGATCGAGAGGAGACCCCGAAGGGAAACCAGGAGTAAGAAACGATGAGAGACAGATGGCAGAGCAGGCGGAGGGGACACGACAACAAAGAGAGGGAGGAACAATGGAATATCCTCTGAACGACCAAAAGACACGGAGGGGAAGCGTGACTTGTAACCTCGGGGCAGGCAGCCCCAGCGCAAGCGCGAAAGGCAGCTGGGATATCCCGACGGAAGTCGGAGGTGGACTGCGCTTCTCACCGGGGAAATTTGCCCGACGCTTTCGCAGCTTAGAGGAAAGAAAGGGTCAAAAGCAAAAGGTCGATGTTCTTTTACTTTGTAATACGTCTTGGAAGATTAAAAGTATTTGTTCAGAGGGTTTGGGAATCTGTTTCGGGGGGACCGCTTGCTGTGTTTCTATGAATAGAGGAGAAGGGAATGCTGAAAGGAAAAAGGGTTGGAGTTGTCGTTCTGGTAAAGCTGAGGGTCAGAGGGGAGAAGGAGTAGCAAAGCGAAGACTGTCTTCTCTTGACTTTTCTGAATGTGCACAGTTTCTAAGCTTTGAATACAAAGAATATTTTCCGGAGAGGCGGAACGAGATGACGCGGGTGTGGTCCCGTGGAATTCTGGTCCTTGAACTTCGAGGGTTGGTGATTATGAGAAGGAGAAGGGGAAAATGGGAAGACCAGAAAAAGCAAAAAGACATGGTGAGAATGGGACTGGTCGTCTCTTAAATGCCTCTAGGGTGGGAGGAGCAAGTGAGTCCGAGCCGGGGAGAGAGGAGAGGTCGGGGGAGAAAGAAAGGAAAGAGCGGGGGGGCCGACTGGGGGAGGAGGGTGACTAAGGACATTTGCGGGTTAAAATGAAGCTTAACGAGAGAGAGGCGAAGTAAGAGTAATATAACTTTTGACTTTTCAGCTGTACCCTATTCAAACGGGATAGAGAAATTGCTCGCTAGAGTGATGTAGATGTGAAGTGAGATTAATCGGTGCTGGAAATATCTGTGGGAGAGGCAGAGAGAGCATATGCAGAGAGACAGAAGGGGAATCGGTGGGCGGGGGAAGAGAGAGGAATCGGCGGAGTGAGGGGGATGAGAGGTGGGGAGGAGAGAGTAGAGAGGATGATGAGGAGACGTAGTGCTGGGAGAGAGAGAGAAGGAGAGGAGGAGAGCAGGAAGAGAGGAGAGGAGAGAGAGGGGAGAGAGGAGGAGGAGGAGAGAAGAGAGAGAGAGAAGAGAGAGAGAGAGAGATTGAGAGAGAGAGAGAGAGAAGAGAGGAGAGAGGAGAGAGAGACGAGAGGAGAGAGAAAGAGAGAGAGAGAGAGAGAGGAACATACGGCCTTCTCATTGCATTCCTTAATTGAAAATAATTCAGTTCAGAATAGCTTTGTCTTTCAAGCAGGGCGAAGACAGGGGAGCACAAGGCCCGAATTGCAAAGAAAAGCTGCAATAGAGAAAGGAGAGGAGAGGAAGGGGAGGAGAGCAGAGCATGTGTGCTATGTGGGGGGGGGAGAGGGAAGGAGTGAGAAAGGGAGGGTTATTCTCGACTCATTTCTCTCTCTTTTCTCTCTTTCTTCCCTCTCTCTTCTCTCTCTCTTCGTCTCTCCTTCTCTTCCTCTGCTATCCTTCTCTCTCTCTCTCTTCTCTCTCTCTCTCTCTCTCTCGCCTCTCTCTCTCTCTCTCTCTCATTATCATTATTTCGTTATTATTAATAATTATTATTATGGTTAATTTTATGTTATAGTTTTATTATTAATGGTTAATTATTATTTTATCCAGTTTTATTATTATGAGTTTTATATTTTTATGTTTTATTAATTTATGTTGTTATCTACTTCACCATTCTATAATCATGGATCATTATTTAATACAGTTACTCCTCTCTCTCTGTTTCCAATTGCTTATAGCTTCAATTTCATTATAAAATTTCATGATCTTTATAATCACCTTAGTATTTGGTTTATGTTATTCTTTTACTATTATTTTATTACATTATGTAGCATCATTAACTTTTACTTCTTTTAGTTCACTACTGTATGCATCACCCTTAATAGACTTTATTTTATTCGCTTTAAGACAGAAAAACACTTTTGATCGACCCTTCCAGCCCGCCTTGGAGGTCTCGTGTGCCAGAGGCCATCCAGCGCGAGACGACCCTCCCCTTGCCCCTTGCTCCCCTCCCATTGTCTTATGAGTCGTTTTCCAAGTCGTCCGGGATTTTATACTCACAGCTCGCTGCAGCAATTATTGGAAGGAGCCGGCATGATATTGAGTTGAGAAAGTGAGGATTTTTGGGTCGGCAAAAGGGCGGTGAGAATGAGGCGGAGCTCCTGGTGCAAGAGCTTTTGGGGAAAACAAAAATGATGAAATAAGTAATATAATAAGAGGGGATGATGATGATGATTGATAGGTCAGTAATAATAATGATTCAACTGATAATAATAATGATATATATGATAAGATAATATTAGTGATAATAATTACACTGATGGTAATTATAATGACTATGATAGTAATTAGTAATATAATGAAAATGGCTATGATAGTATTGAAGAATGATAATGAAACGATAATGGATGGAATGTAATGAACACAATTCATAATAATGAAAATATTGATCGTGTTAGATTTTTGTATCAAATAATACATAATAACAAACACAATGATAATAAAGATATAATAACTGTATTGTCAGTGATACTGGATAATGAGATAATGAGTTATGATGAAGGAAATCAAAGTATTCGTTTTATTACTCGTAAAATGATGATAAAGGGAAAAAAAAAACAATACGGATAGGACAAAAAAAATGCAAAAGAAGGAAGCAAAGAGATGAGAAAGAATGAAGAAAAGAAATCAGAAAAAGACAAAGGGAAGAAGAAAAAAGAAAAGAGATGGAAAGAAATAAAGGATAAAATGACAAGCGAATGAGTAACGAGAGGAAATAGATAAGAAGAGGAAGAAAGGTATTATAATATGATGTTTTGATCCTGCATAATGCACGAATCTACAGCTTGTAAATCTTTGCAAACACGCTTTATTTATAAACGATGAAGTTCAATTTTCGCCTTATGTTTATAGGTGCAGATTTTTTTTTTTTCTTTTATTGTTTTATAGCCACAAATGTTTATGTCTCTGATTTATTTTTTAATCTCTTTCTAATTGTTGTATTTTTTGAAATCGGATAATATTATAGGCTATATCACTGCTATTGTTTCCTAAGATGAGTAATGACAGGCTAATTGTGATCCTATATTGCATAATAATAATGTTCATGATAATAAAGATTGATATGATAATAAAGATAATGTAACAATCTCATATGTTATGTAATGATCTATAATGAGTAATGTGAATAATGACACGAGGATAGCATTTGATGGAAATATACAATGATATATGTCGTAGTGATGAAGTATCATGTGATGATGCCGTCGAGTGCGTGCTTCATGCGCATTAAGCTTTGATTATCCAATTTAAAAAAACACCCAATGAATCAGCGACTGCACAACGCAACACACAACAAAATTCCGCACTCTCTTATTGCAACTTTTCGGCTCCGCGCTCTTAATTAATTTTCCCAATTTGCCCCGGAAACTTACCAGTAATGTTTTGCACGCCGGGAGTTTATCCAAATAAAAAAATGAATTTGTGTTTTGGTATATTTGTATTATTTTTTTTCTTCCTTTAGTTTTTTTTTTTTTTTATTTTTTTTTATTCCTTTTTTTTTTATCTCGGCCATCTTAGTCGCTCTATGAATCAATCTTTTAGCTATTGCTGTTTTGATACGTATTGGGGGTGAAACGATCGTTGAGAAGATGGAGGAATTCAGTGATCATTAAGATCCTCAAATTTATTTATTAAGAGTAGATAGAGTAGATAGATAGAGATAAGATTAATTCCTAGTAACTTCATACATAAGATATGTAATGTATGATAATTGTCAGTAGATAGAGATCGATAATTATAGAGTCAACTTCCATAGGATAGAGATTAGATAAATTATAGATATATTCATAGTTAGATGAGTAGATGAAACTATGTAATCCCTCGATAGAGTATAGTCTGGAAATTTATAAGTTAATGGTATAGTATGTAGATTAACCTACTGACTTATATACGCTTCACGTAGCCTCAATATACCATTCCAGAGCGAGATTTTATTCGATTAATTAGGCATAGTATTATATCTTTTTAATGTAAATAGTAATCTAATTTCACATTTTGGTTATCCTTCATCCTCTGTTCTGTGACTAATTTTTGTTGTCAAAAAGCTTTCTCTCTTTTTCCTTCTCCTATATCTATAATATCGTTGTTTTTCTTTTCGCTTGATTGTTTTGCGATCTTTCCCTCTTACTCCTCTGTCTCTTCCCCTTCTTTCTCACTATTTTCTCTCCTTCTCCCTGTTGACCCAATACCCGAAACACCAGTAATAAAAAAAAACCAAAGGCAATGAAAAGTGTAGAAATAGAAATCAGTAAATGAACTATTCAGTGAATGCATAGATATAATATAAAATTACGCTCCATGATATCGGTTTTTTGATAATTACTCGGAAACAAGAAACTTACCGCTTCCGACAAAATAAAAGTATGAATCATTGTGCTGAAATGGGCGCTCGAAATGGAACCAGACTTGATCTCTGTATATCAATTGGGAATTGCAATTGTGAGGATTTTACGTAGAATAAAAATTAATAGCAACACGTATCAACCGCCGAATTATCATGGAGCCGTAATTACATATAGATTCCCTATGACATTAATCGTGACTGTAATAAGTCTTGCAGCTTTTTAACTATTTTCCCTATTACCGTCCTTCCATTGCCTTTCCGTTAATTTTCGGTTTAAAGAATTTCGATATAGTTCTTCCCGGCTTCTAGCTTATGCGTCCAGACAGGGGCAAGGGGGGAAGGACTAGGCAATTTAAAGCAGGTGAAGACAACAGAGGAGAGAGGAGCTAAAGATGCCAAAATTGTACAAAAGGTGAAAGTGTGGAACAGATACCGATCATGATAGCGACAGAAGGAGAGATAGAAAGCGAAACAAGGGCAAACAAAGATATCCCACGACCGAGAGAAAGAGAAGTAAAAACATGCGAGCGCGGTACGCAACACAAGGAAAGCAGGGAATAGGAAGGATGAGGATGAGTAAAGACGGAAAAGCCGGAGCCACAGGCCAAGCCGGCGGTGGCAGCGAAGGCCTCTCGGCCCGGACGCCCCCATTGGAAGGGCCTCCGAGAAAACACGAACCCCGCTCCCGCTGCCCCGGGAATCCACTGAAGAAGGGCCCCCAGGACCGCGACCATACGCGGGCAGCTACCTGTGTGACGGCCCCTCCTGTCCGCAGTTGGCATACGCGGCTGTCATGTGCCCATCAATGAAGATCGTTAGGGTCATTAAATACGTTGAGGAAATGTTAGCTGTTGGCCATACAACATGCGATTCTCATTCAAATGTGCCATACAATGTCGAGGTTGTCATAAAAACACGTTGGAAGTGTCCATTGCATACAATGGAGGTTGTCATAAACACGTTGAATGTCATGTGCCATACAATGAGAGGTTGTCATAAAACACGTAGGAATGTCATGTGCCATATCAATGGAGAGGTTTCATAAAAGTAGGAATGTTCATGTGCCATAACAAATGAGAGGTTTGTCCCATAGAAACACGTAGGAATGTCATGTGCCATACAATCCGAGGTTGTCATAAAACACGTAGGGGGAATTCAGTAACAAGCCGTGTTATTAGCTTTAGTACTGTGAAAGATTTAGTACAATAGGTGGTTGCCATACGCCATACAGCTCGGGAATGCCACGCTGTAGTGCCATCGCAGCGGATGCCCCATTATTCCCCTAAGCGACGGAGTAATTGAATCGGGGAGAACGTGAAATAGGAAGCTTCAAAGGCAATTTTCCCCATTAGTAATAAACACAGCAGCTTAACAATAATAATTCTTGAAGCAAAATATAGAGGCTATAGAAAGGCTAATCTTCAGTGAAATAATGGAGGCCAGAGGAAGGGAAAAAAAACACAATAAAAAGCGTAGGAATGAGTGCCATATTCTGCCAACACTGTAGGCACTGCGAGGCACTACATGGAAACAATGGCGGTTGTCGAGAGCCGTATGGGAGTACGTTGAGGTACGGGGGGGGGAGGGAGAGAAGGGGATGAAGAGAGAGAAGAGAGAGAGAGGAGGAGGAGGGAAGGGATGGGGAGGCAGGTAGTGGGAGGGGACGGATGGAGAGGGGAGGAAGGAGAGTGAGTTAAGGGGGGTTGGGAGACAGTTAGGGAGGGAGGGGGAGGAGGGAGGGAGGGACGGGGGAAAGGGGAGGGAAATTGGGAAGGAAGAGGAGGAGGAGGTGGAGGCAGGTAGTGGGCGAAGGGAAAGGGAAGGAAGGGAGTTGTAATGAAGACGAAGAGAGAGAGAGAGAGAGAGAGAGAGAAGAGAGAGAGAGAGAGAGAGAGAGAGAGAGAGAGAGAGAGAGAGAGAGAGAAGAGAGAGAGAGAGGAGAGAGAGAGGAGGGGAGGGAGGAGTGAAGTAGCTCGAGGGAAGGAGGGTTTGTCCTTTGTTTTGCTGCGAGTTGGATGTCTCTGATCTTTCTCATTCACTTCCTTTCCATCCTTTAACTCTCTTTATCTGTCTCTTTCTCTCCTTCCATATCTTACTATTTTTTCTCACAATCGCCGTCTCCCTCCTCTTCTTCTCCCTCTCCCCCTTCTACGTTTCTTCCTCCATTCCTTATTCTCTCTTCCGCTATTCTCTCCGTGTCTCTTCGCAAGGCTATTGATCACTCCGACCGCGCGATGACAGAATTTAAAGATGTTAAATCTGCATGTTAATTTAATTTATCGCGAGAAAGAGGAGGATGGCCTTGGCTGTCCGCGCATGCGCACCCTGCCCAGATCCTGCGCCGGGAGAGCGTGAGAGGAGATGAGAGGAGATAGAGTCAAAGAGAGAGAGAGAGAGAGAGAGAGAGAGAGAGAGAGAGAGAGAGAGAGAGAGAGATGAGAGAGAGAGAGAAGAGAGAGAGAGAGAGAGAGAGAGAGAGAGAGGAGAGAGAGAGAGAGAGTAGGAGCAGAGAATTTTCTTCTTCTTTTCCCCCCGCCTCCTTCTCTCGCCTTCCCTTTTTTACTATTTCTCCATGCCCCTTATCCATTCCTCCTTCCCTTCTCTCCGTCTACGTTCCCTCAAGAAAAAGCAAAAACAAAAAAGAGAAGAAAAACGCAATTACGATAGACGTTTTTATCTCCTGTGCGTTCGCAGTAAGAAGAGAGTGATCACTCAAAATGGCGCGCCTTTACTCTCTGGCTCTAGCTTAGTCTGTCTGTCTGTTTGTCTGTCTGTCTGTCTGTGTCTGTCTGTCTGTCTGTTTCTCTTCAGTATCTCACCTTTTCTCTTTTCTCCACCCACTCACTTTCTCTCGTTCGCTCGCAAATCCCTCCCTTTTATTTTTTCTCCTCCTCCGAACCCCTATCTCTCTCTCCCTCCTTCCCTCCCTCCGCCCCCCCATTTCTCTCCCTTCCTCCCTTCCTCCCACCCGTCCCCCGTCTCCCTCTCTCCTTTTCTTTCTCCCAATGGATATATACAACCCTGTGGCTTCTAAACCTTTCTTTTTCGCTGACGCTGTGCCCTGTATGTTCCACGGCCTTGATAGAAGCCATTGGAAACTGTTTACCGGGTGGTGACAAGTGCTCCCTTCCAGCGCCCTTCCGACGTCAGGGAAGAGGCAGTTGAGACTCTTCTATGGGGCGGTGATAAGGAGGAGGAGGAGGAGGAGGAGGAGGAGGAGGAGGAGGAGGAGGAGGAGGAGGAGGAGGAGAGGAGGAGAGGAGGAGAGGAGGAGGAGGTGGTGGTGGTGGTGGAGGAGGGAAGAAGGGTGGGGGAATGGGGAAGGGGAGGGAGAAGGGGAAGGGAAGGAAGGGAGGGGAGAGAGAGGAAGGAGGAGAGGGAAAGGAAGGAGGGAGTGGAGGGGAGGTGGAGGCAGAGGAGGAGGTGGAGAGAGGGGAAGAAGGAGAAGGAAGAGAAAGGGAGAGAGGAGGGGAGAAGAGAAGAAAGGGGAAGGGGAAGAGGAGGGGAGAAGCGAAGAAGAAAAGGGGAGGGGAGGAGAGAAGGGAGAGGGGAAAAGGAAAAAGATGATGGAGGAGGAGGAGAACCGGAAAGAGGAGGGGAGAAAAGAAGAAGAAAGGGGAAGGGGAAGAGGAGGAAAATGAGAAGGAAGCGAAAGAGTAAGAAGATGCGTATGTGCATGAATGAAGGAGAAAGAATGTTAGGAAGAAATAACGATTGGTTGACTTGTTGAACGAGCGCATGCGACCGAATGAATAAAGAAAAAAAGTAAGAAAGAATAAAGAAAATAAGTAAGAAAGAATAAAGAAAATAAGTAAGGAAGAAAATAGAACAAAACATCAAATAAGAAAATAAGAAAGAAAATAGAGAAAAGAAAATAGAACAAAACATCAATGAAATAAAAAAAAGATAACGTTTTGTAAGCATGAATACCAGACACAGACTGAATGCGTCCTTGAATGAGCGAATGTGAATCAATCGAACAGAAAAAAAGGAAATAAAAAGGAAACTAAGAAGATGGAAGATAGTAAACAAAAACAAAAAAAAAAAAAAAAAAAAAAAAAAAAAGAAAAAAAACACCAATTTAATATCCTGTCGAGTGAATTAGAATCGGACAAATGAAGAAGAAAGAGAATTCGAAAAGAAGTAAGGCGAGAATGCGTCTGAATATTTGGTGAATAATTCATCAACGTAGAAGAAGAAGAAGGAAACGGTGGAGAAGAAGGAGAAGAAGGAGAGTACAAAGAGAAGCAATCGAGTTTTGTGATATACGGTCCGCATCGATCGCTTTGCTTTCCTGGTAAAACGACGACCGAAATGCGGACACAGTGAAAGCACAAGCACTGCAGTTGCTTTACATGCTTTATGGGGCTTGTGTGTTGTAGGATGAGAGAGAGAGAGAGAGAGAGAGAGAGAGAGAGAGAGAGAGAGAGAGAGAGAGAGAGAGAGAGAGAGAGAGAGAGAGAGAGAGAGAGAGGAGAGAGGGGAGAGAGGAGAGAGAAGAGAGAGAGAGAGAGAGAGAGAGAGAGAGAGAGAGAGAGAGAGAGAGAGAGAGAGAGAGAGAGAGAGAGAGAGAGAGAGAGAGAGAGAGAGAGAGAGAGAGGAGAGAGAGAGGGAGGGAGAAAGAGGGAGGGGGGGCGGGTAATGTAAATATGATAGACTGCATCTAATTCTAAAAATGAAAATACCTTTGATAACAAAAGATAACTACGATGATATCAGATACGTAAGGAGGTAAATTCTGTCTATTGTACCATTAAGACCAATTAGCTTATCATCACATTTACTACCAGTCTATCTAAGTATCAATGAATGAATTGACGGTAAATAACCAATTTTGTCAAAAGTGGTTTATATTGTAGTAGTACTTTTAGTACGCTTAGAAAACACGTAATTGGTCGTAAAACGATTCGATATGATAGATGATCGTGATTGGTCGAGAGAAAATGAAATCGACGTCGTGATTGGTCGAGAAAATGAAATCGACGTCGTGATTGGTCGAGAAAATGATAGGGACGTTCTGACGAGAAAATGATAGGGACCTGATTGGTCGATACTCCAGATCAGATTCAAGGTCGGACCCAAACCGAGGTCGAGGTCTGTTTGATGTTCGAGTGTTTACGGATATGCATATATGTATATGTATATATATATGTATATATATATATATATATATATATATATATATATATATATATATATATATATATATATACATCTAGTGCACACATCTCTCTCCATCTTTCTCACTGTCAATGTATCCATCTATATCTCTTTCTCCGTTTGTCCACACACACACACACACACACAACACACACACACACACACACACACACACACACACACACACACACACACACACACACACACACACACACACACACACACACACACACACACACACACACACACACACATACACACACACACCACCAACACCACACAAACACACACACACACACACACAACACACACACGCAGAGAGAGAGAGAGAGACTATATCACTATCGAAACAAGGAAAAGCAGAAAACAAACAGCAAACAAGAGATAAACCAAACGAAGCAAATAGCGGAACCAAACAGAGCGACACAAAGCAAACATTTCATCTAATGAAGGAAGGGAAAAGACAAAGAAAAAAGAAAAAGAAGCAGAGAGAGAAAAGAGGAAGAGA
>NW_020872831.1:180007-185007 GCF_003789085.1 Penaeus vannamei | reverse complement strand
TCAGCCATCTGAAGTTCTAGAAGAAAGGAGAGAAGCCAAGGGTTTTTCTATTAGTGCAGACGCCTTGTGCTCTCTTGAAGGATGACGAATAAAAAAAGGAAAGGAAGAGTCTGTCCCTGTTATGGAGAGCGAAGACCCCCCGGCCAATCCCAGCCTATCCCAGCCCGTACGAGAGCTGTAGGTTCCTTGCCTATTCTAGGTCACAAAATATGTATAGTAAGAGATTAGTGGTCAGGCTTTTGGACCAATCTCGGATGAGATTTCTTTCGCGCCAACAGTTCTTTCGTTCCGTTTCCTTTCTCACTTGTTCTTTTTTCACCTCCGTTCGCGAGGTCGGTTTCGTCGAGCGAGCTTGGCTGTTTGGGGAAATGCGGAAATGGAGAGAGCAGAGATAGCAAGGGAGCAAAGAAGGCCGAGTTAAGGTAATTAACAGTGAGCTTGCCTTTTTGGGAGAAGAGAAAACCGGAAAAGAAAAAAAGACAAAAAGGTTAAGATCGTTTATAGAATTACTTTGTTTTTGATATAAAACGAAACGCGAAAAATGAAGAATAAGAAGAAATACCGAAGAGAAATGCCCCGGTCTAGATAACTCAAGAAGAAGAGAAACCAAAAAAGGCTACGGCTTTTTTCTCTTGCCCGCTGCGTCTCTGAACTTCAACTCATCTCGTTGAAGGCCCGGAAGGTGCTCGGAAGGCTTAGATTCCCTGAAGATGGAATCGAGTGCGAGGTACTGTTCTTGTTTACTCCGAGGAAGAGAGAAACTTATGTATTTATAGAGGAGTATTTTCTATCTCGTAACTTTTCTTTGGATGAAGTTCCCTTCCAAAAATGAAGGAAGACGGAAATGAAAATCAAAGCTACGAAATCAGGTTTTTCTTTCCCCATTTCCCTCTCGTTTACTGTAAAGGAGGCAAATAAAACGCAAACATGCAACCGAGAATAAAACAGGTGGCTCTGAGGACTGCCATAGAGCTTGGACTAGGCACGAGAGAAGTGCTTTTGTCATACCAGGTGTCCCGAGCCGATGCGACCGTCATTTGTTTTTTCCGCTTCTGTTTTGATTCGAGTCTCCCTCCCTTGTTGTTTCTCACGTGACACCAGTAGAGTTGGCTTATTGCCTCGGCTTTTTGATGGCGTGTGTTAACGGGGCTTGTCTGAGTAATGTTTACTCGTAAGTAAAAGGGACGGATAGTGCGTTAGGTGTTGTTACTGGACGTGAGTTGTTATTTTGGTATATTGCTCTGGAATGTAGATTTTTGTAATGAGAGAAAAAAAAAACTTGTTACGACTCCTCCCGAAAGTATTATAAATAGGTCAGGTCAGACAAGGCCCACACAGAAAATGAGTAAGAAAGAGAGGGGAAAAAATCTTGAGCAAGTGGTGCCGAGCGAAAGAAAGTTCTCGGGAAACTGGTGAAAGTAGAAACTTGAGAGAGAGGCGTGGAAATGGACAGCTGTCTCTCAATCGCTACAGCCGATGTTTAAAAATTAACCATTTGTTTTTGTTTTCCTCACGGTCTCTTGGGCTATGCAGGTTAAAGTCGAGAGTGAGGAAAAAGGGGAAGACATGCATGTACGTGTGTGTATTAATATATAATCTCACCCATACATGTACACACGGATAGATTCGACTCAAGATGGATTCCACCTAAGAGAATGATTCTGGAAATTATAACATCATTAATGAAACATTCTGGAAAGGGAAAAAACAAGAAATCAGGCTTACGAAGATGAGTGCTGTGTTTCGAGATTGCAATTCCAAGAGGAGACTTGAGAGACTCTTAAGCATACTTCACTCTCAAGCATAAGAGAGAAGGAGAAAGAGAGGGAGAGAGAGTCATTGAATGATCTCCCCCGACCTCATTTGTAATTCTTGAATAATTGCTGAATGCTCCGACTGAATGGCGTAAAGGATGACGTGGTAAGTGACGTCATGGTTAAGTAGCCAATGGGAGACCTGCTTTTTATATCCCGTCCTGATTATTTGTTTATCTTTTTTTTCTTTCTTTCTTTTTAAGGAGAAGGATATTCTCGCTCAGAGTTTTAGTCAGATTAGATTCTCTCCGATTTGGTTATCTTAAGAAGAGAGGATGAGGAAAAAGAGAGGTAATCACATACTGAGAGGAAGAAGAAATACTGTTTTTTGTATATTTTTAGAAGAGGAAAGAAGAAAAAAAGATGAAAAATATCATCCGGTTCGTCATTCATTTGGAGTTCGGATATCGTCTCTTCGTGCAAGAAACTCCACTCATGCAACAGACAGAAAAGAACAAAGGAATAAAGATAAACAGGAGAAACAAATTGAAAATGGTTACGTGTGTTTTGCTCTCACAAATATTGCGAAGAGAAACAAAGATCGCAAAAAAATCTACGCACTCTGAGTGAATATTTTCCTCTTTGAAAGTGTTCATAGGATTTACTGTTGTTGTTATTTACTTAAAATGTATGATTATTTTATGATTCTTCGGAGGCTTTGGGTTATCACTGGTGCAGTTACGTGCAAAAATACTTCTAAGTCAGCTGTCTGTTCCACTTCGTACGAGGAAATGAAAGGAGTGAGAAAGAGAAAATTATGGAAATTTTGGAAGGAGAGAGAAAAAGAAAGAGGAGAGAGAGAGAATGGAAAAAGAAAAGGGATTTGTCACTAGCCCAGTGTCTCGTCCTCCATAAGGCTCACAAGCGCGTTGTTCTCAATGCAAAACATGAACCTTATGGACGAGGATTCTCATGATTGACGAAGCGGAAAAGAGAAAAAGGGAAAAGAAGAGGAAGCCATTGTGTTATTATCCTTCCTTGTGTACTGGACACTTTTCGCATGTTCTCCTCTCTTGTTTCTTGTTCCCCGTTTATGCTGTCTACTTTGTCTCCTTATATTCTCCAAAGAGAGAAAACGAAGATGAGGAAAAATTGTTTGCGTTGCTGTTACAGATAACCTGCCAAGTATGTGAAACAATCAGTGATTGTTTTGATATTATAATACTAATTATAATAATAATAATAAAAAAGAATACTGTATTTAATCTACTGTAGTAGGTATATCAGTTTTCTTTGTTAGCAAAGATTTAACAGAGAGGAAATGCAGACGTACTCATATCTTAAGGTACTATTTCTGCCATCTTTTTTAATAAAAGGCAGGAAGCCATTACGTGCAATGAATATAATGACAGATTGTTGAATGTGAATCGTCACTGTCATAGTCGGTAGGCGATGCGGAGACGAGAGAAAAAGGAAGAAGAAGAAGAAAAAAAAAACATGATAAAGAATGACATTTATTTTGTATCCAAATCCCGTTCGTGGCGTATGACGTCATACGTTGAGGCATTCGTTCCCCACTTGAGATTTTAGGACGCCATCTTTTGCTACCTGGTTTTCACGCCTGTTTGTTAATGCAGAACGAAGAAATAAGATTGAAAGAGGAGAACTACGTACCTAAAATTAATCATGGAGAAAGAATCCGTTTTAAGTAAAAATATTTGCTCTTTTTATCGTTATCCAAAAATATATATGTCATCACGAAAGATAATTAATTGGTTCATCAACATAGATTCGAATGATCAGAAAAAGTATTGCAAAACGAAGATGAGATTTGTACGTGGGAATCGTAGCAAAAGACGGCTTGTTGATCTGTAGCGTTAACAGAAACTCTTTCTCTCTCTTTCTAATTATTATTTCACCTCGTCCTTCCGTTTTTCGTGCGATCTTGCAACTGCGCGAAATACGATGATTTTATTTTACGTGCGTCGGTAACGTCTCGTCGGTTTCTGATCATTATCACCGTCATTGTCGCTGCGATGACAAGACTGTCCATTCGATTAAGAATTAAAAAGAAATAAAATGAAAATGATAGTAATTTGTTGTCAGGCGTTTGTGAATTTTGGGACGGTTTAATTCTTTTTGAATTAAAACGAAAACTCGACGTTATTTTCACCAGTTCTTTAACCTCAAAATTTTTGTATTTTTTACAAACACGAATGTCTTAGTTTATGGAATCATAACACTAGTTAAGAAAAAAAAAATTAAGTAAGAAATCCATGACGGAGATAGTAGATGAATTATGAAGTAAAAACATGTTGAATAGATCCTCATGAATCTATATATATAATGAGATATATATATATCAGTAACGCTTATTCGCCAAATATATCGTCGGGTTCAAAGAAATGGCGGGAAACGTGTCCATTTTCGTTCATTTTACGCATTCGTTTTATCGTCTTTGTGAACGAAACAGCAACGATATAACTTTTCTCAAAATATCCCAAATGTATCCAAAAACTATTACAAAAATCTCACAATGGGAGCTATATTATAAGTATCATGATATATTTAGACGGAAAAAAACAATGGTTTTGTTTGGCAAATTTCCAGTGGGGAAACAAAATATTTTACCGACTGTGACTTCGGAAATTGTCCTATTTGACCATTCCACTTTTGGCAAACCGGGATTTCTTTTATATGAATTTGACATTTATTTTTCTTACCATTTTTAAAATGACACTCAAGAAGAAACTAAATGAGAAATATAGTTAATAAATTAATGACAAAATAATAATGATAACAATGAGACCTTTAGTGTGTTTCAGCATTCCGTTTTCTATTTGCAAACAGAAAACGGGAACGTGCTTGAAACACATTAATTCTTCTGAGATATTTGCTTTGCTTGAAAATATATAGAAAAACGTTTTAAACAAAATATTACGGTTTCTAGATCAAATATATTGTTACTAGCGTTACTCAAGACTGTAATGTATGAAAATAATTAATTTATGATTTAGATTTTAAAAGAAATATTAATTTATCTCATTTTATGTCTACCTAAGTAAATATGGTTGTTTCTTTTGTATATTATATATAATTTATGTATCATAGATGTACAACCCTGTTTAAAATGTATTAATATTGTTTTCCTTTGTATTATAACATCCTTTTTGAAAAAAAAACTCTGTTGTGTAAATTACGTTCTCAAATGTTTAATGAAGATTTTAATTATAAATAGTTTCTTTT
>NW_020872831.1:167507-170007 GCF_003789085.1 Penaeus vannamei | reverse complement strand
TCAGGGGAGGCCAGAGGCAAGGAGAAGAAAGAAGATAAGAAAATAGGGTGGCGCAGCCACAAGCGATAGCGGGGCCAAAAAACAGACGAAGAGGAAAAAACAAAAAGGAATCAGGTGGCCGCGCGAACCGGACAGAAAAGGCCGAAGGTGGGGGGGCGAATTCCGCGACTACCCGGCCCCGGGCCACGAAACGGGAAGCAATTTGAACAAGAGAGATTGAGAGAAGAAGAAGAAGGAAACCAAGACAGGGAGACGGGGAGTCGAGCGACACGGTCATGCTCCCCTACCGCTCCGGCAGGCGCGGTGAGGGACGCGGAGGAAGGATGCAGCAACCGGCCCGGCGAACTGTGCAACAAGGGCCGGGCCTGCCACGGGACTGGAGAGACAGGGCCGGGCCAAAAGGAATGCCGGCACTAGGCGGAAAGGGCGCGCGGGTGAAGGCTGGGGGCAGCAGGACAAAGAAAAAGAAGAAAAGATGAGACGAGAGAGAGAGAGAGAGAGAGACAAAGTAATGATTTCAGTATTGATAGAGAGAGAGAGAGAGAGAGAGAGAGAGAGAGAAAGAAGAAAGAGGAGTGAAAGAGAAAATCGACGAAAGAGAAAGGAGGAAGTTAAAGCTCGTGAGCTGAGGCGATTTCTTATACTTTAGTGGATTTGTTGATGATCGGGCCGATGGAGACGAAAGAGGATATGGAAAAGAAAGAGGAGAAGAGGGAAAGAGGGGAGAAGAGAAAGAGACAAGAGAGAGAGAGAACGATGAGACAGAGAGAGAGAGAGAGAGAGGATCGAGAGAGAGACGGGAGAGGTGTCGGAATGAAAATGTGGAACATCTCCTCTTTCTTTTCCACGTTTTTATAGTCCCTTATGACTACAACGCTTTTCGGATCATGCCCTCTGTTTTTGGTGGGCGCGTCTGCAACCAACCACAGTGTGTTGTCTGAAAGGACACTCTTCATTTCCACCGCAAAGAACCCAGAATAATTATTACCAAATAAAATCGCTAAACATTGTACCGACTTACTATATCAATGACTAAGACCACATATACTGCTAAAAGTTGGATACTTAAAGTGACCATTCTTCGACTGCCAATTTGCAGGTTCCCTCACGAGAAATAAACTATCCCTATCTTAATGTGTCCCATATTCATATAAAGAGTAAATCACCCATAATTAAGTTGCACAGACGATATTTAGAAAATTAAATATGAAAATCAAGGAATAAAAACCATAAAAAACGAAGAAAAAACGCCCAAGACAACAGAAAAAAAAAAAAAAGACAATGAAGATAAAAAACAACCCTGTATATTTAGAAAACTAAATTATGAATACTAGCAAAGAAAAATGCCTATATCTGGGATAATATTGTAAGAATTATAAAAGTAAAAAAACTGAATTGAGGTGAGTATAAGTAATATACCTGTGTAGTATACTATTCTAGAATTTTATTATAACCACAACAAACCAAACCCGAAATAACAACGGTGGTATATATAGCTAAGAATAGTGTAAAGCTAAATTGAAGTATTACCAGATATATATAGAGTATATGGTGATATTAGATATGTGATATGAATATTAAACGAGTACGTATATAAAATTTATCGTACGTTTGTTATCCTCAGTTTTAGTGATATATGATAGTATGTAGAACTATAAATAAGGAGTAGTATATATATATTAACTATAATATATAAATAATACTTACTAAATCTATATAACTATATCTCATCTATTGGTATAATATCCACGGCTCAAATGAGAACCAAACGAGCTTACGACACACCCATGTTTAAGAAAAAGTGAAACGTTACAAACCAGACGTTCAACACAATACTCTATATAATGCATAACATATAATACATCATTAAAAATTCATGAATCTAAAGATATATACTACTATCACCTTTTATAATTCTATAAACAACAGATTCAATAAAAATCGAAAGTAATAAGATAAAAGACAACAATTCAAATAGAAAATGTAACAGACCAGAAAAAGCAGAACTGACGATTAAAAAAAAAAAAAAAAGAAAAACAAGGAGGAGTAAGAGAAAAAACAATAGAAGAAAAAGAAAGAGCACACACAAAAGAAAACAATGACAAAAAAGAGGAAAATGAAGAAGAGAAGAAGAAGAGAAGAAGACCTGAAAAAGAGGATGAAAAACGTAAAACAAAAAAGAGAGGAATGACATAATAATAAAAGGAGAAAAGAAATAATAAAAATATACAAAAAAAATTATAAAAAATAGAATAATAAATATATATGTGTATAGAGAAGAACGAGAAAAGTGAATGGAAGAAAAGAGAAGTAGGATGAAAGAAAGAAAAGAAAGAAGAAAAAAGAAGAAGTGAAAAATAAAGTGAAAAGAAAGATATTGAAGAAAGAGGGAAATAGAGTAAAGCAAAGAAAAGAAGAATGACAGAAGAGAAAAGAACGCAAAAAGAAAAGAAAAATGAAGGTAATAGAGAAAAAAAGAAATGAAACGATAATAGAAGGT
>NW_020872831.1:157507-162507 GCF_003789085.1 Penaeus vannamei | reverse complement strand
CCTCTTATTATCCTGGTTAATTGTACGATGGAGGATGAAATTATGGAAGGAGTTTTTTTTTATAATAGCAGACGTCATCATAAAGGTGAGTGTTACGAGGTATGATCGATTATAACATAATGTCGGGATCGAAGCGAGTGTGCAGGCACCTACCGCAGAGAACGCAAAATGTGTACAGTCGTGTGAATGTTCGATCCCGAATATCACAACATCACCATTTCATCATATGGTTTCATTATACAGTGTTCACCTTCTAATTATCCCTGCCTGGTGAGGTGCGCAACGATTCGCAGGGCGCAAATTTCTATGCCAATTGTGGGGAAAGGAAGAATATTATTGGGAAGAACCTCCTCGGGCCGACGGTGGTGGTGGGAGACCTAGCCTGAGCTGATCTTGCCATAGTTCCGAGAAGCGTATGAGTCACAGACCTAGAGCGTAGGGAGGCAGAGACAGACAGCAGAAAGAGAGAGCTACGAAGACAAGCAGAGACAGCTAAGAAGACAATGGCATATGCAAACAAAAGAGCGGCACTTTCTTGAAGGATATTTAGAAACGTAAGGCAGAGGGAGACACACGAAGTCATACAATGCAGACACAAAGACCGTGAGAGACACACCCACACAAAAACAAAGGCAGGCGCAGACAGAGCAGATAAAGATAGAGACAGACAGAAACAAAGATATCTTCAACGATAGACAAAGACAATCAGAACGGTACACAGACAAGTAGATAAGTCATAAATACAAAAGACAAAAACACAGGGAGAGAGAGACGTTGTGAAAGAGAGAGAGAGAAGAAAAAACATGATAGAGATAGAGACGAACAGAAAGAAAGTAACAAAAAAATAATAATAATAAAAATAAAAATAAAATAATAATAATAAAAATAAATAAATTGAGATAGACATAGCATACGACAAATTTAAAAAGAAACAGAGATAGAGATAGATAGATAGAAAGAAAGAGATAGAAGAGAGAGAGAGAGAGTGAGTGAGTGAGTGAGAGAGAGAGAGAGAGAGAGAGAGAGAGAGAGAGAGAGAGAGAGAGAGAGAGAGAGAGAGAGAGAGAGAGAGAGAGAGAGAGAGAGAGAGAGAGAGAGAGAGTGAGTGAGTGAGTGAGTAAAGAGAGAGAGAGAGCCGCAGAAAGAGACAGCCAGACAGAGCCAGAGAGAGCCAGAGAGAGCAGGGGCCAGAGCGCGGCGCAGCGGCCGGCCCTGGCACCTGCAACTCCTCTGAGCCGAAACTAAAGCCGCGGATGCTGTTATCAAGAGCCACACGTGCTTGGCTCCTCCTCATCTCCTCATCTCCTCATCTCTCCTTTCGATCTCCTTCATGCACACTCTTTCGTAATGGGTTTTCCCTTTTAATCTCTCTGTTCCATTATTCTGGCCATTCTTAACCTGTCTCTTTTCTCTATTAATTTTTTTTTTTTTTGTTTGCTTGGCTCTCCGAACTATTTTTCTTCTCTTTTTTCCCTTTCTTCGTTCTTTTTCCTTTTCTTATCATTTCTCTCTGCACAATTTTCCTATTTCTGACTCGTTCCTCCCCCCATTTTTCCCTCCCCCTCTTCTCCCCTCTCTCTATTCCTGTTTCTTACGTCTCTCTTCCTTTTTCCCACTCCCTTCCGGTCCCCTTTCCTCTCACCATCTTTCTTCTTCCTTTACTCCCTTTCCCTGTTTCCCTCACCTTCCCTCAATCCCTCCTTTCCTTCTCTCAAACCCTTCCCTATTTCTCTCTCCTCCCATTTCTTCGGCTCCCTTCCCTTTCCCTATTTCTCCCCTTTCTTCCCCTCTTTTCTTTATCCCATCTTTCCCTCCCTTCCTTCCCTTTCCCTTCAGTTCCTTCTCTCCCTCCCTTTCCTGCGTTCGGATCCCGCACCGCCATTGGATGGGAACCCCGGCCATCTCCTGCACACAGTGGGTAATTTAGAAGCAAAATAAACAGACAGCTTGTCACACCAGACCAACCATTGCAACAAATGGAATAAACCAAATTATCATCATTATTATTGTATATCATTATTCCTTTCTTCCTTTACCCTTCCTGTCCCTCCCTTTTTTCTTTCTCTTCTTCTCTCTCCCTTCCACACACGCCCTCCCTTGCCACACCCTTGCCCTCAGCGCCAAGCAAATGGCATGAAGTACCTCGTGCATATGACGTAATTTGCATAACTGATGACGTCATAGCCCTCGTCCCTTGCAACGGGCCGGTGTCAACAGACCGAGCAACAGAACAACGGGGAGATGAGCCGTTGTTGGTAATTGCTCGCACCTGCAACATGCACCGGAAGTCATTCATGTGCGGCGAAAACATACTGCGCGGATGGGGTGGAGGGGGAGGTGGATGTCCGTGTGGGAGAGTGGAGGGGGAGGTGGATGTCCGTGTGGGAGAGTGGAGGGGGAGGTGGATGTCCGTGTGGAGAGTGGGAGAGGGAGCCGTGTGGGAGAGTCCGGGAGATGGAGGGGGAGGTTGTCCGTGTGGGAGAGTGGAGGGGGAGGTGATGTCCGTGTGGAGAGTGGAGGAGGCGGATGTCCGTGTGGGAGAGTGGAGGGGGAGGCGGAGTCCGTGTGGGAGAGTGGAGGGGGAGGTGGATGTCCGTGTGGGAGAGTGGAGGGGAGGTGGATGTCCGGGGGAGAAGTGGAGATGTCCGTGTGGGAGAGTGGAGGGGGAGGTGGATGTCCGTGTGGGAGAGTGGAGGGGGAGGCGGATGTCCGTGTGGGAGAGTGGAGGGGGAGGCGGATGTCCGTGTGGGAGAGTGGAGGGGGAGGTGGATGTCCGTGTGGGGAGAGTGGAGGGGGAGGTGGATGTCCGTGTGGGAGAGGTGAGTGGGGAGGTGGATGTCCGTGTGGAGAGTGGAGGGGGAGGTGGATGTCCGTGTGGGAGAGTGGAGGGGGAGGCGGATGTCCGTGTGGGAGAGTGGAGGGGGAGGTGATGTCCGTGTGGGAGAGTGGAGGGGGAGGCGGATGTCCGTGTGGGAGAGTGGAGGGGAGGTGGATGTCCGTGTGGGAGAGTGGAGGGGGAGGTGGATGTCCGTGTGGGAGAGTGGAGGGGAGGTGGATGTCCGTGTGGGAGAGTGGAGGGGGAGGTGGATGTCCGTGTGGGAGAGTGGAGGGGGAGGCGGATGTCCGTGTGGGAGAGTGGAGGGGGAGGCGGATGTCCGTGTGGAGAGTGGAGGGGGAGGTGGATGTCCGTGGGGAGAGTGGAGGGGGAGGTGGATGTCCGTGTGGGGAGAGTGGAGGGGGAGGTGGAGGGTGGGAGAGTGTGGATGTCCGTGTGGGAGAGTGGAGGGGGAGTGGATGTCCGAGAGTGGAGGAGGTGGATGTCCGTGTGGGAGAGTGGAGGGGGAGGTGGATGTCCGTGTGGGAGAGTGGAGGGGGAGGTGGATGTCCGTGTGGACGTGTGGGAGAGTGGAGGGGGAGGTGGTCCGGTGGGAAGATGTGTGGGATGAGAGTGGAAGGGAGGTGATGTCGTGTGGTGAGTGGAGGGGGAGGGTGTGGATAGAGGAGATAAAGGTGGATGGAGGTGGATGAGGGATGGAGAGAGGGGATGCGAGTACGTGTGGAGGGAGGAAGTGGAAGCGTTGGAGAATATGGATAGAATGTGGAAGGGAATGAGGTGGAGTCTCAAGGAGAAAAAGGGGCAGGGGAATGTGGAGGTGTGGACGGAAAGGGAAAAGTGGATTGGAAGGAAGAAGGGAGAGGGAAGGAGTGAACAGATAGAAGGATGGAATGCGAATAAGTAGAAAAAGAAAAGTATAGGAGTGGATGGGAGAACTATGAGAAAGAGAGGACACAGAGGTGGATCAGAGGTGGAAGGTGGATGCCGAGGTCGAACAGGCGAGGTGGATGGACCTCGCGTGGAAACTAGAGAGGCAGAGGGGGGAGGGGGGAGGGGGGAGGGGGGGGAGAGATCGAAGTCGTGGCGGGAGATGAATTTGTTTACGAACAGAGAGAAACTGCAAGCTTCCCAAGGCCGGGGGGGGTGGGGGTGGCAGGGAGGGAGGACGAGACAGAGAGAGAGAGAGAGAGGAAAGAAGTGTGTGTGTGTGCGTGAGTAGAGAGAGAGAGAGAGAGAGAGAGAGAGGAGAGAGAGAGAGAGAGAGAGAGAGAGAGAGAGAGAGAGAGAGAGAGAGAGAGAGAGAGAGAGAGAGAGGAGAGAGAGGGGGGGGACCAGAGAGAGAGAGAAAAAAGAAAGAGAAATGTAGAAAAAGAGAATGGGAGAGAGCCAGAAAGATGAAGAAGAAGAAAAAAGAACACAAAGAAATAAAGAAAATAAGAACATGAAAACAAGACAACAGCGAAACAAACAAACAAAAGACAAAACAAAACAAAAAACAAAGAAAAACAACGAAAATTGAAGAAGAAGAAGAAGAAGAAGAAGAAGAAGAAGAAGAAGAAGAAGAATACCCAAACATGCTAAAGGAACACGACAGAATATGCAAACGAAGGGAAGTCGGGAGGGAGGGAGGGAGGGGGTGTGGCTGGGGGGGGTTAGGTTGGTAGAGGTTTTGTGTGTTGTTTGACGGGGGGTGGGGGGGGAGAGGAGGGGGAAGGGGGGGGAGGGGAGGAGGGGGGGGAGGGGAGCGTCGTCTGGGCTTTGTTCTTTGTTTATGTGTTTGTCGCAGGTACTTTGAATGGAGTTTTATTTAGAACTTAAAGGGACTTGTGGTTCGATGGTAAATATCCTGTTTATAATAAGAATACTACTGTTGATGATAACGATAATAATGCAATAAAATGATAACGGTAATGATAATCATGATTCTAAAAATCATAAACATAATGATAAAAGTAATGGTAATAAAATGACAATAATAATGATAACAATAACAGCAATGAAGTAATCATGTCAGTAATGACAATGATGATATTGAAAACAAATATAATGATAAATTAAGAATGGTATTAATAAAAAAAATGATCAGTTATAATAGTTATAACAATAATGATGATAGTAATGATAATAATGATTATTACCATTATATTCATAATAACAATAATGA
>NW_020872831.1:137507-150007 GCF_003789085.1 Penaeus vannamei | reverse complement strand
CTCATTCGTTCCAACAGTGTCATAAATGGCGAAGGTGAGAATGGAAATCATTAAGAGGGGCACTCCCTTGTATTCTGATTAGAACGAAGAAAAACAAAAGGAGAAATGACAGGACAACGTCTGAGAAGAATATTAATGGTCAAAATCGATATAAGATACAAGCAGAAATTGATAAATAAAAGGACTCTCTCTCTCTCCTCCATTTCTCTCTCTCTCTCTCTCTCTCTCTCTCTCTCTCTCTCTCTCTCTCTCTCTCTCTCTCTCTCTTCTCTCTCTCTTGAAAAAACAAAAAAAGTATTTTGATGTAAAGTTTCTTAGCAACAGTCATAAGTCAAGATATGCTTTCTCCTCAGAAGTAGCCTCTCCCTGAACTTGGGAGTGCCTCTTGTAATTAAGCAGAAAAAAGTTAATCTCTCAGCTCTGTGACTCACTGATAACACCTTACAGTCGGCAAAGAGTAACAAAAAAGAGCAATAGTTAAAGAAATCAGCAAGTAGAAATGAAATATTTAGATAATGAAATGCGCTGGTGATACTATACAATGAGAAATTTTAATTATGTTATCGTTGTTTCTCCGCCTGGTTAAACCCAAGTACTCGGCTAATACATGTGATTTTCGTATTATATATATATATATATATATATATATATAGATAAGAAGACTAATAGTTTTTATATACTATATATATATATATATATTATATATATATTTTATATATATATATATGTATATATATTTATAATATATATATATGTATATATATTATATATATATATAATGTATATATATTTATATTATAGTATATTTATATGTATATATATATATATATATATATATATATATATGTGTGTGTGCTGTGTGTGTGTGTGTGTGTGTGTGTGTGGGTGTGTGTGTGTGTGTGTGGTTGATGTGTGTGTCGTGTGTGTTGTGTATGTATGTATGTATGTATGTCTGTCTGTATGTTGTGTGTGTGTGTTCTGTTGTGTGTGTGTATCAGATACCTAATATGACAATAAACATGACCTTTATAACTTGATTATTCTCATTTCTAACAGTTTAAGGTTCTCTTATTATTACGGCTTCTGCATTACCCTGTGATTACTAGTTATCTTTATTTTTTTTTCATGTAAAATGTGATTTTCCTATTACCAACATGCACAAAGATAAGTATCCCTTACAGACCCATTTTCTATGATGGATCGGTTTCGTTCTCAGTGTAATTGGGTAAACTATTCGTTTTATGTCAGTTACGTAGGTAAAAGATAAGAAAAATCTGTTAGGATTTTCTGCACGGTATTTCAAAATTACTTCAGGTGTGGTGGTAAAGATAAAAGCTAAACTAAAGCGGTAAAAGAGAGAAGCTATTTTACATCAGTGGGCAATAGTTATAACAAGGTCTATATAATTATTTATATAGACCTTGGCTTATAATTTATTGATAGACGAAACCTCGCGGACTGAAGCCTTGCGAGGAAGCAATATTCCCTACATTGCAGATTTAAAAGTCTTCGAAATTAATATCGATACCGGAAGTAGTGGAAGCAGGAGAAGAAGGAAGAAGTATGTCAGCATATCGAATATACCTAACTGTTCTTCTTCAGCCAGATGTACGATGCAGGTTGGAATGACTGGCGTACGAATGGATAGGATAAGAAACAGACAAGAGAATCATTTATGAAAAGAAGAAAAAGAGTTGGAAAAAATGATAAAACGTAGTAAGAAGAACCAAGGCGCTGCGGTTGGCACAGACCCCAGCCGTGCAAATGTGACAAAGACATTAATTACCATGATATGAATATGATGTCAAACTAAATAAATGGCAACAAAATACCAAATTTGGCATTTTGTGCTTTGTGTGCATTCATTAGGAATAAGATATATCTAGCGTATTGGCTCTTTGCAAATTTTAGGCTGAAGGACTGAGCAGGTCGTTTTATAGATTTAATATATTGTCAATTTGAGTTGCATGTACGTTTCCTTCGATTTATTGTTTATTTTACATATTTTTTCTTAAAATATCTTGTCATTTTGATCTATATGTTCGTTTCCTTTTTTTTAGACTGTAAATAAAAAAAGGAATAACCGGAGAAAAATATATGAAATACCGAAAAATTTCTTGTCACAGTAGATTCATAAGCTACTCGCAATCTCTCGGTAAGTACAAAAGCAATATATTTTTCGCTCTTTTTCTTTCTTTTATCATTATTGTTATTATTATTATTATTATTATTATTATTTATTATCATTTATTATTATCATTATTATTATTCATTACTTTACTTTTTTACCCAAATACCTTCGCAAAGACATGCACGATATTCGTATAACCATGACAGAGCATCAGCGTTAACAGATACATATCCACTCCAAACACCGCGTGGGTTATCGAAACACAATGTTATCTCTCACCAAACAACAATTTCTTCGATAATTCAAATCTGCCAATTAATCACCCCCACTACCTCCCCCCCCTACCCACCCCAGGACCCTCTCTCGCGTTATCGAGTGAGTGGTAAGATGGACTGATAAGGGTTGGCTGGTATGGGGCAGGTCGCTGTATATCTCATCGTCTGTTTTGTCTGTGTGTCATCCCTCTCTCTCTACTGTATTTCTCTCTCTCCTCTCTCTTTCTTTCTCTTCTCTCTCTCTTCTTTCTTCTCTCTTTCTCTCTAGTCTCTCTCTTCTCTCCTTTCTCTCTTTCTTCTTCTCTTCTCTCTTTCTCTCTTTCTCTCTTTCTCTCTTTCTCCTCTTTCTTCTTTCTCCTCTTTCTCTCTTTCTCTCTTTCTCTCTTTCTTCTCTTCTCTCTCTCTCTCTCTCTCTCTCTCTCTCTCTCTCTCTTCTCCATTTCTCTCTCGCTCTCTGTATTTCTCTCTGATGATAAAGCTGATAATGATGATAATGACAGTGAGGATGGTGATGATAATGGTTATAATAATAATGATAGTAATAGTAATGATAATGACACTAATAACAATGATAATGGTGATAATAATGATAATGATAACTGTAATGGGAATAATGAAAATAATAGTGGTAATAATGACAACATAAATGAAAATGATAATGACAATAATAGTGATGATAATGACAAAATAGTAAAAATAATGATAGTAATAGTAATCAGAATCATACTGATAATAGTAATGATAACAATAATGACAATATTGGTAATGGCAACAACATTAATGATGACGATATGGATAGTGACAGTAATGATAATGATGATACTGATACGTCATAATAAAACTATAATAGTAATAACAACAATAATATTGATAAGAGTAATAATGATACTAATACTCTAACAGCAGTATCAACAACAGCAAGCTTAGTAATGATGATGGTGATATAGATAATGATGGAAATCATAATGATAATAAAAATGTGATAACAATAATGATGCTGATGATACTGCTACTACTACTAATAATAATGATAATGATAATTATTTTATAATAATAGTATTAAGAAATATACAAATGACAACAATGATAATAAATGTGATATAATTTATATTATTTTGTATATATTATTATTATGATATCATGATATATAGAGTATGGTTTATTATATATTATGGAATAAATATGATAATAATTATGATTATAACATGATAGCAGAAGATATAATTTATATTATACGATATACGATTTATTTCTTAAGGTATTTATATGATATTTTATATATGAAATGAATTTGATTTGTGATAATAATCGTTATTGGTAATGAATGTTAATGATGACTTTGATTATATATTATTTATTGATATGATTATTTTGTTATTGATAATTCTATTTTTTTATGATTTCTTGGATATATCTTTTCTTGTTTATTGTAGTATATTTAGCATTATATATAATTAAATGATAATGATAATTTATTAGATAATGAATGGCTAATTACGATACTTGATGTTATTGATGAACTCGTAGTAATTTATAAATAATGATAACTACTTTTTGATAACTTTAGCCTATATCAGAAAGTTAACTGATATGCATACTAAAAAGTAAAAACATTTAGTGGTATACAATTAACCCTAAACCAATTAGAATGAACTATCATTCGTATATTTTACTCACGTTTTTTTTTTTTTTTTTTTGTTTTTTTTTTTTTTTATTGTGGTATATTCTTTTTTTTTTTTTTTTTTTTTATTTTTTTTTTTTTTTTTTTTTTTTTTTTTTTTTTTTTTTTATTTTTTTTTTTTTTTTTTTTTTTTTTTTTTTTTTTTTTTTTGTTTGTTTTTTTTAATATTTTGATCAAATTTGATCATTGATATAATATGTCCATATTTGATTAGATGTAATAATCAATATCATTAGTCATACATAATTGTTATGATTGGGATATTATATGAATATCATATATAGTATATCTATGTACTATTGATATGTATCATATCTATGTTATATATGTATATTATCTATCTGATATATGTATATTATATTATTATATAACAACAATTTAATTAAGAATTATTTTGTGATTATTTTATTTTTTGTTTTCTGTTGTCTTCTCTTTTCACACTTTAATTGTTTTTTTTTTATTTTTTGTTATTTGGTCTCTTTTTTTATCTGTTTCTTTTTTTTTTTTTTTTTTTTTGTTTTTTTTTTATTTTTCTGTTTTTTTTTGTTTGTTCTTTTTGTATAGTTGTCTATATGTGTCTTTTTTGATGTTCTGTCTCTCTTTTGAATATGATGTTTTTATGCTCAGGTGGTGGTTTGATTTATGTTGTGATATTTGTGTATTGTTTGTTTGGGCTAGTTTTTTTTGCTTGGTGGTGAGTGTCGTGTTGTGTGTATTTTGTGTTTTATGTGTGTTTTTTGTGTTGTTGTTTTTTTTTCTATTGTTGTTGGTGTGTTGGTGGTGCCTATCTTGTTGTTTTTGTTTGTGTTATATTTTTTTTTTTTTTTTTTTTTCTCTTTATTATTTTTTTATCCTCATTTTTTATATTTTCTTATTTATCTATTTTCTGCTTCTCTCTTTATTTTTTTCATTCTTCTTTCTCTTTATTCTATCTATCTGTTTCATTTTCTTTTCGCTCTCTTTTTTTTTGTTTTTCTCTTTCTTTTCTTATTTTTTATCTATTCTGTCTTTCTCTTTTCTCTTTCTTCTCTATTTTTTTAATTCTTCATTCTATTCTTATTTTCATATTTTATTTCTTTCTTATTCTTATATTTTTCTTTTTTATGCTTTCTCTATTTTCTTTTTTTTTTTTTTTTTTTTCTTTTTTTTTTTATTTTCTTTTTTTTTTTCCGTCTTTTTTTTTTTTTTTTTTTCTTCTGTCTTATGTTTTCTTTTTTTTTTCTTTCTCTCTCTTCTTTCCTTCTCCCCTTCCCTCCCTTCTATCTAATCGCTTCTCTCTCTTCTCTCTCTCTGCTCTTCTCTCTCTTCTCTCTCTCATCTTCCTCTCTCATCGACTCTCTCCTCTCTCTCCTACTCAGCATCCCTCCCTGCGCTCCTCATCTCAACTTCCACCATGCTCTCTCTCCCTCGTCTCTCTCTCTCTCTTCCCTTCTCTCTTTCTATCTATCTATACTATCGTCTCCTCTCTTCTCTCTTTCTCTATCTCTCTCTCTCTATTTCTATCTATCTATCTATCCATCTATCTATCTATCTACCTATCCATCTATCTATCGCTCTCTCTAATCTATCTATATTATCTATCCATCTATTTATTCTATATTATTTATCGCTCTCTCTCTCTATCTTCTCTATATATTATCTCTATCTATCTATTTTCTATCTTCGCTTCTCTCTCCTTAATCTTTCTTTCTACTCTATCCTATCCACTGTCTATTGTCTATCCTATCTATTGCCTCCATCTCTCTATTCCATTCCATCTACTATTCATCTAATCTATGTGTTCGCTTCTCTTCTTCTCTCTCTCTCAATCTTCTCTCGCTCTCTTACTCTCTCTTATTATATTGTCTGTCTATCTATCCTATCTATCGTCTATTCTATCTATTGTCTCTTTCCTCTGTCTATTTCTCTTTCTCTATCCCTTTCTCTCTTTCTCTCTCTCTGTCTTTCTATCTCCTCTCTCTCTATAATCTATCTATCTATCTATCTTTCTCTCGCTCCTCGACACGCTTCCTCTCTCTCTCTGTCACTCTCTCTCTATCTATTGCTCTCTCTGTCTATTTATCTTTTTCTACCCCCCCCCTCTCTCTCTCTTTTTCTCTCCGTCTCTCTCTTTGTTGCTTAAAAGAATCGAAATGGCTTTGTGAAGGAATAGGGTATAAATCAAAAAGCCTAAGCCAAAGGTATATTTGCATGTGTGATAAAGAAAGGAAGGAAGTAGGAGGAGGAGGAAGGGAGAGAAGGGGAGGAAGAAAGGAGTAGGAGGAAAATGGGAGAGAAGGAGAGGAAGGAAGGAGGAGGTGGAGGAAGAGAGAGAGCAGCCAAGACAGGATCAATACATGTTCAAAGAGACACGAAAATCTCAGATTTCCTGATTTCCCTTATTAATCACTCAATCTATGTCCCAAAACTACAATCTTGAAGTGTTATAATCTTTCAATTTTAAAAGTACATGTTCGTGTTTGTAGAGCAATCTACCTCAGTTTTTATCTGCCGAATAATGAAACGAAAACAAGAAACATGAAAAATACGCAGACAAAACAGGGGTGACACAGACTGCAACGTTGATTGTGTCTCTGATAACAGGAGACAGTTCTCGTGGACTTGGAGCGCCTGTTATCTCTTATCTGTGCCCACCAGATGATAGCGGATGACGTGATCACATCTTCTAGATTATACCTGATAAGCAGCACTCGTGCTCATGATCAACTGGAGTTGATTAAGGAAAATAGAGGGATTTTTTGCCTGTTTCCTAGAGGGTGCTTGGTATGGGAAGAAGAGGGAAGTAGTTGACCGTCCAACGTGCGTGACAGTGAAATGTGGGTTGTAATTTCCCTAGACTTTTTAAATGTAACCTTTTTACAGAGTGTACTGCAAAAGTGAAATGGAAGTATGCACGTCCAATGATGTTATATATTTCAGTGTGAACGCGCTTGTGTGTGTGTTGTGTGTGGTGTGTGTGTGTGTGTGTGTGTGTGTGTGCTGTGTGTGTGTGTGTGTTGTGTGTGTGTGTGTGTGTGTGTGTGTGTGTGTGTGTGTGTGTGTGTGTGGTGTGTGTGTGTGTGTGTGTGTGTGTGTGTGGTGTTTGTGTGTATGTGTGTGTTTTGTGTTGTACGTCTGGTGTCTTTAGAATATATATTTGTTTAGTTTAAAGCATTCCTCCATAACGTAATGTCGGTATGATAACAGTATTACATTACATCTCATGGCTGAAGTGCATTAACGTGAATATATTGTTACGTAGTCTCAAAGAACAAAACATTTCAGCGACGCATTTTCGGGCACACACACACAACACACACACACACACCACACACCACACCACACAACACACACACACACTGAAATCTATCAGTGTCGATAGCAATGATAACAGTACTAATGATAGATATAATAATTATAGTGATAATGATGACAGTGATTAGGATATTGACAATATAATAATAAAAACGATGATAATAATAATTTAATGATATTGATAGTGATAATAATGATAATGAGATAATAATGATAGTAATAACAATGGTGATGGATGCTAATAATAAACAATAGTAATAATGATAATATGACAATGACAATAATAACAATGATGATAATCATTGTAGCCGGGTGTAGACCCAGTAGACTTAAAGTCCGGGCTCAATATGGAATATGGAGTGTTTTGCTCAAGGAAAAGATTCGTCTGCAGTGAACAGATGTAAGGTTCCAGGCCTACGGCACGCTGCCACCATCCGATTAGTAGGTTCGGGAACCGTGTGTGTTGTGTAATGGGTGTGGGTGTTGTATCGGAGAAGGGTGGAAGGAAAGTACAGAATGTGTGTGCTGAATGTTGGATGTGTAAGTGTGTAAATGTGCTGTTGTGTGTTTGGAAGAAAAAAGCAAGATCATAGAATTCTTCTTCTTCCCTTCGGTTTGAGCATCCGCTTACTGGGAGCGGGGACCCAGGTATAGGAAAATTGATCTGTTCTTTTGATATCAGCTTAATATTCTCTGATTTATCTAGCCTTTTTACAACCTTTCAAGGGTTGCGAGATATCAGAGCAGCCAGCAATGTGCTGTTTAGGAGACCCGAGTCCGAGGAAGATTTAGGCATCTGACCTTGGTCAGAACCATAACTTCAGTGGTTGTAAGATTAATTTATATTCTGACTGGAATTGAGTTAAAGCTCCACGATGGTATGATGTTTATTGTGGGAGCAAGTTGCACTCACTAGGGAGTTGAAGGCATTTTCAGTCATGGAAAAGTAGACAAAAGGTGTGTGCATCACCAATTTATTACAGCGGAGGTGATGCACGAGAAACTAACACCAGATAAACTTACGACGAGATATAAAAACGTCTTCCCTAAGTTGGCGTCCCAACTCCAGAAGTACCGTTACTAGGGGTCAGCATAAAAACATTCAAGTCCCTAAATTACGTTAGATTGTTAACATCCAACCCAGATGGATGTTAACTATTCAGGTCAAAAGCTAATGCTGACGGATACCTAGTAAGAGTACTTGTGTACAAAAGAATTAAGAAATAAATTAATATGAAGGCTGAAAAAGTCAAGGAAGGGACTATTCACGAAGACTGTCCGAACGCCCACAAGGTCAAGACAGGGAATCATCAAACTATAAATATCAAATACCATGTGATGGCAAGATTAAAGATCCTCAAGAGATACGGATCCCAAAGACTGCTTGATCACCCACAAGGTCAGACAGAGATCAGCAGAAACCTATATAAAAAAAAAAGTAAAAAAATCTTGATAAAGATCTTTATCCCCGGAGGTACGGATCCTCAAGCAGGGATGAGGGAAAACAGAAAAGACGGTTGTAAAAATGAAAATATATACACAGGAGGTATGAATCCTCAAGTAGGAACGAAAAAAATAAAAAAAATTAATAACTTATTTGTAAAAAAAAAATGATAATCACGCTGGAGGTACGGATCCTCAAGCAGCGTTGCTCTAAATCACTTGGTCCTTCAAATTCTCTCTAACACTTGGGAAAAAAAATACCGCTATGGGACCACGAAAGAGTGCACCCTGCAGATAGTAATGCAGTATGTCACGCTAAAGTCCAAAAGAAACCAGTCGTCTCCTACACACAACCATCACAATCACTTAGCTTGAGGAGATACTCAGCAATCCTGGCGTAAAGCGAGGTAAATCCAAGTGTGAAGTAAATCCAGACGAGAGCACAACACAGATAAAATTTCCACGGCGAAGCGGCGGACCAAAGTGCGGGACAGAGGTCAGGGTGATTTTCCTTTCTCAACCACTAGTACCCGCGAAATGAACCTCAGGCCAAGCCCCAGGCATGGCGCGCGAACGAAAGAAAAGAGGCAAATGAAGTGCCTGAACACCAAGCCGATAGTTCGACAACCCAAACAACCGAGACGAGAGAGGGAAGGGAAAAAAAAAAAAGGAACTGGGTAACGACCATCACCTCCTTCGGTGGTTATCGCGACAGTTTGGAGACGTCGACAAGAGGAAAGAATATTAGAAAGAGATAAATAAAGGAAATGATACGGAGAAAATCCGATAATAAACAGGTGTCTTAAAAAACTGCATTTCGGCCGTAGCATATTTACAATATTTAGGTTTAAAAATAATAAATATCTATTTTGGCTTGGCGACTTCAACGCCCTGCAAGTAGTGAGACGGTAAATATTACGTTCATGGTTATAAAAATAACCCGTTCACATTATCACTACATTCATACAATTAACTCTGTCCTCCTTGAACAGTGGTTGGACTTCGTAAAAAAATACTAATAAATAGATAAGAACGCCTGCGGGACTATATATATATATATATATATATATATATATATATATATATATATATATATATATATATATATATATATATATATATATATATATATATACGTGTCTGCGGGATGTAACCGCACGTAGCGCACGGCGGGGACTTATGCAGCCGTACACTACAATCATCATCATCATCATCATAATGATAATAATTATAATGATAATGATAATAATTACGTTAGCAATTACAATAACAACGATAAAAATCATAAGAATAAAAATATGAAAACAAACAATCTAAGAAATACAGTAAGCATAAAGATAACAAGACAATAATTATCATCGTTGTTGTTATCGTTATTATTTTCATTATCACTATTACCATTATTATTATCCTGATCAGTATTAGTTTTTAAAATTATCAATATTATTATCACTAATATATTTCTTTTTATTATTATCATTGCTATTGTCATTGTTATTGTTATTGTTATCATTATCATTATTTTAATTATTATCATTATCATTTTTCATTATTATAGATTCTACTATTATCATTATCTTTATTCTTATCACTATCTTTTAAGCATTATTGTCATTTTTGTTATCATAATCCTTACTACTATTATTATCATTATCACTATTATTGATATTGGCATTATTTTCCTTATTAATATTATTACGGTTATCCTTATTATTATCATTACTATCATTATCATTACTACAATCATCTTTATCATCATCATTATTATTATTATCATTATCATCTTTATCATTATTATTGTTATTACTGTTACTACTGTTATCATTACTACCTCCGCCAAGGAGGTTAGTTTGTTTGTTCGTTGGTTAGCAGGACGACTGAAAAAGTTATGATCAGGTTTTAATTAATTTTTTTTTACCAGAGGTGTGTCTTAGCACAAGTTAGACGCCATTAAATTTTGGTGGTGATCTGGATTATGGTCTGGGTCCAGGATTTTTGGTTAGTTTTTTGGTTAGTTGGTTAGCAGAGTAAAGATTTTATTAAAACCATAACTTTTTGAGTTTCTTGCTAACAATAGAAAAGCGAAATGTAAAGTATAATAATAAAAAAAAAAAAAATAGCCAGAGATAGATAGCTTAGATAAATTATCAGAAAAATAATCTGCAAAATATTTTCAAGGTTAGAAAAATACTTACACGTAAATACATGAAACAAGAATTGAAAAATGATAAAATAACATAAAAAAAAAAGCAATTGCAATCTAAAAAATCAAACAACAGTAAAAAAAAAAAAAAAAAAAAACTTCAGAGATACCAAACAAAACACAAAATCCGTATAATTTTCCGAACCCAATACTCAGACCATAACACGTGACAAGGCACTGGAAAATGACTCGCAAAGAATAATCACACGGAGACGCGCAGAAAACAAAGTCATTGTGTCTGATTAGATTAAGAACGTTTTTTATGCACATTAAAAAAGAAGAAAAGAATATCATGAACTTAAAAAGATATCTGTTATGTAATAATGACAAAAAAACAGTTCATAGTCCGTCGTTGATACACAACTGAACAAAGGTACGAGTGATAACACGTGAAAGAAGGAGAAGAGTAATAAAAAAAAAAAGAATAATAATAATGAAAAAAGGGTAGAAGAATAATGAAAAAAGCGAAGAAGAATAATGAAAAAATGGCAGAAGAAAAATGAAAAAAGGCAGAAGAAGAATGAAAAAGGGAAGAAGAAGAATGAAAAAAGGGAAGAAAAAAAGAGTTGAGAAGGAGGCAGAAGAAAAAAAGAATAACTAAGGGGAGGAAGGAAAGGAGGGCAAGAAACAGAAACTAAGGAGGAGGGGTAGAAAAAGGAATACTAACAAGAAGGCGAAGAAAAGGGGGAGGAGAAGGAGTGAGAGAGGAAAGAGGAGGAGAAGGAAAAAAGGACAATTAAAGTAATGAAAATAAGAAGAACACGAAAGCATAGAAAAAGGACGAGAAGTAAGTGGAAGAGAGTAACAACAAAAATAAGCAAAACAGATAAATGTAGAAGAGAGAAAGTAGTAGAAAAATCATAAGAATGAATAGAATTCACTTTTTTTTCTACATATACATACATGTATGTATGTATGTATAATATATATATATATATATATATATATATATATATATATATACATATATATATATATATATATATATATATATATATTATATATATAATATATATATATATATATATATATATATATATATATATATATATATATATATATATATATACGTATGTGTGTGTGTATGGTATGTGTGTGTGTGTGTGTATGTGTGTATGTATGTATGTATGTATGTACTTTATATATAATACAGAAACTTATCTTCCAAAAGCTCGTTGACTTTATCATCATTGTTCCTGTAGAAAGAGACCCTCATCTTGGGGCGAAGAGAGGGAAGAGGAAGGAGAATTATCATATGGGTCATGAGATACTCTTATCGCTGGATTCATCCCAAGTGGCCCTTGACCTTGGCGAGAGGAGGGGGAGGGAGGGGAGGGGAGGGGAGGGAGGAGGGGAAAGTGGGTGAGCAAGAGAGGGGATGGACAGGTGAGGTGGAAGAGAAGGGGAAAAGAGGGAGAGGAGGGAGAGGGCGAAGAGGAGAGAGAGAGAGAGAGAGAGAGGAGAGAGAGAGGA
>NW_020872831.1:122507-130007 GCF_003789085.1 Penaeus vannamei | reverse complement strand
ACCATCATTATCATTATCATCATTATTATCATCATCATGTGCTGCTCTCCAGTTCTTTGATGTTCAGCGTCTTCTATGCCAAGCCTTGGCTAATTCCCGCATCCTCGAGACATCACTTCCCGCAATACGCTAATTGTTCCGAGAATGGCCGACACCTGTGCACTTCCGGCAATGTTATGTAGATCTAATTTCCCACGCCAGGCCTTTGCGTTCTTCGAGATGGTTCCAAGTGCACCAGTCACGGTGGGTATCACTCACTTTGGAGGCTCTGTGGATTCTCTTGATATCGAATGCTCGGTCTGGATATCTTTCCACCTTCTCTTCCTAGGTCTCTATGGTGCACTGATACGACCCATCCTGTGTATCTTTCTGCGCTGGAGTAATATCCGGTCGATTGTTCTGATACGCTGAAATGATTGTCAGTTTTGGCCCACTCCTGTGTATCTTTCTGCGCTGGAGTAATATCCGGTCGATTGTGCTTCTGCTACTTTATAGATAGTCATGGCCCACGGGTTGATGGTCGTAGCACGTGCCGATACTCTATTCCTTATATTCTGCACTTTTCCCAGTGTACTTACAGAGCCTCCTTGTTGTCATGGTGCTAACTGCAATCTCTCTGGCCAAGCTTCTTACATCCACGGGCAATGTCTTACTGTTTTCGTAGTCTCCACACAGTCTACACGGTGTTACCTATGTTGTGCTTGATCGAGTTTGTTCTTAAGGCTTGTTCTTGAGCAGCTAGGATCAAGCCTTCAAAAAACACATTTTGAGCCATCTCCAGGCATCTTTTGCAGCTACATTTGCTGTTTTTCGCACACAACCTATGCAGGGCTCTCTACATCGAGCTCATATTTTTTCCTCTTACTTCTTCTGATAGTCCTGGAGATCTTATTCTTTCAGTAATACTTTCTCCTTCAAAGTAGCTTTGTGTCTCGCTGAACTAGCCATGTAAGGACTTGCTCTCCTGTCTTATAGGCACTCCTCAGTGATAATCAAGTCTTCCTACTTCCTTCCTCAGCAGGTACAGTCGCGCAATATTACATCTGCTGTAGACATCCATTCATTGCTGAGACTTTCCTAGTTGTATCCATGCTGACCAGTTCTATGACCATTGCACAATACATATAGTACACCTACAGCCCAAGTGTCGATGGCCCTGATCACGTTTCCTGCATTTAGTTTGGATCTGCATAGTTCCTTTACTCTCCGCACGTACTCTGATATCATATTGCCATTTTTCTTGGTGTTAAGAATCTTCGTCCATTAACAGTAGATGGTTAATGCAGTTCATGTCCTCTGCAAATCTGCATCCAACTCTCTTTTTCGTAATAATATGTGCAGTAGCAGTATAATTATGATGAACAGCAATGGTGAGAAGACGTCACCTTGGGGAGTTCCTTTTCTGGTGTTCACTTGCCTGAGATCTGTTCTGCCAGATGTCAATAATGTCTTTCAGTCTCCAGGGTGTTATTGATTATGGCAATCATGGTCTTGGCTACACAAACTATCTCTAGGCAATTCAGGATCCAAGATTGTGGCATCATGTCATCTGATTCTGTTTGTCGTCCATTTCCGGCGGTGCTTTAAGACTGCTTTGTCTACAAGCACTTGTTCCTTCATTCCTCCTAACACCTTTCTGTAGCCCTTCTGCTTACCTGGTTTGTTCCTCTCCAGGAGTAGCTTCTGATTACCTTGAAACATTTGGTTTTGTTTGAACTGTTAGTAATTCTCATCTCTTGATCTTCTGCTACAGCATAACTGAAAAGTGTCATTCTCCTCAAGGTTATTAAATTCTATTAAATTTCCCCTTTCTTTGTTTTAGGATTTTCGGAATTCCTGTCTTTTTGAGATCTCTTGTCCAAGTTTCAATACTATGGTTAATTCTCCTCTTCCAGATTGGTTCTACAGTATTTATCTGTTCCCTTTTTTTCAGCATTCTCATTCTTTCTGTGGTGACATAAGCAGCTATATACAGTAAATGATTTTCAGTCCTGTTGGCGGCTTCTCTGATTTTCTTGACCTTTGTTCTCAGCACTGTTCTGTCACGTGGCCTCAGTGGGTTTTTTATTATTTTATTTATTATTATTATTTTTATTTATTTATTTATTTACTAGAAGTATCACTCATAGGACCTTTCGTGGAGAACAATAGTCTCAGGGCATATTTTTTTCCTGGGGCTCTAGAACAGGGTATAATGGATTTCTCTCCAGCTGAGATGTTGTTCTCGTCCCCCGATGTTCATTTCTTACTCTCATACCTATATCCTCTTGTTCCTCAATCTCTAGCCACTTCTTGATCTTAATCTAATGCATTTGATAATCTCTGATCACTAACTTCTTTCAACTCTTCGATGGTCCTTCGAGCAATCCACAGATATAGTCCTTTTGTCTTTTTTTCTGTCTCTGGTTCATTCAAGAGCAACTTTCAAACAACCGTCTGTTGTCCTCCTTCGACCATCCTTATCTTTTCTCTCATTTACTCAGACGAAGTAGGATGAGGACCGGGCCCGACTTGTGACACCTTCGCCAAAAGTCCCATGGTCGTCGTTAGCGTTAGGGTCAATATTTGACATTCTCTTATCAGATGGGGATTGTGTTCTAAGGTTTTCGTCGACCATTAGTTTTATCATGGCATCAGGGCTAGCGGGGTCACCCTGAGACAGACTAGTTTCAGCCGGACGCCAAGCTGGTATTGCCTGGTTTAGGGGATATATATCATCAGCATTACTATTATTTTTATTATTATTGATATCATTATTATTAACATCGTTATTTTTTATAGTATCGTCATCATTTTAGTATCCTTTTTATCATTATTATCATCATCATCATTATCATTGATATTGATACTATTAATATTTTTTTTATTACTATTAGTATTATTATTTTTATTATCATAATTATCATTATTATTATTATTGTTATTATTATTATTGTTATTATTATTATTATTATTATTATTATATTATTATATTATTATTATGATATATCATATCATTATTGTTACTATCATTATTATTATTATCATCATTATCATTATTATTACTATTATCATTATTATTATCATTATCATTATTATTATTACCATTATCATCATCATTATTAATATTTATATAGTTACTATTACTGTTATCATTATCATTATCATTATTGCTATTATTAGTAGTAGTAGTAGTATTATCATCATTATTATTACCATTATCATCATTATTAATATTGATATCAATATTACTGTTATCATTATCGTTATTATTATTATATTGTTATTATTATTATTACTATTATGGTTATTATCATTTTTATCATTACTCCTACTATCATTATTGCTTTCATTAGTACCAATATCATTATTATTATTATTGTTATTATTATGACCATGACTATCATCATTTTTAGCATTACTGCTACTACTATTACTGTTGTCATTAGTATTATTACTATTATCATTACTACAATTATTATCATTATTATTATTATCATTGTTTTTATTATTATCATTATTATTATCATAATCATCGTCATTATTATTATCATTATCATTATTATTATTATTATTATTATTATTATTATTATTATTATTATATTATTATTTATTATTATTTCATTATCATTATCATCATCATCATCACCATCATTATCATCGTCATCATCAACATAATCATCATTATCATTATTATTGTTGTTATTATTGCTACTGATATTAGACTCTGAAGATCAATATCATTATTATCATTATCAGCATTATTATTATTGTTATTATTATTATTATCATTGGTATTTATGTTATTTTTTTTGTTATTATTATTCTTATATTACTCTTATTATTTCTATTACTATTATCATTCTCATTATTATTACTATCACTATTTTTGTTATTATTATCATTATGATCACTGTTATCATTATTACTATTATGATTATTAATATGATTATTATCGTTACCATTGTTATCGTTATTATCATTTATTAATATAATCATAATTACTCAATAATTATTATGATCATTATTGTCTGTCTGTCTTCTTCACTTCCTCTGCGTGTGATCGTTTCTGTCTTTCTCTCTCCTCTCTACCTCTCCTTCTCTTCTCTGCCTGTGCTTGTTCGTTGTTACCACTGATGTTTTCATATATATTAATTCTGTTAACAATTTCATTGATTATTATTGATATCATTATTATCATAAATGTTGTCCTTTCGTTATTACGATTACCATAGCTGAAATATTTATTTTTATGCCAACTTCCATATTTTTTCGTTGAAGCATTTGTCTCCTTCGCATTTCAGTTTCTCTCCTTCCCTCCTTTTTTCCACCTTTTCCTTCTTCTCCCTTGACAACAGAGAGAAATAGCAACTTGTTTTTTTTATTTCCACCAGAACCACATACATTTCCGATGAATGTGTATAACTGACATACATCAAAACGTTTCTTCATCATTCCCATTCACACTTTTTCCATACCTTTGACACAATGAACTCTATTCCTTTTCCTCTCCTATTCTCTTCTTCTGCCGCTGTTCCTCTTCCTTCTTATCTTTCTCCCTCCTCTTCTCTACCCGTGACCTTGGCCTCTCGCTCTCGTTTGGGTACAAGTGCATTCAGATTTGATGGATTTGTTTTATATTTGTTCATCGCACTTGTTGGGTTGAATGTTTGTATTGTTGTTGATGTATTTGTACACACTGTTCTGCATGTGTCTGGGTTCGTTTTGTTCCCTTTGTATTGTATGTGTACTTTATTTGTAGCGCTTCTGATGCATTTGTGTCATCTCTTTTTGCTAGGAATATTTTCTACTCTCACCGGACTTGCTATGCTTTTGCTGTGTTGTTCATAATACCAAAAGAGTCTTTTGTGATGAGAATAAAAGATTGCTTCAGGCTATTGATGGAGATGTACACATACGTAACATTTAGCATGGAGCATTGCGTAATCACGTGTACAAAAGGTCGATCACGCTGTAACGTACACATGTACTTATATGTACAGTATTGTGGATGAAAGTCTGTGTAAATCAGATTTTGATTTTGATTTTGATTTTCGGAAAAAAAAACATGATTACACGAACGATTAATAAAAATTAATTCAGTAATATCTTGTCACATCTTATATTGCTACATGAACCAACATTAAGCAAGATGATGAATAAAACTCTCATTGCACTTATCGGTATTAGCAATCATCAACATTAGCAATCATTATCTGCCTGTAATTCCTTTGTACTGCTTAGATCAAGCCAGAAGCCGGTAGTTAATTCTACATCGGCTTGGTGACTGGGTTACCAATTCATGGCAAAGACCAAGAGAAAGTATGAAATGGGATATTCGTTTTCAATTATTTTCTATCATTCATTTTCCATAATTATAGAATGTCAATATCTGTATATCTTAAAAGTTTGAATGTATATAATTATTACCGTTGTGCGTGCTTCCATTTACTATCCTTATTTATGCTTCAGTCTTATTTGTGTTTTCATTTATCACCCTTATAAATGTTAGCAGAGTAGAATGAATAATAGACGGACATAAAGATAATATAATGAATTCCATTTTTGCTAATTACTTCCTTACTTTCATAAGCAATACCTTAAGCGCAAATGCCTCAGCAATTTCTCTGAGTAACCGCTTTCATCCTGCTCCTAATCCTGATCCAGAATTAACCAAGAAAAATAACAATAACAGAAAAAATCAGGTGATGGCCCTAATCCTGTTGCTAATCTGATCCAACCCTAATCAATAAGATTAACATTAACAGAAAAAAACTGGTGATGGCCCTCATCCTACTACTAACCTGTTTCAACCCTAATCAGTAAAAAAAAAAAAAAAAAAAAAAAAAAAATAATATATATATATATATATATATATATATATATATTATTTATAAAAAAAAAAATACAGGTGATGGCCCTAATCCTACTAACCCGATCCAGCCCTAATCACTAAAAATAACAATAAGTAAAAAGAATCAGGTGATGGCCCTATTCCTACTACTAAACCGATCCAACCCTAATCAGTAAAAATAACAATAACAGAAAAAACAGGTGATGGCCCTAATCCTGCTACCAACCCGATCCAACCCTAATCAGTAATGAAAATAAATAAATAAAAAAATAAATAAATAAATAAGTAAAAAATAAATAAATAAATAAATAAGTAAAAATAAATAAATAAGTAAAAATCAGGTCCGAGCCAACCCTAACCAGTAAAAATATCAATAACACACAGCAGCAAAATCAACCCTAAAGAAGAGAACTGCCCGACCCCCCCCCCACCCCACCCCCGCACGACCCACTCCCGCCGTGCTCTGAGTGAAGCCAAATGCTAACAAGCGGACTTCAACCACCTCGTTAAGGGCCAAATCACCTCGTGCGCCATCTAATGATAATGATGACGTGGGTGATGTTGATGACCATTATGCTAAGTGATGTCGATGGTGATTATGATAATTGGGGATGATAATGATGGTAAAAAAATGATAATGAGGATAATAATAATAATAATGATATTCATTATGAGTATATTAATCATAAGAACAATAAACATAATGATGATAATGATAATGGTAATAATGATAATGATCATAGTATTATTAATTCAACAATGATGATAATGACAATAATGATATAATCATTCTGGTATTAATCATAGTGATGATAAAAATAATAGTAATTATAAAGAATAATAACAATGATTATTATATCATTGATGATCATGATGATGCCATTCATGATAACAGTAATAATAATGATGATAATAATAATGGTAATAGTAATAGTAATGAAAATAATAACAGTAATGACAATAATGATAATAATGATGATAATGATAATAACTAAAATGATAGTGATAATAATAATGATAATAATAACTGCAATACTAATGATAAAATATTTGTCGATGAGATAATGATTATGTAATTTCAATAGAAACCTTTACGGTGAGAATAACAGATAAATAAATAACAATGATGCAGTTACTGCTCCTTCGCATATCAAATATGACCTTAGAAATGCTAATAAATATCAAATAAAACTGAAGATAACTCAGGAACGTTAAAGAGTGACCTTAACACTGAATGCCAGGCTATTTTCGCGACTGTCACATGAGCTTGGTCCGCGAGTGGCCATAGCGCTATTAATAGCCTTCAAACACTGCGCGCGGAGCCAGCCCTAATACCGGAAATATAAATCTAGTGTCACTTGACCCTCTGCAGTCCGGGCGCTCTGCTACCAACCACGCTCCGCCACCACTTACAAAGGTGTATGGTCTGCCACCTCTGCTCCCCTTTCCTGCTTTTCTGCCAACACTGTCGGTTATTCACTCGTTCTGTCACCTAGTTTGTCGCCTCCCCTCTCTGTCATGACTGATATTCGTATTCATTCTGCCACTTCCAGCCTCTGCCATGGCTGTCCCTTCCATACGCTCTGCCACCTCTGGCATATTTGCACGTCTGTCCTTTCTTTTCCTCTCCAGAACCTCTATCCTGATGCGCCTATTGCAGTGTTTCA
>NW_020872831.1:115007-117507 GCF_003789085.1 Penaeus vannamei | reverse complement strand
TATCCATGTATGCATGAGCGTATGCGGATACTTATAAACGTTCCATTAATCATATCCCTGTGCAATGAAACACGAAAAACGTATTTGCAAAGCGTCCGCCTGGCTGAACACCTAATGGTCCGTCTACCCCAAATGGAGCTCGACTTAACATGAAGACGCACGCATGTCTATACACACATAAATAGATAAGAGGAAAAGGTACACAAATAAACATGGAGAGAACGACTAATGATGATAATACTCATTTTCTTTTAAATAGGCAAACAAAAAATATATAGAACATTCATATGACAGTACAAATAATAGATAAATAGTGGACGATAAATTATTAAATGATTACGTAAATAACCACAGGGCCAGAGCGGCAGCAAGGAGCGGCACTTTCTGGCACTGTCATGGAGCGATGTGCAGAGAATTGAATTTCTGGTCTTTTTTTTCGACCATAATTGGGGGGTAGGGGGGTAGGTGGATGGGTGTGTCTTATAAACACAGATAACCAGAAAGATTGAAACAGAGAAAGAGGACAAAAAGGAGAAAAAAATAACATTAACAAGGACAGTAGCGATTTGCGGGCCATCGTCCCAGCCCTCCCTCACTCTCTCTCTTCTCCCTTACTCTCCTCACTTTCACGCTCAGGAACCTTCACTCCCTCCTTTTCTCTTTCTCCGGCTTTCTCCCTCTCCCTCAGCGCCCCACCCAGCCTCTCTTCTTCCCTCTCTCCCTCTTTCCCCCCTTCCTCACCCTTCCTTACTCCCTCAAGTCCATTTTTTTTTCTCTCTCTCCCTCCCCCTTCCTGGTAAGCTCCCTTTACTCCTGACTACTCCTCATTCCTTCCTCCATTACCCTCATCCTCCTTCTCCCACCCCAACCTATTTTGTTTCCCTCCCTCCCATCCCCCTCTCCCCCATCTCCTTCCTACGCTATAATGATCTGGTCAGGGAGGGAAATACCTCTCATTATATGCTACGTATATATATACCGTGTATCTAATACTTATTTACCCCCCCCCCACCCGCCCCACACACACACTCACAACAAGTATGTGTGACTTTGCTTTTGCTCTTTTGCATCTGTGTGTGTGGTTTTGCGCATTGGGGAATATTTATCTATGTACATGAAACAAAGAAGAGGGTGTGTATGTTTATCTGTGTTTGTTATCTGATAGTACGTTCGCGAACCCACGTGTAGCCACACACGTGCTCATATACACGTACATGGGTCTTTGTTGACGCCTACGTACCGTACACCGACCACAACGCCACAGCTTGGACGCGCAGAATGGCCTTTGAGCCGCAACGACACAACAGCCCATCGACAGCGCAAATAGCCACTTCAAGCGACCATTAGTCCCCGGCGCATGAACAACGCACTCGCCTCAATGTAAACACGTATAATATCTACGAGATCCGGGACTCTGCTGATAAGCCGATAAGGTAGTGATTTTCTTATCTCACAAGCCGGAATCGAGGGATGAGCTGAGGAATGTTTCTTCTTCGTGGTTCTCCCTCTTCGCCATCATCATCATCATCATTGTTGTCATTGGTGATTGTTAATCTTTGTTGTTATTGTTGTTGTTATTGTTATTGATGTTATGATTACTGCTCTTGTTATTAAAATATCATTACTATGGCGTTTATTGTTATATCTGTTTTCTTATAACCACATTCTCATTATTAGTAGAATAATTATCATTTTTGTCATTGTCATTTTAATACTTCCTATCACAATGTCAAATGATAGCTACAACGACAATATAGTCTTGATTGACCAACTCATGATACTTAAATGTCACAAGGTTACGATATTCAGAGATAGATTATCTTTGATGTTTATGTCACAGAACACACAAATCAACACAAGATAGCATAAAAAAGTCTGAGGGAATTCGCTCCAAAGTTCAAGTGCCTCAAAAGATACCACAGTGGCAATTTAAAGAAGACCTTCATAGGAGTGGATGGATGTGTGTGTGTGCGTGTAACTGTAAATGTATGTATATACCTATGTCTCTGTGGGAATGTGGATATCTGTATGTGCATATGTGTATGTTTATATAGTTATGTATGCATATATATGGGTGTATGTATATCTGTATGCGTATATGTGTATGTTTATATAGCAATATATGCATATATATAGGTCTATGTATATCTGTATGTGAATGTGTGTTTATATAGTAATGTATGCATATATATATGGGTCTATGTATATCTGTATGCGTATATGTGTATGTTTATATAGTAATATATGCATATATATGGGTCTATGTATATCTGCATGTGCATGTGTATGTTTATATAGTAATGTACGCATATATATGGGTCTATGTATATCTATATGTGCATATGTATACGTTTATATAGTTATGTATGCATATATATATATACCTGCATATATATATATATATATATATTAATATATATATATATATATATATATATTATATATATATATATATACCTGCTTATGTATTTATGTACGTCCGTTTGTATGTACGTATATG
>NW_020872831.1:70858-80858 GCF_003789085.1 Penaeus vannamei | reverse complement strand
CCTCTATCGCCAGACTTTTTCTCGCGTCTCTTGCTCATTCCTTTAATTGCACGAACATTCACGGTGTATAATTCAAGACAGATTAAGAAGCTTGGAACATTTGCTCTGGATCACAGTGAAACGAATTAGAATATTTATATCACCCGCGAGTGAACAAAAGGCCATCATATGAAACGAAAGCACAATAGAGGTAGAAACTAGTGTAACCAAAACAAAGGTATACAATGAACGGGAGGATTCTGGGCGGGGACAGGTTTGACAAAACAATTGAAAACTTATGAAAATTAGGAGACGTTTTAGCAACTCAACACCATATTTTTGAGAATCTTTCTCTTTCACTCCTTTGTTCCGCTGGGCAATTGGTAAGGTAGCAGAAAAAGTTTATTTTCCCTCTAATTAGCCTACCATTGTAGTTTTCCTGCTGCATGCTTATGCGAGGTATGAATTGATGATTTGGCTTTATCACGTGAAAAATAATGATGATTTTGCCGGTTCAAACTAATATGCGTAATCATGTTGCTCGTTATGAGGACTTAATACCATGAGAATGAACGTCAGGCTAAATGGTTTCATTTTCAAAACATCATAAGATATTCAGCAACGGAAAATAGTCAGAACAATGCACGAATCCCTAACTAGGATAAGTGAATTTCCCCGGAGGACAAATTGTTCATTTCCAGTCTCTTCTACACAGTAATATTCCTGAGAACAAAAGTGAGAATGATGAAAATTATAATAAAGGTAATAATGATATTCCTAAAACCACCTGATGGAATTAATCTAATGAAGACAGTAACAATGAGTACAATGACTATACAATAATGTAAATAATAACAATAATACCGACAACTATAATACCAACAATACTAACAATACTAACAACAATGATTATAATAATAAGGATAGTAATTACAATAATCATAATGAAAAATAACAGTAATAATAATGATAATAATAATAATAATAATAATAATAATATTAATAATAATAATAATAATAACAATAATGATAATGATAATCACAAAAACGATAACAGTAATAATAACAAAATTAACATCAACGAAACCAACCATTTCATTAGCAATATCAACAGCAATCATAATAGTAATGTTCACAATGAATATAATTATAATAATAACAAAACAATAATACAAATGATAATGATCATCATAAGGACCATTATTATCAACATTTGTATTATTTTGTGTGTTATTTTCATTATCATCATTATAAGCATTGTTATTATTACTATTGTGATTGTTGTTATTGTTAATTATATGGTTAGTGTCGTTAATGTTATTGTTTTGTTATTATTATTATTTCATTAGCATTGCTGTTATTGTAATCAACACCATCATTGTTATCATAATCAATATCATGATGATTATCATGCTAATGCTAAAGCTAATGCTAATAATAATAATAATAATAATAATAATTATTATTATTATAGTAATAACAATAATGATAATATGATAATAACAATAATAATTATAATGATAAAATAATAATTTCCATTATCATTACTATTAACATTGTTATCGATGATAATTATTGTGGCTTATTGTAAACATTATCACCACTATCATTAATATTGTCTAGTTACCTTTGAATAGGTCATGATGATAACTCACTTCTTTGGCATCTCACAAAATATGAACATTTATCCTCTGTGTTACATTTATCTCAATAATTTAACATTTTTATTTTTGAATTTCTTTTATGTGATCCTTAGTTCAAAGTTCAATGATTGATTTACCTGTCAAAATATGAAGTGATTCCAAGCCAAGCTGGGTCTTCTCCGGAATCCTCAGCATGGAAGAATAACTAGCGGAAGAAATGAGTAGGAAGCATTAGAATATGAAAGCAAAGAAATAAGAAAATGAATCAACCGATCAAACTACAAGAAAAATGTTTGCGAGTAAGTATGTCACGCAACAAACATACAAAACGAACGAATTTTCATCAATAGAAAACGAATTGAATGCGCATACGGACTTCAAGGTCCACCAGTCAAGTTAAAACAACACTCGTATAATTAAACGATGAAGATTCTCGCATAAAAGTCTGTTCTAAATCACAAAGTAATTCCGCGGACTTTTAGGACTTTAATGAACTTTCGATTATGGCAAAAAATATCTGTCTTGCGATTTCTTGCGAAAGACGTCCTTGTGCTTGCATCTCTGGCTAAATTGATAAAACTTGGGTCTTAAGATTATAGATACTGAGGTGCATTTAATGCGGTAAGTATTTCTTGAACACAGTAAATGTAAAATATGGCGCATCAGTATGTCAAAGCCTCCATTTTCTCTTGTATACAATTGGGTATTTTTGCATTTAGAATCTGATTTGTGAAGTTGTGGACTGCAAATATAGTCACTACTGCAGATATTTTTTTTGGTGTGTATCCAAATGAAATGTAACTTTCTTGTTCAAGGAGAAACTATAATCGCATATGCTTAGAAAATCGGAGGAAACAGAATATAATTTTTCACACACACACACCTCTGCTCCTGCCGACCTGTAAGAGGATCGGGAAGGAGGGAGGGGGAGTGAGAGAGGGTGAGAGGGAAGACGGAAAGAACCAGTCGATGAGCAACCAAAATATCATATTCTTTTATCTGTTTTTTCTTTCCGTGCTTTCGTGGTGGTCTCAGAGTGAACCCTGTCGTTCGACTGCGCCAGTCGTGTATACGGGGCGGTCTAACGTCCGATCGTGAGTCGTATGGTCACTTAAGGAAAAGGTCGCAGATATTTAATTGATGTGTGAGGCGGAGGGATGGGGGGGGGGGTTGCCGATTTCGCCATTGGCTATTCGCTATTTCGCTATTTACCGTCTCCTCGGCTGCGCTCACCCCAAGGTCTTCGTTTCGCAAAGATTCAAGTAGGTGACCATGTTTTTACATCGGCTCTGGCTCCCTAGAATAGCATAGAAGAAAAAGAAACAAAGGAAGAAAGAAACGAAAATACCAAGAAACAACAAGGAATGAACCAAAAGGAAATATATAAAAACAGCAATATAATGAAAACGAGATGCAGAGATGCACTGCCACCGTCCAGCCTCCAGAGAGAAGACTAAACTAAGAAAGCACTGAATCGCATTCCATTGATAGGTAAGGAGAAGAAAAACAATTCCGCTTCCCAACTACGTGGCAATCCTGGGCACACACGCGAACGAGCTCCCAAACTCGCTGGGATGGAGGATTCTGCAGCAACTACCCGCGGTGAGTTCATGCGGTCACGATCAGCACATGCAAACAAGTCATCGTGGCTTCAGCTGCAAACAACCGGTAATGTGAGCGAAGGAAAGAGGAAGGGACTGGAGGCTGGCATTGTCGGTCGGGTCTGGCAAAGGTTTTAGCTGCAGATCACTTTTGGGTTCGCTTAAGGGAATGGTCTAATAGAAGGGTTCTTAGCCTGGCGTCTAGGAAGCACTAGGGGATCCATGGAGGGATTTCAGGGTTTCCGTAAGGCTCAGATAAAAATTATTACTTTTTGCATAAAAGAGGTGTTTTGTTTTGTTTTGTTTTTTAGATTGTTTCCTTTAAAGTTTAATAATACCATGGTAGAAAAACCCACAATGCAGAAACTAGATTTATCGAAGTGAGACAACAGTTTCGGAGTCGTCCTCGATGTAATCGAGGACGATTCCGAATCTGTTGTCACTTTCTTCAATACATCTAGTTTGTGCATTGTGGATTTTTTTTTACCATAGTATCAACACGGTAGACTATGACTAATAGCTTAGATATCTCGCTGCTGTGTGTCGGCGGGACATCAGAGTTAACCAACTACAAGTGCTATCTACTACCGCCACTGCTAATACTATTTGTTTGGATAATTATTTTGTCGAAAATGATGATGACTAACTGAACCGGTGCCATTCGGCGCGAAAACGATTAGAAAATCTAAGGAAGAAACTACCCCTCGTTTGCGGCAGTAAAGACAACGTTCCTATTACGGCTCTCACCTTTCCCGGTGATGGTGGCTCTCTCGGAAAACCTGAAAGTGTATTAGAATAATGCTGTGCAGCATTACAGCAGAAGCAGAATTCGTATAACTAAGTGCATGAAGTAATACGGATCAAGTTATATTCAATGACTTCAAAGAATATTATCCAAGCACTGAACACTTTTCTAAAAAGTACATTGTTGTAAACTATGATGGGCTATACGCCCATCGCGCACTGGCATGTATTTGGCTCTCAAGCTTTTCTTAGACATGATCACGCTTGAACGCCTAGCCGTGGTAGCTTTGGAACAAGTATTTTATGGACACTGATCTTAGGCGACCATTTGCCGTGAATAAACTGACAAAGCAAACGATCCGCGAAAACCTTGACTTCATCATAAAACACTGTGAGTAGTTTGGGCGTGTAAAGCAGCCATATGACTCACCTAAGAGTAGAACTGGACAATGCTAATTAGAATTAGGCTTAGTTACTGCTTTTATTATGGATTTTACAATACTAAAAAGTATACTGAAATAATTTACTAAATACTATCTATACAAAATAGCTAATGGAACCACATCTTGGAATGCCATGTGGCATGTAGCTTTTGAGTCCGAGATTCAAGAGATTGTGTACATCCTTTTTCCCCTCTCATACGCTGCACGATATCTTTGTTTTGCTTCCCAGCTTTGCTGTGTGGTGACATCTTTATAACATGGCCAAACCTTTACTAAGCTTGCCCAAAGTGATTAAACTAACAACACGAAACCAGTATTAGTTTTATACTCCTCTACATTCCTTCTAAAATTAGTAATAGATCAACATCTTGCATCTTTCTACCCATAAAGGATTAGGGAGGAACATCTTAAGATAATGAAACCACCAAAATCATCCTCAGTTCTGAGACAAATAGACTTTCTCTATATATAAGAGACCATTTCAAAATACCGCTGCACTAGCTTTCTATATCCGTTCTTGGTTTCGAATGGCATGACAGAGTAACTGAACTGAGTGAATACCAAGCGCATCTGTCGGTGAACAGCTTGAATTTATTTACTGTTTCTTTATTTTTTATTTCTTTTTCATCATTGTTATTTTAAACTATAACTATTTACACAACTGGATCTAAATTAATTTGTCAGGAAAATATCTGACAACAACACGAAAAGAAGCCTTTAATAAAATCGTAAATGATATATTTTTGATGTTCACGCTAGACCTTGTGGAGTCCTCTTTTCATCCCAGAGTAATCGGAGCAGACACGGTGGTGTTATTGGTCATATTGACATGGTGTTTAGTGCTTGACCTTAGCCATTAGGATTGTCACATGACGCTGAATGTATTGTCATACTCTTGTAATGGAAAAGGTGCATGTATAAGAACTGCATGTGAAAATGAATTATGCATTTTGCCTGGAATTCGTTTGACAAAGAATGTTTAAAATTCTCAAATCCGATGATTGAAGCGTCAAACTAATGTTTTTTTTCTTTTTTTCTTATTTGAATTTTTATGGGTGGAGGCAAGTAGACCTAGTTTAAATCAATGGTATTTGAATCTTTATAGATTAATGTTCGGCCTACGATAAAGGTGCAAATTACATTTTCGTGAAAGGTAATGATGTCGAGAAGTTGCTGTTAAATGATTAAGGAGATGTGCTCCATGGTTCTTGAGGTATCATTAATCACTGGCTGATAACACATTGTATAAATCAAGGCAATGTTTATGGCTTGTAACCCTGATCCTAGTAAGGCTACCTCTACCTTCCTGCCGTTTTCTTCCCTCGCGTGAGGTATTCTTTCTCCAATGCTTTCCCCCGGAACTGGGAGACCGTCCTATGTATCGGGGCATTTACTTAAGTAATCCTTTGGGCATGGCGAGACTCCTCTCAGATGCTCATTTCACCAAGCTTAAGGCAGCTCCCTCCATAGGCCCAGGTAGAGCCATATATAACATATAGGTGCCCTACAGCACACCATATACGCAGCAGATTCCCACAAATATCTCACCGAATCGATCTATATTCATTGAAGAGACGAGGACGCGGGAGGGGGGCATGAAGCGAAGAAATTAAAGCGATCATTCTAGTGTAAACCATCTCCTTAACCTGGCAAGGTTCGCTCAGGATAACAGGGTGGGGTAGTCAGTAAGGTGATAGGGGGGGGGGGTGGGGGGCTGTGGGGGGGGGTATTGTGAAGAAAGCACGCAGTTCAAGCGATAAGGGTCGCGGAACAGGTGTCGCTTGAACGCACAGATAATGATATGGATCAATGGGGTTATTAATACGAATACTGAAGGAAGAGGCACGGTGTTGGTAATGAGGAAGGAGATAATTGTTAATAATCCGTTAATGCGGCGACGAGAAGCAGGCAGTGTTACCCGAGATCTTTATGGAAGGTCGTAGAACAGTAGAAAACGCTGAAATTTGCAGGTGTCGTTGACCAGGTCATTAGAACGGAAGGGAATCATGCACCGCGCATTAAAGTCAGAGAGGCGAAGGAGAGGGTCACTCACAAGGACAGGATAAAGAAATCACGGAATACCAAGATAACGATAGGGAGATGCAAGGAGGGTCTCACGCAACATGATGCATACTAATTACCTCTTTTGAACTATCTTAAAAATGGGGATGCATACAGTGGAAACGCATATGAATTCTGGTCAAGATCTTGAGCAAGAGACAAAGTAGCCCGTAGGTGCAAGCACTGAGAGCAGATTCAAGTAAGAGGAAATATGTACAAAGTCACAACGTTACATGAACCATTACACTCAATAAAATGGCAAGGTACTTGAGGCGACTTGTGAAGAAAATTAACTCTGACACTTGTATATGAATAAACAAACTTGATACAGTAACGACAGGAAAAATACAGTGGAATATAAACTTTACACACAGATTGTTTATAACGAACTTACAAGTTGAACAGGTCACCAAGTCACTGTAAGTCACCGTGGCATTACTGAAACCTTCGACTTATGGAGGCCTGGCTGGTACTATATTAAAATTCGTCCCAAGCAATCTCGCGAAAGAATTATAGACTGGCGCTCTGACCAGTCCCTTAACTTATTAAATCTCTGTCATACAGTATATATCCTGGAACATCACAACAGTGCGCCCGTATGCGTTGGAAGGGAAGCCCTTTCTGTGCGTGAACAAATGCGCACAAATACACTGGCGTATTCCATTTTGGACATGCGACTTCATTGGAAATCTGAGCTGCTACGAGTTGCTTGTTCTTTGTATACGAACTATATTTTGTTTTTTTTCGACTTTATTATGTACATAGCTTACTAAGTAGGTGTATTGAGAGTAATGGATTCAAGGTTTGTGCCCCTTGTATGCTGCGGTGAACTACAATACAGCGTGTAATACAGCTTGCAATACAAACTCCGTCACCGAGCCCCCTCGGCGGTCCTCGCCTTAATCAAAACTATAATAAATCAGCCTTTTAGGCAGCTTTCCCTCCCGCCACAGAGTACGTAGACCGTATGCCTAGCCTAGGCCTATCAACCACGGCTTAAGCAGGAGGAATAGGTTTCTGTATGTTAATGTGACGTCGTTTGAGGCGAGCGGCCGAGGCGCACGTGACCCTCTCGAAGGGCGTCCTGCGAAGGGCCTCCTCTGTCCCCGCCGCCCAGGGTCTCACGCCAGGATTCGGCCCGGAATGCCAACGGCTTTCTCGCTGCTTATTTTTTGGCTTGCAGGCGTCTGACTTAGTTACGGAAAGCTTTTAGTGAAAATCAGACCAAGTATGTCATTTACATTTCTGTTTATGTACAGGATAGTTTTGCTTATAAACGATTTGATATAGTGGGTTTATTCCGTCCTTTAGAAGGGGGCCTTGTATATTTTTTTTCAAACAAGCAAATACAGTGATGCTTTAAACAATTATGTGTGGCATGACCGGAAAAGGTGAGATGGTTTTGTGTTCTCCCTGAGGCATTTTAGATTTTTCCCGCAGGCATATCCTCTTCATACTTACTTTAATATCCCCTAAAACAGACACAGGTGCATTGATACGATTTAAATAGATTTAGCCATCCTATCTATAACGAGATTCTATATTCCATATTTTGTTATAGATTTCATGAAATTGAATTACCTTCCGTCAAAATTAGCTCAGGTCCGGTCCACATACTCTTTTCAAACTTAGCTGGAAAACAATAAAAGGACATTTCTTATCAGGCACTAACGATTCCCGCAAAGGTTTCCTCGTCAAAAGCCTCTTCTCGCGGCGGGCGCGTCTCGAGTGGACAAGCAGGCGAGGTGGGGGGGGGGGGGCTTATCAGATGCTTAGCGATCTCTTCGACCTTTATGATGGAATCTCTTCACAACTCGAAGATTGCATCGAGTGATACTCTCAACGGTGCTTTATCATTAACTCGTAAATAAGCCATTTCTTCGTTCTCCGACTCGTAAATGTTGAGAAGCGCATCCATGATATGTGGCTGATCTTTTCTTTATCCCAGCTGATATCTCTTGAAATATCAAAGGTCCGGTTATGGCTTAGTAATGAAATTTCTAATATATGATTAATTTGATTTATAATGTATCCTACTGTTGATTAAATCGTTTTGAAATTGCCATGGTTAAGGTATCAGCATCGATAGTATTTCGTTTATTCAAACAGACATAGTCGTGATAATGATGGTAACAGGAATACACATGAAGGTAATGATGATATTGATAAAGTTGCCAGCGGCAGCAGAATGATGGCTATAATCCTTTCCGGAGAGGATAGAGGATCATGCAACAATGCCTTGATATCATGAAATACAAGAAAAGAAGAAACAGAGGTATATTCGGAATATATCAACACACGGAAGCCAAATGAAGGAACAAAGATAAAGTTCTGACAGTTAGTTAAAGGAGATACAATCAACAATGAGAAACAAAAAAGGCCGGAATAGCAACAATAAGCAGGCACACAAAGATCGAGCCGGCCGAGAGAAAAGCATAACCCCCTTACGCTGGACATGAATCAAAGTGGACACATAAACAACAATGTGCTCGTGAGTTCGCTCACCTTACCCCCGCCGAGGAATAATGTGCTTGGAGAATTATTCACTGGTGTCCTCGGGGAATATATGACGCCATTATGATACGCCTCCTCGTCCCCTTGAAGCGTTTGGCGCCGGAGAGGTATGGAGGCGCCCGCTGCAAGGGCGCTGCTGGGGGAGTCGCGGGGTCTGGCTGCAAAGGCCGAGGTGAGTTTAAAAGGATATCAAAAGTAATAATAATAATGCTAATGATGAAATTAATTGTAATAATGATGATAATATTGACAGTACGGGATAACAATAACAAGAAATCAATATTTATGAAGGTAATAATGGCAACATTGATAATAGGAAAATGGTGATGGTGATGGTGACAATAATGATGACAGCAATGGTAATGATATTAATCATTATGATAGTATGATTACCATAATAAAGGCAAATATGATAATAAAAACAATGGTGGTAATAGTGATAATAATAACATTGGCAATTTAACAAATTATAACAATAACAATCATAACAGTGAGAGTGATAATAAAAAAAGATAATATAAGTAATGATTATGAGAAAAATAATAATGGTAATGATAACACAGAGGATAATAACGATGAGGACGATAGTGTTAATAATAACAAAAATAATGATAATGATACATAGTGATGCTAATGATCATGAGATTAATTAGGATAATGATCATGATGGTGAAAGTGATAATAAAATATGAAAACAACAATGATAATGATAAAAATAATGATGATAAGGGTAATGATTATGATAATGATTATAGAAACGATGATGAAAATAATAACGATAATGATACTAATTGCAATATTAATATGAATAATAATAATGAAATGATAAAGATAATGATGATAATGATAACGATAATAATCATAATATATATAATGGTAACAATAGTAACGATAATGATAAAGCTAATAATAATGGTAACGATACTAAGAGTGATAATGATAATATCAATGATAACAGTAGTAGTAGTAATATTAATGATAATAATAATAACGACAATGGTAATCATCGTAATGT
>NW_020872831.1:50858-53358 GCF_003789085.1 Penaeus vannamei | reverse complement strand
CCCAACACAACGACCGGTTTTATAGACGTCATTTTTAATCTCGTTTAATATTGAACGACCAAGAAAAGACAACTATATTTCGTCACGAATTCTGCTCTCCGTCGTCTTCCTTGCTTTCTTTCGCCCTTTCACTCATGCTCCTTCCCGAGGATGTTGAGTATTTATATCTTCATTTGCTCTCTGTCTGTTGACCTCTGTCTGTCTTTATTAATCTCTCTCTCTTTATGTTAACCTAAAAGGCATTCCAAGTTGATGAAAATGTTGCCGTCTGGCGGTGTGCTCACCCACCAAGCATTGCTATTGTTAAGCCTTATCAGTGGCCCGCACTCGTGCACTAGCTCGTGTTACTGTGAGGCGCCACTCTACTCAACTATGAGAAGACTTACGAGGTACGAAGAAAGATCAGATGTAACGAACGTGTCAAGGAAGAGGGTGAAGCAAGGGGAAGCAATTTGTGAGAGACGACTTCGTTTTTTATCTGAACTTCAAAAGGCATAATTACAGAATAAAGGTAAAATCAGACTCGAGGACACCATTCCAAAAGGATCTTGTTTAAGGTACACAGGTGAGCAAAAGTGGTAGAATGAACATTGGATATAAAGAGAAAGACCTACAAAAAGAATTCTATCTGGATGGATGTGTTCTGTGTGTGTATATGTCTTCTAAAAGAAAATAAATCTGACTCACTTTTACCATTCTTGGACGCGGGGAGACGCGTGGCTCCGCCTTGCACCATTTGCACAAAGAGCACAGAGAAAACTATTATGAATTATGATAAATACATAAGCAATACTTTATTGTCTCAAACAATGGTTATCAGATAACTATAGCTTATGAAGTACTTGTAATTTGTATGCAGGCTTTTGTATCTACCTAGCTATCTATATAACTACAGTATTTATCTGAATATTCATGTATATACATACATACATACACACACACACAAAACACACACACACACACACAACACACACACACACACACACACACACACACACACACACACATATATATATATATATATATATATATATATATATATATATATATAATATAATATGTATATATATATGAACAAATGCCGGTCACCAACTGCACCGAATTACCAGGGTCGCGTCACAAAGGGAGCCTTGTTCGGTTTTCTCAGCCCAGAGCAAAAGGAACAGCTTCCTTGTTCTTATTTTTATAATAATATTCAATGGATTTGCTGATTGCAAAGAAAGACACCCGAACGCTTCTCATTGCCATGATTTTCTTCAAATATACAATGTATGCCTGTTGCATACATTGAACAACAGATGATATACACAGGATGGAAGGTCAATATCCTCAATACATGTAACGTGTACTAAAACTGTCGTTTAGAAAATATCAAAACATTTGTGACTGCTGCAGACTAGCAAAAAAGGGGCAATTTCCTACGGAACTGTGACAAGCTAGCAAAAACTTCAGATACTGAAAAGGTTTGATGAACAGATGAATAATAATTGCTGTGAAATAGCACAGACTATGTGACATCGCCGAGGAATGACCGCTATTTAGAAGGGATGATCTGCTGTATTCCTGGGTCTGTGCTGTCGCGCTGCTAGTCCTTGTTTTGGCAACGCCGTTCTTGCCGATTAAATGTCACCTAATATGAAACGCGGGGCGGTGGTACATTGCATTTATATATGTACAGTAAATATACATATGTAGCCAATATATGCACACACACACCTGCACGCACGCACGCACGCACATACACACACACATACACACACACACACTCACACACTCACTCACACACACGTACATTCCCTCCCGCGCTCACGTATGTTAGTGTGTATATATATACACACACACACCCATCATGATATTTCCAAACCTGTCTATCACGGCCAGGCAGTGTTCGCGTCTTCCAAATAAGAAAAGGATGACCTCTTCCGCCAACTGAAGAAGCAAACTCAAGCCATCACGTATATTTCAGGGATGTGTTCACCTTTTGACCCGGGTCGCCGCCTCTTTATCGTTGAATGTTTCTTTTTTTCTTTCATTAATTGAAATAATGTCGATTACGCGAACCTGAGCCAGAGATCATCAAGGTTTATGGACCTCCCGCTGGGGTTGCGTTATGGAGAAACTCGCCTGGCCGAGTGGGAGAGCGGGAGCGGAATAATTGGCTTTGTTGCTAATTTTTGTTAAAGTCTCTTTGCAAGGATCGTGACCATAATCTCCAGTGTTTATAATTGTTTCTTACTTTCACCCACATTTTGCAATTTAGGGTTATGGAACTTTGGTATTTAGCAATGATCATGGAGGCCGGCGGTCACACGCGGCCGATATCACGGTCGCTCGCAAGGCTTGAAAGGCCCTGTCACACTAGTACCTTCTCCTTCCTTTTTTGGCTTTTCATCTGAATTTGAGGCTTTCCGCAAGGATCGCATGCAAGACGAAGATGGTTGCGGCCGTTTCCGTCTGACTAATTTCCGTCTTGATCTTATGCTTCGACGGATCTATACAG
>NW_020872831.1:38358-45858 GCF_003789085.1 Penaeus vannamei | reverse complement strand
CACTAATAATACTAACAATAGCAAGAGGAAAAGGAATGGTGTGAATATTAATGAGGATGAAGATGATGATAATGGCAGTGATAATGATGACGAAGTTGATAATCTAATGATAACAATAACAGAACTAATGACAGTAACAGTAATGACTATGATAATGATGATTTTAGTAATAATGATAATGATGATTTTAGTAATAATGATAATGATTTTAGTAATAATGATAATGATGATTTAAGTAATAATGATAATGAAGTAATAACAATGATGACGAAGATGATTATAGTAATAATGATAAGAAAAACAAGGGTAATATCAATATTAATTATTTTGATAATGATAACATCTATAATGATAATAATGATAATGATAATAATGATTGTAATAATAACTAATAATCATATGGTGATGGAGATAATAACAGTATCAAACAGTATTAATAATAATAATGATGGTAATAACAGTAATAATGATAATGAATAATAATAATAATAATAATTCAAAATATATAATAATAATAATGGTAACAATAATGATCTTGATGATAGTAATATTAAAGATAATGATGATAATAATAATAATGATTATAATAATAATAACAATAATAAATAATGAAAAAAGATAATGATAATGATAATAGTAGTAGTAATACAGGTTGACGTTCAATAATCCGGACATCGATAATCCGGTTCCTTCAGATTTCCAGCACTGATACCGGTGCGTATTTTCACATTTACTGAATTGGCTCAAAACTGTTTCTGGAATCGCCATCTATGTTTTGATGACGCTGTACTCCAGAATCGGGTAATAGGTCTTGCCGGTTCAGATTTTTAGAAATTCCAAAAAAGTGCTATGGCAGTCACGGCGCAGATGAGAAACTTCATAGACCCTAGTAAAACGGGATGAACTCAACAAAGTGTAACAGTACGTAATACGCCTCATCAAAACTTGGAGGCGGTCCACATGTATATTCCCTGGCAGCTCATAGTCCCTTCAAGTTTGATGTTCAATTAGTGTGCAGTTTGTCAAATTTTGTAACAGTTCTCACGGGAAGTTAGGGCTTATGGTAAGTGTTTCATCGCGTTTAGCACCAGCGGGTCTCGCTAATAATGGTCTTAGAATGGTACAGTGCATTGCACTCTTCTGTGATCTGGTCCAGTGTTAAGGGAGGCCACAGTCTGTCATGAACTGTCACCGAAAAGCTCAAAATGCAAGATGGTTCCCTGGCCTGCATCACCAACACCGCCAGTAGAGAAGCAGGACCCAGGGCAGCATGATTATCCTTGCTGCTAAATGCAACTGTTGACCGAAACCCAGAGTTAGGAATCTGAGTAAGTACCTGCTTTAAGGCTCCCAGGGTCATCACCAGCTTTAGGATAAAGTGACTGCTATTGGTTTAGTGGACTCTTTTCCATACCATAGTCACAAACGTGCTCCAAAGCTGCCCGGCATTCCCTTTCATGAAAAGAAAGCCTTGACAAAATGGGACAAATGTGTCATACCTTTTACCAGAACAGGAAAAATATGATGTACTTGATCACAATGTGCCATACCTGGAGGGAACATGTTTCTTTTTGTGGTAGACCGTCGACCGAAACATAGTTCACCTCTGATCCTCTGGGAGCAGTCCCTCCTCCCTCATCATCTTCATGAAGGAGCTAACGCCAATGGGGGCGCATAGCCACATCCACCCTTTGTTTCCACCTTTGAGGATCCCTCATGGCAAGATACCAGGCAGGGACTCGGCCCATCTCGAGTTCTTCACGACAGGTTTGGTGAATCTGCCCAAGCCACGTCTTCCTAGGTCGCCCCACAGGCCTCCTCCACCCAAGGTTGTCTCGAACAGAAACGACCTGATGGGCAGGATCATCCTAAGGAAAGCAAGCCAGGTGACCATATAGCCTGAGTTGGCGATCATGGATTGTGCAGATAACAGGTCCTATGCCAATCTCATGGTGCAACCGTTGGTTGGACACATGGTCCCGCCAACAGTACCCCATGATCCGGCGCAAGGACCTATTATAAAAGGGTTCAAGACGGGCATCCAAAGCATAGGATAATGTCCAGGTTTCACTACCGTATAGCAAAACTGGCATTATCAGGGCCTTGAAAAACCCGTAGCTTGGTCCTTCTACACAGGTACTGACATCTTCAAATACTCTTGTTGAGAGACTTCATGACTGACTTCCTGGGCTGACAGGCCAGAGTTATGAACTACAATACCAAAGTATATAAAGGTCTCTGTGACTTCAATGTCCTCGCCCGCAAGCACGTACCGACTGTACAGATTCTCCTAGCAGGTCCCCAAAGTCCTAGACCTTGTTTTTGGTCCAGAAGACCTCTAGACCCAAGGGTTTCACTTCATTGCTGAATGCATCCAGAGATACCATTAAGGTTTCCAAAGTCTCTAATAGAATAGCAACATCAGCAAAAAAAATGGCCAAAATCGCATGGTGCACTATGATTCTAGCAAATAGAGCTGTCATGGCCGCCAGAAACATAGTGTATACTTAGCATTATTCACCTTCTTCATGCCTTCAACAGGATTGAGTGAATCCTATGAAGGGCCAGGAAATGGCACTCCTGGGTTTTATCACTGTGACAGAATCTGACATCCTGGGCTTCAGTACACTTTCTTCGTTGATCTGGGGTCAGCATGAAGTCGATCTCGTGTCGTTGTTTTTTGTCATTCCAGAGTCCAGATCATCTTTGCTTTCTCATTATCTTGCAATAAGCAATGAGGCTGAGTGCGACGTTCAGGGTGTGTCAGGGGTTTTGTGTTTGCTCTGATTTGGTTGGTTTATGGAGACAATTCTGGTTCAGCTGTTTATTGATAGGAGGTGGCTGGTAGGTAGCGTGGCGCGGGTTGTTGTGGGCAAGGAAGCCCAAGAGGGGCGCCGAGCGGGGAGCGCGTGGGGGAGCGCCCCCAAGGAGAGGTGTGGTCAGGGCCGTGGTCCCCGGTCAGGTGTGCTAGGTCAACTGTCTTGTGGCTTCGAGCGCTGGTCGCGGGTCCCTAGCAGTGGAGACGCGGGAAGGTAACCCTTGTTCCTCAGATCGTTCGGCATACGCTACTAACCGTCGCCCCCGACGGGATGGAGCTGGCTTTCTCTGAAAAAAAGCACACCAGAGGCAGAGACAAGGCGAGAAACAGGAGGGCAAACAGGGGGGGGGTGTTGTGTTATAGCAGGGGCTGTAAGATATAATCAAAATATATCAGATTGCAAAGATTGTTAATACAAATATTTTCATGAATTTTAATTTTTTTCAATAATTCACTGTCCAAGGATAGACAGAGGAACATGCTTAGGGAGACAATTGCAATAGTCCGTGAGGACTTGCTTGAGTTGCAATTGCCTCAGATGGGTTTATGGAGACACAATTCTGGTTCAGCTGTTTATTAATAGGTGGCTGGTAGGTAGCGTGGCACGTGTTGTGGGCAAGGAAGCCCAAGAGGGGCGCCGAGCGGGGCGCGCGTGGGGGAGCGCCCCCAAGGAGAGGCGTGGTCAGGGCCGTGGGCCCCGGTCAAGTGTGCTGGGTCAACTGTCTTGTGGCTTCGAGCACTGGTCGCGGGTCCCAAGCAGTAGAGACGCGGGAAGGTAACCTTGCTCTCTGAGGGGTGCTTCCTCCAACGGCGGTCGTCCTCGCACCATCCTGTGCGTCGGTGCGGCGTCGTGGCGAGTTCTCCAGCTAGGCTGGAACAGTTGGACTGCCTGGAGGATGTGATTAACACTCCAGGCAAAGAACGTCCTTCAGCCGAACACTCAGAGTCGTGGGTGATCCTTGCGGCGACAGATAAAGTTGAGGATGGTGCAGCTCTTTGCCTGAGGAGATCGCTGTCGGCAATGGAGTGGATTTCACTCCTTCACTTGCACTACAGGTNTCTCTCTCTCTCTCTCTCTCTCTCTCTCCCTCTCCCTCTCTCCCTCTCCCTCTCCATCTCCCTATCCCTCTCCCTCTCCCTCTCCTGTGTCTCTAGATATCTCCCTCCATCTTATTGCTTTTTATGGTTGTGTCTATAATGCTTTGTTTTATTTTTTATATTTTTACAGGATACTGTGAACATTCTTAGAACAGAAGGTTTCCATCTACCAACTGTGAGTGAGAGTGATGCTATGTTCACAGCCGACCGAGCACCAGATTGGGCCGACGGTGAATGCTGTCACCGATGTAGGTCACAGTTTACTATTATAAGGCGAAAGGTACGGATATCTATACTTTTAATGTTTTGATGTATCTAGCTCCTGACTTTTTTAAATTTATTTTTTGCTCCTAAGATCATTTATGTGTTAATATTACTCCTATCATCTAGTCACATGATCTTTTGGAGGTTAGATAATAACACGTACTAATAATTGCATTGCAGCACCATTGCCGTGCTTGTGGGCAAGTCTTTTGTGGGGATTGCTCAAGCAAATTTTCCACCATCCCAAAGTTCGGCATTGAGCGTGAAGTTCGTGTTTGTGAGTCCTGTTATGATGACATCAACAAGTAAGTTGCATTGCTTTTAATTTTCTTAGCATGTATACTGTCACTAACATATTCATAAGACTATGTATATTACTTAGTTTGAGCAAAGAAACCACATTCGACTGAATACCAAGATTTTTTTTTTTTTTTTTTTTTTTTTTTTTTTGATGTATATTTTTTCTGTTAATAATCAAATGTAAGTGTCATAGCATTATAATGTAGCACTTATTCTGTAAAACAATTTCAGTTGCAAAGGGAAGTTTGTGTACATGGTACTAACTTCTATAATCTTACATTTGTTATCTTAGCCTCCAATGGGTTTATCCAATGCCAGTGTCACAGTTAATATTGGAGGAGGTTTTTTATGTATCCATGCCTTTAATTTTTCACCTTATGTGACTGCTGATCTAAACATTCTTAATATAAAGTGCCCTGGAATATGGAAAAGCTCTTGTGGGTTAACACAGTTGTGAAATCAGAGTAGTGCAGCTTTTCAAAACAAGTATTTTTTATGAGTTTGACTCCTTCAGTGGATTGCTTTGTTTGGGCAGATTGATCTACAGACTTCCACTCTGTAATTGATAAAATTATTGGTTTTCTTTCTGTGGTACATAATTTTTTGTTTGCATCACATTGGTATATATTTGACATGATGTTAAATTAACAATGTGTTCTTGATTGCATTGGGAATGTTTTTCCTGATTTTCAATGCATTGGTCTTTTCCCTCTTATGCTATTTTTCATATCAAAATATGTCTTTCTTGATATGTTTTCTGAGTCCTTTCTTTGCTAAGGTTATAGATAGTTTTGTCCCTTCATATTGTATTCTATATTTTTTTTTATAAGATTTGCATTTTGTGTAACACTTAGTGAGCCAGTGAGCCTCATAGGCCTCATTGGTAAGCCATTACCTTGCTCATCATCAAGTGTTGCACTGATTATGCCCAGCTCAGTTCAACTCATGTCTGTCTCTGGTTCTTCTGAACTAGCTGACTGGTCCCCTTGAATGTATGACACTTGCTGGTCAAGTGCCACAGTCTTGGGGAGTTGTGAGAGAGGTATCTGTCCTGGTGCTAGAGGCAGGAAGGTACCTTTTGCCTTTTTCTGTTCCTGGGAGAAATAGGCCACACTATTGGACATGAGGAAGCTTGTGTTCTCTCGAAGGTGTAATTTACTCACATATTTTATTATATTAACTATGCAGTTAAAAAGTTTTTTTTCAATTTCATATATTCTGAAAATTTATTTCTGTATTGGTTTTACTTGTTACATTTTAATTAATCATTAGGTTTCTTATCTTATGACCATGCTGTTGTAGCACCAAGCATGATTTTCATTAATCATTCATTCATTCATTCATTCCTCTAAATTGGTTATGGTGGCATTTATTGTATTGCTTTGTTTTACTGATTTGTTTGGCTACTATGCATATGCTGTATCATCATCATGGTTGTCAACATCATAGCTGCAGCAACTACCACCACAACCATAGTCGCCATCATTATCTTTATTTGATATTATTATATTCATTTGGGAAAGATTCCTTTAAGGAAGATCCATTGTACACAAAGTGCTGATCATTGTTTTTTATTGATAGTTGATAAGAATTTATTTATTTAGTTGTTGTTTAGAAGTATATCTGTGCATATGTGTGCATGTGTGTGTTTAGGGGGAGTGAAGGAAGCCTTAGAAATGAAAATACAAATGCAGTATACAGTGATTGTCAAACACCCTGGAGCTAATATTTTCTTGTATAGCAGGAAGTGTTCCTGACCCTTTTCCTTGGAACTGAAAACCTTTGCAGTGAGATTTAGTATGGGATAATGATGTTTGACTCAAAAGAGAAACCCTCGAATCATTAGGAACTTGATTTTGATTCTTAGGTATTACAGAAGTGATTTTAAGAATTAAACTATTCCAATGGGTCAAAACAAAAGCAAAATTTGGTATTATATCACAGTTTATAAACACCCAACCAGAAATTTAGATTACTGAAATCAGAGATACATAATGTGTATCAGCCTGTTGGATCAGGGTGACTTGCTGCCTGCATGTGGCTCAAAATCTGGGTATTAGGTTTACTTAAGTGGCAACTATCCTGGGTATGTAGGCCAGGCCCACAAGAACACTCATGCGCAGTGTCAGGACTCCTTAACCTCCCTATTGCAATGTTATTAGCTCTTCCTCAGCATTAGTGTTCCCCCCCCCTTTTCCAAGTTCTATATTTGTCATTTGATATACTGTTTTAAGAAATAAATTGGCTGTTCTCCTTGCACAATCTCCATATCATTTCTCTAGATAGTCTACAACTCTGTGCAGCAACAACAGCAATAAGTAACCTTTTATTGTTTGTATAATTTTTAAATATTTTTGTATGACTCAATTTTCTGTGACACCTTGCACCAGGAATAGGATTCTGGGCACAGAAATATTCCTTTCTGGAACCAGCACTCTCCCAGCCATGGTTCACAAACGGTACTTGTCAAATTTCTCAGGTACTGGCTCAGGATTGTCTCCACTGTTACCAGATGTTACTATTCTTTGATGAGTAGATGATGGATGGGTCATCCATCATGGTCTTCCAGCTAACTGCAGTGCAAGTGATTGTGTGTGTGTGCATGGGTGTGATTTTGTGCACATGTGTGTGAGTGTGTGTATTTGAGTGAGTGAATGCATGTGTGTGAGTGTGTGCATGTGTGTGATTATGTGTACACGTGTGTGAGTGTGTGCATGTGTGAGTGCATGCATTGTGTGCATGTGTGTGAATGCATTCATGTGACTGAGTGCGTGCATGTGTGTGAATGCGTTCATGTGACTGAGTGCGTGCATGTGTGTGAGTGCTTGCATAAGTGGGATTGTGTGCACACGTGTGTGAGTGTGTGCATGTAAATGAGTGCTTGCATGTGTGTGAGTGCATGTGTGTGCGAGAGGGTGCAAGTGAGTGCATGTGTGAGAGTGTGTGCTTGTGAATGAGTGTGTATATGTGTGAGTGCATGCATGTGTATAAGTGTGTGTGTGTGTGTGTGTGTGTGTGTG
>NW_020872831.1:15000-30080 GCF_003789085.1 Penaeus vannamei | reverse complement strand
GCCATGACACCTTCGAGTTGCTACTGATCGAGCCTATTCCCTCGCGAGGACGGACTGCGGGTTAGGAGCGAGAGAGAGAGAGAGAGAAGAGAGAGAGAGAGGAGAGAGAGGCGAGAGCGAGAGAGAGAGAGAGAGAGAGAGGAAGAGAGAGAGAGAGAGAGCGAGAGGAGAGGAGAGCGAGAGCGAGAAGAAGAGAGAGAGAGAGAGACCCCCCCGCAGGAGGAAACTGCATCCCGCCTTCGACTCCGATTGACTGACTCGACTCCCTGACTGACTGATGGACCGGCCGTAATTGCATCGGGAGTTTATGATAAGTGTATAATGAGGGGAATCGGCTTAATGAGGGAGAGGCTCGCGCACACCTCGCGTAATGACGGCGAGTTAGGTCGTTAATTAATGAGGTTGCGGAGCGCCATCTATCTTAGGAGACCGAAGCGCGTTCGTTGTAAGAGGGCGAGGGAGAGGCGGCAGGGGGGGTGGGGGGAGGGGGGGGGATGGTGATGAGCCTAATTAAGGTAATGATAGCTGCTGATTGAGCCACTAATTGGTGGTTACGAACCCACTTGTCAAGGTGAAGGTCTAAGAAAGGAGGGGGGGGGGAGGGAGGGAGAGAGTAGAGGGGCGGAGTATGGAGGAGGGGGAGGGAGGGGAGGGAGAGGGGGGAAGGAGAGGGAGGGGAGGGGGAAGGGAAGGGAGGGGGGAAGTGCCCTGGGGTTTCGTCAACTGCGACCTGGCGTTTTCACGGTTGGCTTTCTTGAGGTTTCCGAGGGTTACCGGGGCTTCCGAGGGTCTGCGGTTTCGGATGATTCGCTCGTGTTTTTTTTTTTTTTTTTTTTTTTTTTTTTTTTTTTTTTTTTTCGATCACTCGGGGGGGGGGAGGAAATTTTGGCGGGGGAGGGGAGGGAAAGGGGCAAGGGGGGAGGGGGGAGGCGAGGTCTCACGGGGGGGGGGGGGGATCGAAAGTACGCGGCGTTCGGATTGCATTTCGCGAAGGAGATCGGGGAGGCTCTTCGCGATGGGTGCGTCCGAAATGCGTTGGCGGTGGCTTCGGTTTTACTCGGTCGCTTGAATAATGCGGGGATTTTTTTCTTTCTTTTTTTTCTTAGATTAATCTGTGATAAAAAATGGTCATTCGTCTACATCGTTGAGGTGATATCGTCGTTCGTCTGTTCCAAATTACAATTATTGTTATTATTAATACGATGATGGTGATGATAATGATAACAATAATTATAAGTGATAATAATATTAATGATAACAGTAATGATGATAAGTAATGATATTGATGATAATAATGATAATGATTATAATAATAATGATCACAATAATGATAATAATAATAATAATAATAATAATAATAATAATAATAGGAATGATAATAGGAATAATAATAGTAATGATTATAATAATGATAATAACAACGAAATAATAGTAATAATAACACAAATAATGGTAACGATAATGCTGATGATAGTAGTCATGATATCAACGAGCATAACCCCCCCCCCCGAGTGAGTCCTGGCCCGTCCCTCGCGCCAGGAACGGGGGGGGGGGGGAGAACTGCAGTTGGAGCCTTGGTCCCGGGAAGGGCTTGTGTCACATTTTGCTGTTGTGTGTGGGAGGGTGGGTGGGGGTTGGGGGTGCTATTGTTGTTGTTGTTAGTAGTACTTCTACTACTACTACAACAATAACTGCTGCTACTGTTGCTATTACTACTGTTATTGCCACTAATACTTCTATTGCTACAACTATTACTGTCATTTGCTACTAATAATCTACTACTACTACTGCTACTACTACTACTACTACTAATAATAATAATATTACTACTATTGCTACTACTAATAATAATGATAATAATATATTTATTACTACTATTGCTACTACTACTACTACTGTTACTTTTATTATTACCACCACCACCACCACCACCACCATATTTCCAAAAGAATCTTCACGCCTTCTCTCTTATTCTTTCCTTCTCTATTCCTCTTCCTAACCTCTCTTCCTTCTCTCCCTCCTTCATCTCCACACTTCATCTCCCGTAAGACCTCATGGAATGTTCCGGAAGCTGTACGTTCCCGGGATGAGATGTGGTATGAGATGTTTTTGTCCCGAAATCATGGCGTGTATTTATTTATTTATTTTAGTTTATTATTATTATTATTTTTGTTTTTTTGAGTTCTATTATCATTATTTTTTTTCTCATTTCATTTTGTTGTTTTTCTCGAAAATTGGCCGCTGTGGAATTTTGGCTTTTAACCTTTTCAGGTGAATGGGATGAATGGGTGAATGGGTGAATGTTGGATGCATGGACCTGGGATGGGTTGTTGAATAGATGAATGGAGCGGGATAGGTTGATGAATAGGTGGATGGTGGATGAATGAACCCTTGGATGGGATGATGGATGAGTGGATGAACCCGGGAGTTGGTGGATGATTGAACCCGGGATTGGTTTACAAATGGATGAATGACCATGAATGATGACCCGATGAATGATCGATTGAACCCGGGATTGGTTAAGGAATGATGGATGAATGAACCCGTGGAAGCAGAGCGGCGTAGTGGGGTCGTGGTTGGGAATAAGGTTGGAGTGGGAAGGATGAGGAAATGAGGAGTGGAATGAGTGGAATGAATGTTCAATGGGAATGGGTGAGTGAATGTTGTGAATGGGAATGGGCGAGTAATGGGAATGGGTGAGTAAATGTTGAATGGGAATGGGTGAGTAAATGTTGAATGGGAATGGGTGAGTAAATGTTGAATGGGAATGGATGAGTAAAATGGGAATTGAGAATGTTGAATGGGAATAAGCTTTGGGTTGGAAGAAAAAGGGAGGAGTGAATATTGCACAGATGGGATTTAATGCGATTATCGAAGAAGAAAATGCGTAACTCATGGCGGTGATTGAATTTTGAAAAGTTGCATCGGTTGCAAGAGGGTGTGATGGTGGTGCACGTGGCTTGTATCGTCCGCTGAGGCTGATCGGGTCTTGGGGGACGAGGGGGGTGGGGGGGGCGAAAGGGGATTCGGTTTAATCTTGATGTGGGGGGGGGGGGGGGGGGTGATTGGTTCTTTGGATTGGGCGGTTTGGATAATCTTTTTGGATTGGGAGTTCGTGATCTCACGATTGGGAGGGGATGAGAGAGAGAGGAGAGAGAGGAGAGGGAGAGGGAGAGGGAGAGAGAGAGATGTGAGAGAGAGAGAGAGAGAGAGAGAGAGAGAGAGAGAGAGAGAGAGAGAGACAGAGAGAGAGAGACAGAGAAAGGAGTGGGTGTTGAGTGAGGGATCTCCGGTGGCGAACAATGGGTGAGTGAATGTTGAATGTGAATGAGCTTTTAGTTGGAAGAATGAGTCAGTGAGTGCTGAAATGAGTAAGTTTCGGCTTGGAAGAATGAGTGAGTGAATATTGAATCGGAATAAGCTTTGGAACGGAAGAATGAGGGAGCGAATGTTGCATAGGTGATACTTAATGAGTTGAAGAAGTGAATGTTTAACTCAACATCTTAAGTCAGTGTGATAAAGCGCTCGAAATATCGAACGAATGAGCAGTTTATTGAACCGATCGCGAGGTCAAGTAAACGAACAAGATTCCTTTTGTACTAAAAAAAAGACCTTTCTCTAAATAGGGTCAGAGGGAAATTGGCCTCATGAAAAGAAACCTTTTTTTTTTGATGTCGTAAAGCAATAGTTGGAGCTGGTTATGTATGATAAAGGAGGGAATATTGCAGTGAAGTTGCAACAGTTTTGTATGCAGTTCAGGCTTTCAGAAGTTCGTGAGTCTGTTATAGATAATTTTAGAATAACACCCCCCTCGTTATAAGTTTTTTTCTTGGAGTCGACTTTGAAAAGAAGAGAAGAGAAGAAAGGAAAAAAAAAAAAACATGTAATCAAATTGAGATACAATGCCGGCTTTAGATAATGGGACCATCGATATATTTATGGCCAGGTTTAGATAGTACATGATCAGTATATTTAAGATACAAGGCCAGGTTTAGGGAACATACAATCAGTGGGTGATTTAGGGCCGAGTTCGGAGTGTTGGAAAGGGAAGACGGGGAAATCTTTTCAAGTTAGGATTAGCGGTAATTTTTTTTTCTCTTTTCTCAAAGTGATTCTTCGTTATTTTGTTCGAGTTTCGTCAGTAATGAGGAGAGAAGAGAAATGAATGAATAAGCTTATTAATAGACTATCATATAGCTTTCTTTGATTTGATTTGGAGATCACGATGATAGTATACTGCTATTTATTATTATTATTATTATTATTATTATTATTATTATGACAATAATACAAAATAATGATGGTGATAATGGCGATAATGATAATCATAATCATGATGATATAGATGATAATATTGTAATAATGGCTTAATGTTTCCAATAGTGAATGGTAATAATAGTAATGGTAGTGGTAATAATGATCACAACAATAATAGTATTCACAATGATAATAGTGATACTAGCAATAGTAAAAATGATAGTAATAAAAACCATTATGAAGAGAGTTTTCCTTCGCCACGACCGAGGTGTTGTGGTGACTTAATGATTCATAATAATGATAATAGATAATAATAATAATGATGATCATATGATGAATAATGACGATATGATGATGATAATATAATGATAATAATAATAATAATAATAATAATAATAATAATAATAATAATGATGTGGTAATGATAACGATCAAAACAATACAGTATTCAAACGATAATAGTGATACTAGCAATAGCAATAATGATAGTAATAAGCATAATTGCGAAGACGGAGGTGTTGCAGAGGCCAGCCTTCCCAGACAGCCCTCGTCACGGGTGTTGCGCCTCAGGTCAATATTGGCTCGAGTGCGTGCTTCGAGGCTCAGGCGCAAGAAGCCGTAAGTAAGATAGCGCGGTGAAGGATCGCTTGCTTGAACGCTCGCAAGCAATCCATGCTGGCGAGGGATTTATCTCTGTCGGGGAGGTGGGGGGGGGGTGAGGGGGGGAGGGGGTGAGGGTGGGTGGGGGGGGGGGGGGAGGTTGCTCTCCGGAATAGATCTTTGAGTTTATTTTTTTTCTTTTTTTAATGTCGTTTTTAATTTGTTTTTGTTTTGTTGTGTTTTTTTTTCTTTTTTTTTGTCTTTTGTTTTTTTTTTTTTTTTGTAATGTTTGTAATGGGCTTCGGTATTGTCCATTTAGTTTTTTTTTTTTTCATGTGATTTTGTGTTGCATGCATTGAGCCATTGCACTCAGGGCGTCCATTTTACCGCGCGTGCAATTTTGTCCAGGGTGGAATTTATCCCTCGGCGCGTGTTCCATTTCGGGATTTATGCGTGGATATGGTTGCAGATGCGCGATTTATGGGGCGCTGTTGGGGCGGCTCGGGAGGTCTTGGTCATATTTGCATTTGGGGGAAGCAGTTCGCAAAAAATTGGAATGTTTAAGTGGAGGTTAATGTTCGTGCAAAATCATTGTTGCAACTTTTTTTTTTTTTTTTTTTTTTTTTTTTTTTTTTTTTTTTTTTTTTAGATGAGGTGACAACTTGATGGTTTGACATGTTCAGAAAAGTGCCGAATTGGGGGTTGAAATGAGGCTGCGTTGATGCCGCTGGGCCGTGCGTGCGGATGCGTGCAAGCGGCGATTCGCGAACGGTGTACACGCGCGCGCTTGGTTGGGCGGGCATGCACATGAATGTACATGCCCATCCATCCACATACAGACAGACAACACACACACACACACACACACACACACACACACACACACACACACACACACACACACACACACACACACACACACACACACACACACACACACACACACACACCACACACACACACATACATACATACATAATACATACATACATAATACATACAGACACAGACACACGTACATACATATATACACACATACACACGCACACAACCGCGGTACCTATCAATCTATCCATCAGCCGTGCTCTTTAGATAAATATTTATTTTGATTGATTTTATCCATTGATATATTTAGCAGAACGTTCTCATGCATCTTTATTAAGATATGTTAATCAATTAATATTTTCATCTTTGTTAATCTTTAGGAATCTTCATTAATTGTATGTCTCTCTAGTTTTCTTTATTATAATCTTTATTAAGTGTATTTCTCTCATTTTATCTTTACTATAATCTTTGCTGAGCGTATTTTTCTTTTTTTTCTTTACTCTAATCTTTATTTTGTGTATTTCTCCTTTTTTTTATTATAATCTTTATTAAGTGTATTTCTCTCTTTTTTTCAGGTGAGTGTCTTGGCTATTGTTCGCGTGAGGAAGTCTGACATCGAGCGGTAAGAACTAAATAAATAGGGGGAGAGAACGAAAGAGAAGGGGAAAAGGGAGAGAGAATAAGGACAAGGGAGGAGAGAGAGAGAGAGAGAGAGAGAGAGAGAGGAATAGAGCGAGGTGAAGGAGGTTGAAATATAAACAAAAGAGAAGGAATAGAGCGAGGTGAAGGAGGTTGAAATATAAACAAAAGAGAAGGAATAGCAGGAGGAGGAGGGAAGGAAGGAGGAGAGATGCGAAGAGATAAGTGATAAGGAGAGAGATAAGACAGCGGCGGCGAGTGGTTGGGCTTTAAAAAGATGCGCGTTTGGAATTCGCTGCTTCCGCCTGTGCTGCTGCTGGAGAATGTTGATTAAAACTTGGGCGAGATTTTAGTGGTTTTGATACGTGGCTCTTCTGTGTGTGTGTCTGTCTGTCTCGTCTCTCTTTTTCTTTTTTTTTTCAGGTTTTTTCTGTTATTTTATTCGTTTATCTCTTTGTCTGTCGTGTGTATCTGTCTCTGTCTATGTATGTATGTATGTTTATCTGTCTGTTTTTCTATATATCTTTCTGTCTGTATATGTATGTGTGTACGTATGTATGTATATCCTTTCTTTAACTTATATTTATCTTCATTTATCTCCCATTTTCGTCTTCATCTTCCTGTTTCTCTACTTTTTTTTTCTTGTTTTTGGCGTCCTTCCACCTCCTCTCTCTTCACCTTCATCGCCTTCTCCTGTTTATCTCCGCATTCCAATCGCCTTGTCTTTTATCCACCGATTTTTGTCTCTCTCCCTTTCTCCTTCCTCATTCCTTCCTCATCAACCGGGTTCTCTTCATGCCTGTCAAGAGACTCAATCTGCATTTATTTCATCTCCCTTCTGTACAGACGAAGGATTCTGTAGGATTTCTCATTTTCTCTTCCTCGCCGGCGGCAGGGAAGTGAAGAGGAAACTTTGGGGATTAACGAAGAAGCTGCTCGACGGATTCTCGTTGCGTCGCGTTAGTGCCGGGGCGTTTTTCTGCGTTTTTTTTTCTGTTTTTCTGCGTTTTTTTTTTTTTTTTTTTTTTTTTTTGTTCTATGTTTGTCTCTGTTTTTTTGTGGGTGTTTTTTTTCGTTCTGATTCTGATTTTTTTTTTTTGTTCGAGTCTTTGGTGTATTTTTTTTTTCTTGTCTCTATATCATTTTGTGAGATTTTTTTTTTTGTCTGTCTCTACTTCTTTTTTCTCTCTGATCCTTTCTCTCTCTCTCTCTCTTCTCTCTCTCTCTCTCTCTCTCTCTCTCTCTCTCTCTCTCTCTCTCTCTCTCTCTCTCTCTCTCTCTCTCTCTCTCTCTCTCTCTCTCTCTCTCTCTCTCTCTCTCTCTCTCTCTCTCTCTCTCTCTCTCTCTCTCTCTCTCTCTCTCTCTCTCTCTCTCTCTCTCTCTCTCTCTCTCTCTCTCTCTCTCTCTCTCTCTCTCTCTCTCTCTCTCTCTCTCTCTCACTCTACTCTTCTTTCCTTCTATCTCTCTCCCTGGCCCCCTCTCTCTCTTTCCCCATCCCCCATCCTCCTCTGTCTCTCCCTCCTTACCTCGCTCTCTGCCAATTCTTGTATATTCTGTGCATGTTTCGCATTTTTTTATCCCTTTCCTTTTTTAAAACATCATTGCTTGTTTCCCGATGCTCAAAAATCCCATTTAAACAGTTCTTTCGTGCAGAATTCCCCCCATCCACCTCCCCCTCCCCCCCTCCCCCCTCCTCTCGGTATATTGCACACGGAAGGTCATGTCAGGTGTCGACGTCGAGTCCGCCGCCCCTTCGACGCCCATCCTCGGCAGCGAATATCGTCTATTATTTCCTTGAGTCTCTTCCAACATTGACGCGTTTGAAAAAAAAAAATATTTGCAAAATGGGGGATTGGAATTCGTCATTGTCGAAATATGCCGCCGTATTTTTGGCGATTTTGTTTATTTATTCGTTTTATTATTGTTATTTTTTCGTTTATTTTTGTTTATTTGGTTTTTATTTGCGCCAGACTTGGCCCGTACACCGCCCTGTTCGGTTCATGAATGTTGTTTATTAAGTGATTCATGAATGCGTTTATGAACTGCATTGCTCCTGCTTGGTATTCCAATTAGCGGAACAGGCAGTCAGGTTCCGAGGCCAACGGTCTTTAATGATTTAAAAATGGCAGTTATGCCAAGTGGCGGATGGCGGTTCGAGGGAGGAGGCTTTCCCGCCATTATTTCTTTAATGGCGAATTAAAACTGAAGACGGTAACTTTTTCCTCTTCTTCTTCTCGGGATTTCTTTTTTTTTTTTCTGGAGAAGGTTCTGGATGAAAAAAAAGAAAGGAAAGAGAGAAGAAAGGTCTGGTGGAGAGCTTTATGAAGTCCTTAGCGAGTTCGGGGGGAATTTTGGGTCGGGTGGTATTCGGAAATTGGGCGGACTGTGGGCGTTTTTTTTTTTTTTTTTTGGGGGGGGAGCTACTGTCGGGGTCGTCATGTAGCTGGTGCAGGGAAGAGGGTTCCCCCCCCTCCCCCTGTGGCTTCTTCAGTTTCTCGTTTCGTTTATTTTTAAGATCTTTTGTTTTTTTTCTTTTTGTTTCTTTTACTTTTGCTTCTTTTTTTTCTCTCTCTCATCTTTTATTGTTCTAAATTTACGTTTCTTTTCTTCCTCATCTCCGTCTTCTATTGTAACTACTTAATTACTTGAATTCTTGAAGAAGAAATGGGAAAGATGGGGGAGAAGAAAGAAGAAGAAAAAAGAAAAGAAAGAAAGAAAGAAAGGAAATAAGAAGGAGGATAAAAAAAACAGACACGAACATAGCAGATATGAAGAAGATATTGGACATTTCCTCTCCCATTTCCCCACGGACTCTTGCGCAAAGATCATGCAGACGAGAAGAAAAAAGGACAAGAGGCACGCAAAACCAGCCCTTACGAGAGGTCTTCCCCGCATCCGGTGTCGACTTCCGTGCATGACATGAGGCCAAGAATGTTGCGAGCAGTCACTGGTTCTCCGCGTCGGTGTTGAATGCAGGTCTTGTTCATCATCGGGAATGTCTTTAAAATTGGTCTGTTGGGTTTTTGCCTGTAATTGTACTTTTAAAGGTGGAATGTAGGATTTTGTATTTTTGGTGGAATGTAGGGATTGATTTGTACTTTTAAAGGTGGAATGTGGGATTAATTTGTACTTTTAAAGGTGAATGTAGGGATTAATTTGTGCTTTTAAAGGTGGAATGTAGGGATTAATTTGTACTTTTAAAGGTGGAATGTAGGGATTAATTTGTGCTTTTAAAGGTGGAATGTAGGGATTAATTTGTACTTTTAAAGGTGGAATGTAGGGATTAATTTGTACTTTTAAAGGTGGAATGTAGGGTTAATTTGTACCTTTTAAAGGTGGAATGTAGGGATTGATTTGTACTTTTTAAAGGTGGAATGTTAGGGATTAATTTTGTACTTTTAAAAGTGGAATGTAGGGATGATTTGTACTTTTAAAAGTGGGATGTTAGGGATTGATTTGTACTTTTAAAGGTGGATGTAGGGATTAATTTGTACTTTTAAAGGTGGAATGTAGGGAAATGTGATTTTGTACTTTTAAAGGTGGAATGTAGGGATTAATTTGTACTTTTAAAGGTGGATGTAGGGATTAATTTGTACTTTTTAAAGGTGGAATGTAGGGATTAATTTTGTATTTTAAAGGTGGATGTAGGGATTAATTTTGTACTTTTAAGGTGGAAAAGTAGGGATAATTTGTACTTTTGAAGGTGGAATGTAGGGATTAATTTGTATTTTTAAAAGTGGAATGTAGGGATTAATTTTGTACTTTTTAAAGGTGGAATGTAGGGATTAATTTGTACTTTTGAAGGTGGAATGTAGGAATTAATTTGTACTTTTAAAGGTGGAATGTAGGGATTAATTTTAAGCTTTTGAAGGTGGAATGTAGGGATTAATTTGTACTTTTTAAGGTGGAATGTTAGGGATTAATTTGTACTTTTGAAGGGTGGAATGTAGGGATTGAATTTTGTACTTTTGAAGGTGGAATGTAGGGATTAATTTGTACTTTTAAAGGTGAATGTACTACTTTTAAAGGTGGAATGTAGGGATTTGTACTTTTAAAGGGGTGGGAATGTAGGGATTAATTTGTACTTTTTTAAAGGTGGGAATGTAGGGATTAATTATTTGTACTTTTAAAGGTGGATATGTAGGATTAATTTTGTACTTTTTAAAGGTTGGAATGTAGGGATTAATTCTGTATTTTTAAAGGTGGGAATGTAGGGATTAATTTGTACCGGTACTTTAAAAGGTGGAATGTAGGATTTATTTTGTATTTTTAATGTAGGGGTGGAAGGTTGTAGGGATTAATTTTACTTTTTAAAGGTGGAATGTAGGGATTAATTTTTTACTTTTAAATGGTGGAATGTAGGGATTCATTTGTACTTCTTAAAGGGTGGAATGTAGGGATTGATTTGTACTTTTAAAGGTGGAATGTAGGGTTAATTTGTACTTTTAAGGGTGGAATGTAGGGATTCATTTATACTTTTAAAGTTGGAATGTAGGGATTAAATTTGTATTTTTTAAAGTGTGGAATGTGGGATTAATTTGTGCTTTTAAAGGTGAATTGTAGGGGAATTCATTTATACTTTTAAAGGTGGAATGTAGGGATTCATTGTTGCTTTTTAAAGGTGGAATGTTAGGGATTAATTTGTGCTTTTAAAAGGTGGAATTGTAGGGATTCATTTTGTACTTTTAAAGGTGGAATGTAGGGATTAATTTGTACTTTTTAAAGGTGGAATGTAGGGGGACTTCATTTTGTACTTTTAAAGGGTGGAATGTAGGGATTAATTTGTGCTTTTAAGGTGGAATGTAGGGATTAATTTGTACTTTTAAACGGTGAATGTGGGATTAATTTGTACTTTAAAGGTGGAATGTAGGGATTGATTTGTACTGTTTAAAGGTGGAATTGTAGGGATTTTCATTTGTACTTTTAAAAGTGGAATGTAGGGATTGATTTGTACTTTTGAAAGGATTTGGTAAAAGTGGAATGTACGGATTATTTGTACTTTTAAAGGTGGATGTAGGGATTAATTTACTTTTTAAAGGTGGAAATGTAGGGATTCATTTGTACTTTTTAGGTGGAATGTAGGGAATTTGTACTTTTAAAGGTGGAATGTAGGGATTAATTTGTGCTTTTAAAGGTGGAATGTAGGGATTAATTTGTACTTTTGAAGGTGGAATGTAGGGATTAATTTGGCTTTAAAGGTGGATGTAGGGATTAATTTGTACTTTTAAAGGTGGAATGTAGGGATTAATTTGTACTTTTAAAATGTGGAATGTAAGGGATTAATTTGTGCTTTTAAGGTGGAATGTAGGATTAATTTGTACTTTTAAAGGGGAATGTAGGGATAAATTTGTGCTTTTAAAGGTGGAATGTAGGGATTAATTTGTACTTTTAAAGGTGGAATGTAGGGATTAATTTGTGCTTTTAAAGGTGGAATGTAGGGATTAATTTGTGCTTTTAAAGGTGGAATGTAGGGATTAATTTGTTGCTTTTTAAAGGTTGAATGTGGATTAATTTGTACTTTTTTGAAGGTGGAATGTAGGGGATTAATTGTGCTTTTAAAGGGTGGAATGTGGGATTTTTGTACTTTTAAAGGTGGAATGTAGGGATTTTTGTACAATGTAGGATTTGTACAGGCTGGAATGTAGGATTAATTTGTAAAGGTGGAATTTGTAGGGAATTAATTCTGTACTTTTTAAGGGAATGTAGGGATTGATTTTGTACTTTTGAAGGTGGAATGTAGGGAATTAAATTTGTACTTTTAAAGGTGGATGTAGGGATTAATTTGTACTTTTAAAGGTGGAATGTAGGGATTAATTTGTACTTTTAAAGGTGGAATGTAGGGATTAATTTGTACTTTTAAAGGTGGGAATGTAGGGATTAATTTGTATTTTAAAGGTGGAATTAGGGATTAATTTGACTTTTAAAGGTGGAAAGTAGGGATTAATTTTGTACTTATTAAAGGTGGAATGTAGGGATTAATTTGTACTTTTACAATTGATTTTTTTGTACTTTTGAAGGTGGAATGTAGGGATTAATTTGTACTTTTAAAGGTGGAATGTAGGATTTGTACTGTTTAAAGGTGGAATGTAGGGATTAATTTGTACTTTTTTAAAGGTGGAATGTTAGGATTAATTTGTACTTTTAAAACGAATGTAGGGATTTAATTTGTATTTTTTTAAAGGTGGAATGTAGGGATTAATTTGTACTTTTAAAGGTGGAATGTAGGAATTAATTTGTACTTTTAAAGGTGGAATGTAGGGATTAATTTTGTACTTTTGAAGGTGGAATGTAGGGATTAATTTGTGCTTTTAAAGGTGGAATGTAGGGATTAATTTGTACTTTTAAAGGTGGAATGTAGGGTGATTTTGTATGTGGAAAGGGATTTTAAAAATGACATGTAGGATTTTTTGCTTTAGGGGCTTGATAAGGGAGTTAATTCTGTAGAATGTAGGAAATTATTTGTAAAGGTGGAATGTAGGGATTAATTTGTACTTTTAACGTTGGAATGTAGGAGTAGATTTGTACTTTTAAAAGATGGTATATAAAAATTAATTTGTGCCTTTGAAAATGGAATGTAGGAATTTATACTGGCATGGGAGTTAATTTTTGGGGTAATCATAATTTTAGAAAGTGGTATTTTGGATCAGAAAGTGGTATGTAGGAATTTTATTCTAATATGGGAGTTAATTCTTGCCTGTTATCGCAAGGCTTCTCCTTTTTATTCGTAGATAAGTTGTTGGTTGTCAATTTCACGGGTTGATTAATGACGTCATCGGGTAATTGAGATTGAGAAGGCCAGTGGATATAACACGTGGATCTGCAACGAAGCGTAAGGGAGTAAATAAGGATCGTGTTGCTGACGTGTTTGCTTGTCTGTCTCGCTGGGCGGCGGCGGTCGGCGGTGGCAGGCGGTGAGTTATGGGTCTGTCGGAGGCGAAGGAAGACCTGCCCGTCTCTCACCTTCGGGGCCTCGGGTCGGAGGTCGAGGTCGGGACTACTTTCTTTTAAAAAAATTGTTTGTTGTTTTTCCTTTTTCTTTTTTTTTTTTTTTTTTGATTTTTCTGTTTTTCGTCTTTTTCTTCTCCTTTCCTTCTTTTTCCTTTTTCTTCTTTTCTTTTCTTCTCTTTCTTGATCTTATTCCTTTTATTCTTCGTCTTTTTTTCCTTCTTTACTTCTTCTTTTCTTCTTCTACTACTTTTTTGCTTCTCCTTCCTTTTTAATCAGCGGGGGGACTATTTTTCTTTTCTTTATCTTCTTCCTTTTATTCTTCTTCTCCGTCTTTTTATTCTTTTCTTCTTCTTTTCTTCTACTTTTCCTGCTTCTCCTTTCTTTTTAAATCAACGGGGGACTATTTTTTTTTCTTTATCTTCTTCATTTTATCTTTTCTTCTTCTTCTCTCTTTCTTTATTCTTCTTCTCCGTCTTCTTTTTTATTCTTCTTCTCCGTCTTCTTTTTATTCTTTTCTTCTTCTTTTCTTCTACTTTCCTGCTTCTCCTTCCTTTTTAATCAGCGGGGGACTATTTTTCTTTTCTTTATCTTCTTCCTTTTATTCTTCTTCTCCGTCTTCTTTTTCTTCTTCTTTTCTTCTTCTTTTCTTCTACTTTCCTGCTTCTCCTTCCTTTTTAATCAGCGGGGGACTATTTTTCTTTTCTTTATCTTCTTCTTTTATTCTTCTTCCTCCGTCTTCTTTTTATTCTTCTTCTCCGTCTTCTTTTTATTCTTTTCTTCTTCTTTTCTTCTACTTTCCTGCTTCTCCTTCCTTTTTAATCAGCGGGGGGACTATTTTTCTTTTCTTTATCTTCTTCCTTTTATTCTTCTTCTCCGTCTTCTTTTTCTTCTTCTTCTCTTTTATTCTTCTTCTCCGTCTTTATTCTTTATTCTTCTTTTCTTCTACTTTCCTGCTTCTCCTTCCTTTTTAATCAGCGGGGGGACTATTTTTCTTTTCTTTATCTTCTTCATTTTATTCTTCTTTCTCCGTCTTCTTTTTATTCTTCTTCTCCGTCTTCTTTTTATTCTTTTCTTCTTCTTTTCTTCTACTTTCCTGCTTCTCCTTCCTTTTTAATCAGCGGGGGGACTATTTTTCTTTTCTTTATCTTCTTCCTTTTATTCTTCTTCTCTTCTTCTCCGTCTTCTTTTTATTCTTCTTCTTTTCTTCTACTTTCCTGCTTCTCCTTCCTTTTTAATCAGCGGGGGACTATTTTTCTTTCTTATCTTCTTCTTTTATTCTTCTTCTCCTTCTTTTCTTTCTTCTTTTCTTCTTTTTTCTTCTACTTTTCCTGCTTCTCCTTCCTTTAATCAGCGGGGGACTATTTTTCTTTTCTTTATTCTTCTTCTTTTATTCTTCTTTCTCGTCTTCTTTTTATTCTTCTTCTCCGTCTTCTTTTTTATCTTTTCTCTTCTTTTCTTCTACTTTCCTGCTTCTCCTTCCTTTTTAATCAGCGGGGGACTATTTTTCTTTTTCTTTATCTTCTTCCTTTTTACTTCTTCTTCTCCTTCTTCTCCGTCTTCTTTTCTTCTTCCTTCCTACCGTCTTTTTATTCTTTTCTTCTTCTTTTCTTCTACTTTCCTGCTTCTCCTTCCTTTTTAATCAGCGGGGGGACTATTTTTCTTTTCTTTATCTTCTTCATTTTATTCTTCTTCTCCGTCTTCTTTTTAATCTTCTTCTCCGTCTTCTTTTTATTCTTTTCTTCTTCTTTTCTTCTACTTTCCTGCTTCTCCTTTCCTTTTTAATCAGCGGGGGGACTATTTTTCTTTTTTAT
>NW_020872831.1:0-5000 GCF_003789085.1 Penaeus vannamei | reverse complement strand
GTTTTTGCGTGTTGACGTGTTATTGACGTGTTCGGACGTGTTTTGTGGCGTGTTCGGACGTGTTTGTGCGTGTTCGGACGCGTTTATGTGTGTTCGGATGTGTTTTTGCGTGTTTGGATGTGTTTGGATGGTGTTTGTGTGTGTTCGGTGTGTTTGTTGTGTGTTTGGATGTGTTTTTTGCGTTGTTTCGTATGCTGTTTGTGCGTGTTCGGATGTGTTTGCGTGGTGTTCGGATGTGTTTGTGTGTTTGTTATGTGTTTTGCGTGCTCACGGATGTGTTTTTTTGCATGTACGACTGATGTGTTTGTGTTGGTGTGGGATTTGTCTTTGCTGCCGTGTTCGGGATGTGTTTGTTGCGTTTGTTCGATGTGTTTTTCGTGTTCGGTATGTGTTTTATTTATGCATGTAGCGGATGTGTTTGTGTGTGTTTTCGGCATAGTGTCGTTTGTTGTGTTTGCGTATATGTGTTTGCGTAGTTCGGCGATGTGTTTGTGCGTGGTTTCGGGATGTGTTTGTCGAGCGTGTCTCGGCATGTGGTTTTTGCGTGTTTTCGGATCTATGTGTTTTTGGCATGTACGGAATGTGTTTGTGTGTGTTCCTGGAAATGTGTTCCTGTGCGTGGTTTCGCATGTGTTTGCTGTGTCGCTTTTTTGGATGTGTCTTGGTGACTGTGTTCGGATTGTGTTTGTGTGTGTTTGGCCATGTGTTTTTGCGTGTTCGGTTGTTTTTGAAATTTGTTGTTTGGTGTTTGTTTTCATTTGACATTGTGTTGATGNACACAATCACCCCGCTCTTGGGAAAAATATACTTTGTGCGCTCCCACCGCGAGTGATTCCGCCATGCTTTATCCTTTTCACTCTTCCGCTGCAAGTCGGAACTGTCCTCTCCTGTTCAAAAAATAAAGTGTTGTTCTCACGCAGAACGAATAAAAAAACACGAACAGTTCACACGTCTAACATAGCTTTGAACAAGCAAAAAACGAAGACTATTTTCTCTAATTCGCATTTTTTCTCTCTCTCTTTCCAAAGATTTTCCGCCGAATCACTTTGACCAAAAAATTCATAACACTTGGCATCGAAATCTCCGCGTGTCTTCGGGAACAGTTAAGGCGTCAGTTCATGTGTTCAGGAGACGCCTTTATCCCCGGGAAAATCGCGGAGATAAAAAAGGAAAAAAATAAAGACATCAACACTGCCTGTCTTCAGTCTCTCTGCGAAGAGGATTAAGCCATGTGTACGTTTCGTTGGGTGTACATGTACTTTGTACAGGTGTCTGTCCTTCAGTGTGCACCTTGCAGCCATCGCGGGGCTGGCCACGCACGGCTAATATGAGGACACTATTACAAACAACGCACGCTAACACTGCGCCACGTCGTCACTCGTGCACGCCACTTGCAGCCAACGTCTGTCCTCGATAACAAACTTATTTGATGTGCACGAGTGAGTGCGTGTACGTGAATGTGCCACCACATACACTGGCAGGATCGTTCACTGTGGGAGCTTGGTGAAGACTGCCGCCTCCCGCCACACTAACATAGCCCGCGGCCACGGACACTCCCCCTATCCTCCCCGGCCCCCCTCCCCCTCCCCGCGTCCCGGGTAGACCCACCTCCCACTCTACCCAAACATTCCTCCTCCAAGCCCGACAGCCCCGCGTCCCCCGCCCGCACGCCCTCCCGCCCTCCTCCAGGACCCAGCAGCAGCCGCACAAGACAAAGGGCGCAAGAAGGACCGAGCAGAGCGAGGGAGTCGGCCGTGGATTCGCATGTAGGAGTGCGGGGCGTAGTGGATGTGCCCGGGCGCGGAGGTATGCGGGGCCGCGGGCGGCGGGCGAGCCTCACCTCCACCCACCGCTGCCTGGCGCACGACCACGCATCTACCTCCCTCCACCTGTAGCCGTTCCTCATGGCCGATCCCTTCCCGCGAGGACACGGCCGCAGCCTCCGTGTCCCAGAGGCAGCGAAGGGCCCGGCGGGAGGGAGGCCAGGCCACGAAGGAGGGCCGGCGAGGGCGAGGCAAGAGCGGGGGTCAAGCGGCCACAGTTGGCGTCTGTGCGTACGCGGAGACGACCCAACCATTCTTACCGCTACCTGCCCGTCGTGACGCATGCCCGACACTCCCACCAAACACACCAGGTGACGCTACAGCTTCCCTCTCTGTAGGGCTACTACCTGTCCCTCGCGCTCGCACTCTCCAACACACACGCACATACGCACAAACAAAATAAACAGTGCACAGACAAATTAAAAAAACAGCTTCAAGTCTCATAAAACAGTACTGGGCAAATGAACCTACGGCCCAAACCATTAACCTATAAACAAAATATAGCCCACATAAACGATGTTGTTTTCGTATATCCTCAGAGAAAATATACACCCCCCCTCCCACACACACACACACACACACACACACACACAAACACCCCCGTTCAAGAAATTCACACGACACCTAAAGAAGACCTAAAAAAAGGAAGAGAACAACAAGAGGAGGAGAGCGACCAAGGAGAAAAGGAAAAGGCGGAATAAAAAGGGCCCCTCCCGACATGGCATGAGGTGGGGAGTGGACACAGGTGAGCGACGCGACGGGGCAGAGCGAGTACGGACCGGGGCACGCCACTTCCACCCTTACGTGCCCACCGACGCCACCCGACCGCGGCGGCCAACATACGCCCCGCTCAGCCGCTACGCCGAAAGGAGGACAGCAGCAGCAGCAGCGACGCCGACACCGACCGCCACTCGGGCAATGTCTGCGACGATTTTTTTGCAGACGAGAATGGCAGATCGTTACCTGTGACTCTCATGGTCGGTTTACTTTCATCCATCCCTGGAATCCCGATCCTTACACACATTTCTCACTTCTCAAGCCATCCATCTTCCTCCCCCCCTCCCCGCCCCCTCCTCCTTCNTGCGTGTTCGAATGTGTTTGTGAGGTATCGGGGGATGTTTGGTGCGTGTTTGGATGTGTTTTTTGAAGTAGTTGGATGTGTTTGTGCGATCCGGGGGTGATTTTGTAGTGTGTTCGGACGTGTTTAGATGTGTGTTTGAATGTTATTTAGCTGTTCCGGATGTGTTGTGCGTGTTCGAAAACTTGTTTGTGTGTGGTTTGGAAATGTGTTTATTGCGTTTCGGACGTGTTTGTGAACGTGTACCGGATGTGTTGTGTGTTTCGGACGTTTGGATGTGGTTTTTTGCGTGTTCGGGAGTGTTGTGCGTGGTTCGGACGTGTTTGTGTGTGTTTGGATGTGTTTTTGCGTGTTCGGACGTGTTTGTGCGTGTTCGGATGTGTTTGTGTGTGTTCGGACGTGTTTGTGCGTGTTCGGATGTGTTTGTGCGTGGAATGTGTTTGTGTGTGTTCGGACGTTGTTTGTGCGTGTTCGGATGTGTTTGTGCGTGTTCGGGGTGTTTGTGCGTGTCGGATGTGTTTGTGTGTGTTCGAACAGTGTTTGGCTTGATGTTTGTATCGGAATGTGTTTTTGCGGATTCGGGGGTGTTTGTGTGTGTTCGGACGTGTTTGTGCGTGTTCGGATGTGTTTGTGCGTGTTCGGATGTGTTTGTAGTGTGTTCGGAACGTGTTTTGTGCGTGTTCGGATGTGTTGTGCGTGTTTCGTGAGGTGTTATGTGCGTGTTCGGATACGTTTTGTGTGTGTTCGGACGTGTTTTGCGTGTTCGGATGTTTTGTGCGTGTTCGGATGTGTTTTTGGAATTGTGTTATGTGTTTCGCAGTGTTTGTGCGTGTTCGGATGTGTTTGTCGAGATGTGTTTGTGCGTGTTCGGATGTGTTTGTGCGTGTTCGGATGTGTTTGTGCGTGTTTGGATGTGTTTGTGCGGGTTCGGATGTGTTTGTGTGTGTTCGGATGTGTTTTTGCGTGTTCCGACGTGTTTGTGCGTCTGTGAGGTATTGTTGTGTTAGTGGATTTACATGTTTTTGTATTTTTGTTCGTCTGCTTAGATATGGATTTTTCGTTGATTGTCTTTTTCGTAGACTAAGTCAGTGTTATACCTTCTGAACAGTTTGCTAAATAATCGTTATGTGTAATGATAGTTCGATACAACCAGCAATTATCCTCTTATCGAATAATCGTCGTTGTCTACTTCTCTTTCACATTTTTCTTTCTCCTTTTGTCCTTTTCTCTTCCCTTCCTTTCGACCAACTTTACTCTGAGTGTTAGAGTATGGGTTGTATCAAGTTTATGAAGGATCCAGGCAATCTCTCTCATCTCTCTCTCTCTCTCTCTCTCTCTCTCTCTCTCTCTCTCTCTCTCTCTCTCTCTCTCTCTCTCTCTCTCTCTCTCTCTCTATCTCTCCCTCCCTCCCTCTCACTTCTCTCTCCCCTCACCCTCTTTCTCCCTTTCCCTCTCCTCTCCCTCTCTATCTCTCTCTCCTCTCTCCTCTCCTCCCCCCCCCTCTTCTCTCTCTCCTTTTCTCTTTCCCGCTGTCTCTCCCCTCCTCCATCACCCTCCCCTCCCTTTCCCTCTCTCCATCACGCAGGCCAAGCTCTGGCTATAGGCACTCCGTCCCATCAGATTGGAGGCGGTTAGGGGGTAGGGGGGGTATTCCATACGTGGATCCCCACACCCCTCCCCCCCTACAGTGCCACCCTCCAGCGCCCTCCTTTCCCTCCGCGTCAGCCCGGGTCGTCCAGGGGAGTGACGCCCGGCAGCCCTTCCCTCCATCTATCAGCTCCCTTTCTTCGCAGCAGTCACGAGTCCTGTCAGGCTTTATCGATCCTCCGTCCTCCTTCCACGTCCCATGGCGAGCTCCTCCCCGGCCGCGCCCTGTCCCGTCTGCGGTGCCAGGCCCTTCCCTCCTTCGGGGGAGGTCGAGGGCGCCATCCGTCAGCTGTGTCGGCGGAGGGGGCCTGGAGGGGGGCGCAGAGGAAGGGTTCGTGAGGCGCAGTCAAGGAGGAGGAGGGGGTTTGTTGTTGGATTTTCTGACTTTCTGGTAGATTATTTTATCTCTGGCTGTCTGTTGGCTGTCTTTCTGTCCTTCTCTGTTTGCCTCT
>NW_020872830.1:117500-126426 GCF_003789085.1 Penaeus vannamei | reverse complement strand
GTTCTCCTTTGATTACGTCTCCTTATTCTCCCTCTCTTTGTTGGGAAAACACGCTTTCACTTTCTGTCCATTAATTTACATCTTGGCTTTTATTTGTCCTCGAACTCCTGCTTTATATTCCGTTTCGCTCAGTGTACATCCTCGCTTCTACCTGATCTCTCTCTCTGCTCTCTCTCTCTTTCTCCTCTCTCTCCGTCTCTCTCTCTCTATCTCTCTACTCTCTCTCTCTCTCTCATCCTCTCTACTCTCTCTCTCTCTCTCTCTCTCTTCTTTTTTCTCTCCTCTTCTCTCTCACGCATGTCTCCCTTCTTCCTCTCCACACGTACGGTCCCTCCTCTCTCTACCCGCTCCTCTTCCTCTCTCTCTCCTCTCTCTCTCCTTCTCTCTCTCTCTCTCTCTCTCTCTCTCTCTTCTCTCTCTCTCTCTCCTTCTCTCTCTTCTCTCTCTTTTTCTCTCTTCTCTCTTTTCTCTCGATCTCTTCTCTCTCCCTCTCCCTCTCTCTCCCTCTCCTCGCTTTCTCCCGTCTCTCTCTCTCCTCTCGTCTCTCTCTCTCTTTTCTTCTCTCTCTTCTCTCTCTCTCTCTCTCTCTCTCTCTCTCTCTCTCTCTCTCTCTCTACTTCTCCCTGCCTCTCTCCCCTCTCCCTCTCCCTTCCTCCCCTCCCTACCCTTCCCTCTCTCCTCCCCTCCCCCCTCCTCCTCACCCTCCACTTCCTTCCTCCTCCTCCTCCCCCTCCCTCCTCTCCTGCCTCCCCTCCTCCCTCCCTCTCCTCCCTCCCCTCTCCTACCCTTCCCTCCCTCCTCCTCCCTCCCTCGCCCCCTCCCTTCCCTCCTCTCCTCCTCCCTCTCCTCCTTCTCCCTCTCTTCCTTCTACCTCCCTCCACCTCCCTCCCACTTCCTCCCTCCTCCTTCTTCCCTTCCTCCTCCTCCTCTTTCCCAGCCTCCAACGTCCCATTTTCGTTTCATCCACACGCGTTCCACTTCATTGTTTATCCGAAAATTACGTGGTGATGGAGAGCGTTGGGAATTGGCGGGACGCTTAGTGGTTTCCACTTGTCCTCTTTCCGAGGATGAATTTTTCGGATTTTTTTTTTTTTTTTTTTTTGGGGCGTTGATCCTCGGTGAATAGAATAATCGGCGTGATTCGCGTTCAAGCTTGGATACCAGTTGTTGCGTGGGTTTGTTAAATTTGCTGTCGTAATGTTTTGGTTATTGTTATTGTTTTGGTTTATTTGTTTTGTCTTTTTTTATTTTGATTTAAAATCTTTCACTAGCCTTCTATTCTCTTCGGGTCTTTTGTTTAATTTGTTACTATTCATTTATTTATTATTCATTTTTCATGCTTCACCCTCTCTCCGATCTTTCATTTCGGTGTTTTATGTTTATTCATTGTTACTATTTTTTCATTTATCTATTTTTTCATTTCATTTCGCTTCACCTTCCTTCCATCCTATACCAACTCGCTGTTTTACGATTATAATCATTGTTTACTATCTTTAAATTTTCTTTTTTTTAAAATTTCTTTGTGCTTCCACCCTTTCCTCCATTCCGTGTGCATTCTGCTGTTGTATTAATGGTGTCATTTCTCTCTCTCTCTCTCTCTCTCCTCTCTCTTTATTCTTTGCTTTCACCCTTTCATACAATCCTCCAATCGCTGTTTTCATTATTATTTAAATTGTTACTATCTTTAATTCTATTTTTTAAATTTCTTGCTTCACCTTCTTCATCCTACAATGGCTGTTTTATATTGTATCATTGTTACTCTATCTTATTTCTATTTTATTTCTTTGTCTTTCACTTCCTCTCTGCCATCCTCCAATCGCTATTTTACATTATATCATTGTTACCCTTTATCCTTTAATTCTATGTTTTTTTTTCTTACTTCACCCTTCCCTCCCATCTTCAGTTCGGTATTTTTATTTTGCATCATTTTTACTACTGCTTTAATTCTATATTATTTTTTATTTCCTTGCCTTACTCTCCCGCTTTCTCCCTCCGTCGCCTTCTCGCTTCGCTTGTTTGCTGTGTATTGCTCTTTGTTACTATCTGTTAATTTGTTAATTTTCTTTATTTTCTTTCTTCACGCCTTCCTCCCATCCTTCCAATCGCTGTGTTTTATATGTATATCATGTTACTATCTTTAATTCTATATTTTTTCTTATTTCTTTTGCTTCACGCCTTCCTCCATTCTTGCATTCGTGATTTATATTGCATCTTTTTTTACTATCGTTTAATTCTGTTATTTTTTTAATTTCCTTTACTTCACCCTTCCTCCATCTTCCAATTCGCTGTTTTACTAATATATTCCGTTACTATCTTTAATTCAATATTTTTTATTTCCTTACTTCACCCTTCCTCCATTCTTCATTCGGTATTGTTGCAATCACTTGGTACATCTTTATCAATATATTTTTTTAATTTTTTTTTTTTTTTCCCCCTTTTGGGGGGGGGGGGCGTGTGGTGTGCTTCACCCTTCCCCATCCTCTCAGTGTCTCGGGGTATTGTTGCATCTTCCCCTTCCTGATAGGTATTGCACCGGCTTTAAGAACCTTCCCTCTGGCCGCCTGCAATATTTCCGCGGGTGGCGCAGAGCTATGTAAAAATGCCATCGCAAAAAAGCGATATCCATAAGATCTATTTGCTCGGCCGCCTGGGTCGTTGGGGTTATGTATTTTCTCTGTTTGATAACTAAGTCAAGAGTCCGGTGGGATATCTCTGTCCTTTTCTTTTCTCTTTCTGTTTGTGGTGGATAGTGGTAATGTTTGTCTGTCTCGTTTTCTTGCTGTTGTCTGGTCTCTCTGTTATCCTGTCTCCTCTCTCTGTTCTCGTCTCCTCTCTCTGTTTGCTGTCTCTCTCTCTCGTTTCGTTTCTGCTCTCTCTCTCCTGTTTTCTGTTTCTGTCTCTCTCTTCTCTCTCTCTCTCTCTCTGCTCTCTCTCTCTCTCTCTCCTCTCTCTCTCGTCTTCTCTTCTTTCTCTCGTCTGCTCTCTCTCTCTCTCTTCTCGTCTCTCTCTCGCTCCTCTTCGGCTCTGCTCTCGCTTCTCTCTCTCTTTCGTCGCTTTCTTCGTCTTTCTCGCTCTCGTCGTCTTCTCTCTCGTCTCTCTCTCTCTCTCTCTCTCTTCTCTCTCTCTCTCCTTCTCTCTCTCTCTCTCTTCTCCACTGTCCAGATCTAACCTTTTTCCTCTACCTCTCCTCCCTGCGCATCTCCCTTTTACCCTCTCGACCTCTTTCATTCCCCCCCACTTCTCCCTTCCCGTGCTCCTTCTGACACACCTTACCACTCTAGCCCAACCTTACCCTTCCGTTCCTTCCCGGCTCCCTGCCCGTCCACCTCTTTCTTCCCCCCCACCCTTACTCTTGCTTTTCCGCACATCCATATTCGCCCTCGCCCCTCCCCTCTTTCTTCCCCCCTTCTCGCGCCCCTTCCCTCACTCTAGTTTTGCTCACCCTCCTCCTCCTCTCGTCCCTCCCTTACTCGCCCCTTCTTGTGTGTGCTCACTCTTTTTCTCACCTCTTCCCTTCCTCTCGTCGCCGCTTCCCTCCCCTTTCCCTACCTTGGTCGCCCTCTCTCGCCCCCCTCCCTTACTCCTCTGCCACGCCGCCCTTACTTCTTCTCGTCTCTCTACTTATCCCTTCCCTGCACCCACCGCCTCCCTCACGCCGCCTCCTCACCCCTCCCCACCTCCTCCTGCCGCCCCACCCCTTCGCCCATCGCGCGCCGTTGTTCCCTGCGGAACGACAAATCTTACTGGCCTCATAGCCGGTCTAACGATCGTCTCATAAGGGTTTTCCCTCGGCGCGACTTTATTGGAAATCGTTTCACGGGGCCGGTGGGAATGTTTATGGTCGAAAATCCCCCCGTCTTATTGAAAATAGGAATCGGAACCCTTAGGGGGGGGGAGGGGTGGGCGTAACGGCATGTCTGCACCATTGATTTGAGGAGCTGGGATTTATATGCGATAAAGAAAAAAAAAAACATTTCGGTGAAAGTGAAAACAAAATGTTTGTCTCCTTTTTTAATTTATTCTTTATTTTAATCTCGTTCTTTCTCTGTTTTAGATTAGTTATAATTGCGAGGATATTCGGTTCGTATTGTAAAGTTTGAATAGATAAAATGGGGGTGTAGTGGGGGGGGTGGAGGGGTCGTTTGAGAGTTTTGTAATTGGAAAAGTTAGTGGTTGGAACGTCTCCCAAAAGTGTTGTTCAGTGATATACTGTAGATAGAGAGGTTAAGGTACTGCTTGGGTGTCTTGAGTTTAAGAGGAATTGTGATTATGTAAAATTATTCTTATGGGCTTTTATTTAAATGACCTCTCTTTATGGACTTTTTTATGTAACTGCTCTTATGGATTTTTTTTTTTTACATACAGTAACTTATTTTTATAGACTTTTTTGTCCTAATAAGGATTTTAGAAATATATAATTTGTAGGATTTTTTTTTACATTCAGTAACTTATCTTTATTTCTTTTATTGTCCAAATAAGGATTTAAGATATTAACTTACTTCATTGACTTTTTTTTACAACAGTAACTTCTTTTTTTATAGATTTTTTGTCCTAATAAGAATTGAAAAATATGTTTATATATAACTTATCTATGGACATTTTTACATACAGTAACTTATTTTTATAGAATTTTTGGTCCAAATAAGGATTTTCAAAGATACCATAAGGATAGAGTACGAAAGGAAAGGATTAGCGCGTGGAATTATGTTATATATTTAGAGTATAAAGTATATCGAGTGAAATTACGGTTGGAGGAGAATTAGGAGGATTAGATAGGGAATTTGTTGCATATATTTTGACGCGTTTTTTTTATGGGTTCCTTTGTTTAAGAGGTTTCGGGAATACGGGGTGGAGTTCGGGCTGAAAGGAAGAAGTTTTAAATTTTTTTTTTTTTTTTTTTTTTTTTAGACTCAGATGGGGAGTTTGTTGTTGTTTGTTTTTATTTTTGTTGTTGAATAAGGCGTTGTTTTTGTTGCTTTTTGTTGGCGTTTTTATTGTTGTTAGTATATATCGCTATCATTGTCTTTATCTGTTGTTGTTCGATTTTTTTTTATGAACTTGCAGTAAAAAATATGTAATGCAGATGTTGTAGTTCGGTTGTAAGGTTAGTATTTATTTCGTGTAGGCGATATTATTATTAGGTTTTATTTTATATTGATTTCACATGTAGCGCGCGCGCGCGCGCGCGCGGCGTGTGTGTGCGTGTGTGTGTGTGTGTGTGTGTGTGTGTGTGTGTGTGTGTGTTTGTGTGTGTGCAGTGAGAGAGAGAGAGAAGAGAGAAAGAGAGACAGACAGACAAAGACAAGAGTGAGAGAGAAAGAGAGAGAGAGGTGTGTGTGTATTGTTGTGCGTGTCGTAACCCAGAGGTCCTAGCTCGCAACCCCCGGGGCACACCGGCGGTTCCTTTAGGCCTGTGAGCTACTCACACCTTGGCATCACCCCCCCCCCCCCCCAACTCCCTCTCCCTACTCCCCTTGTCATCTTCCCTCCCCCTCCACTCCCTCCTCCCTCCCTCCCTACTCCTTCCTCTTTCCCTCCCTCTCCCTCCTCCCTCCTTTCCTCCCTCTCCTCCTCCGTCCATCCCTCCCCTCTCCTCCCTCTCCCTCCCTCCCTCTTCCCTCCCCTCTCCCTCCTCCCTCCATCCCTTCCTCCTCTCCTCCCTCCCCTTCCCTCCCCTCTCCCTCCTCCTCCTCCCTCCCCTCTCCCTCCCTCCCTCTCCCTCCTTCCCTCCCTCCCCCTCACTCCCTGCTCAGACAATGCCTTCTGATATTAGATCAATTTCCCTTTCGATCAGCTGTTGCGCCGAACTCCTCTGTTGCGCTGGTGAGGGGTTTGGTGGTGGGGAAGGGGGGGGGAGGGGGAGGGGAGGGAGGAGGAGGGGGAGAGGAGGAGGGTGGAGGGAGAGGAAGAGAGGAGAGGGAAGGAGAGGGGAAGGAGGGGGAGAGAGAGGGTGGAGAGGAGGAGAGAAGGAAGAGGAGAGGAGGAGGGAAGAGGAGGGAGGGGGAAGAAAGAGAGGGAGGGAGAGAGAAGGAAGGGTATCTTAGTTCATTGTTTTTTATATTCTTATTTATTTATTTTTTGTTTGAGGGGGGGGTCGATTATAAAAAAATAATAGATAAAGGTGTCTCGATAATAGATATTTAGACTGATATCCCGACGAAGACTTTTATGACTGGTATGCAAATTGAATAATGAATTTCTGTATATACAGACGAATAAATAAATTTCGCCCAAAATCGATTCAAAATCATATAAACCCATATTAAAAAAAAAGAAAGAAACTAAGGGAAAAAACGAATAAAGGAGTGATCGATAAAGGCAATAATTACAACAGACAGCAATAACGGAAATGAAAAAAACACTATAAGGAATCACCTCGTACTTCTAAGGAATGGATGGGGTGAGGGAGGGGAGGGGAGAGGGGGAGGGGGGGGGGCGGTTTTATTAGTTCGTTCCGCGTCCCATGATTTTTTTTTTTTTTTTTTTTTTTTTTTTTTTTTTTTTTTTACGTTCCTTTCCTTTCCTTTCACCCCCCCCCCTTCCCCCTTCCGTACGTTCTTCGGCGCCGCCACGTTGCGAGGGTCAATGGCGCCAAGTTAGATCACCTCATTAACGAAGACGTTTACTATTCCGGGATTCCTTTGTCTGGCGCCGTGGCTAATGTCCGGGGTGGGGTGGGGGTAGGCGGGGGGGGGTGTTGAGGAAGGGGGAGGAGGTGGAGAGGGGGGGAGTGGGGGGAGGAGGAGGTTGTGTTGGCGTTTGGTGTTGTGTGATTTGGGTGTCGGGTGGGTGTTGGGTGGATTTTTATTAAGGGTTTTTTATTAGGTGTATTAGGGTTGTGGAGATATGGCGTTTAGGGTTGGTTTTGTGTGGATTGTTTGTTTTTTCGTTGTCTTTTGGTGTGTTGATGTTGTGGGGGGGGTGATGATGATTTGCGTCGTTTGGTGATGATTTGCGTCGTTTTTTTGTGTTGTCGTTGTTGTCATTGGTATATGTATGATGATAATGAATCAGTGATTCTTATAGTATCGTTGTTGTATCATTATTGGTATTATTATTACGTTCATTATCACCACCACCTTTCATTATCATCTTCAATCTCCATCATCATCATCATCACCACCATCTCCATTTGTCATCATCATCATCATCACCAATTATTAATCATCACCACCACCACCACAACCATCTTCATTGTCATTATCATCATCATCATCATCATTATTATATCATCATCAACAATTATTAATCATCACACCATCGCCATCACCACCACCACCACCAACACCCGACGCCGCCATCACCATCAAGGTAATATCCCCACCGACACTACATTACCCACAACTGATTATGAAAATGGCCTGTAATTGTGTTGTGACGACACCATCAATTTCAATATATTTCCCGCGCCCACCGGGGTGACCTCGGTTGACCCAGACGTAATTGTGTGTAGGCCTATTTTATGGTGCGATAAACTCGGTGGGTGCTGGTCAGATGTCGGGGGAGGGAGGGGGGAGGGAGGGGGAAGGGAGGGGGTGAAGGTAGGGGTGGGGAAGGGTAGGTGAAGAAGGGAGGGGGGAAGGGTAGGGGAGAGGAAGGGAGAGGGAAGGTAGGGTAGGGTAGGGGAAGGGAGGGGGGTGAAAGGGAGTGGAGAGGTGAAAGGGAGAAGGGGGAGGGAGTAGTGTGATGAAGAGGGGAGGGGAGAGGGGGTGAAGGGAGGAGAAGAGGGTATTACGAAGAGGGGAAGGAGAGAGAGGAAAGGTGACGAAAGGGAAAAGAGGAGAGGGAGTTCAACGAAAAGTGGGAGGGAAGGGTAGAGTGAGGGGGTAGTGTTACGAATAGGGAGAGGGAGGGAGAGGGAGGGGGTAGTGTGATGGAGAGGGGAGGGTAGAGGGCGGGGTAGTATGAAGGGGGGGGGAGTCATACCTCGATGACAGGAACGTTGTTTACGGAGCCTTATTGCCGGAAGGAGGGCTGGCAAACGAGTACTTTGTTGCTTATAATTGCTAACATAACTGCAAATTATATTTAGCGGCTCTTACATATTGAAAAATAGTTTTCTTTTTTATCGTTTTTTCTTCTTCTTCTTCGCCTTCGTCTTTTTCTTCATCTCGTTTTTCTTATTATTATTTTCTTCTCTTCGTCTTCGTCGTTTTCTTTTTTTTTCTTCTTCTTCTTTCTTCTTCTTCTTCTTCTCTTAAAAAAACTTAATTATGGGTAATTAATGAAATTATTAACTACTTGTAGAGTATTAATGGCAATATGTGTTCGGTATTTATCATGTATTAATTTTTCTCTCTTTTCCACCCACCAGGTAAGTGTGTCCGGTCACGTGACAAAAGTTGACGGCGTATGTGTCATGTCTCCTTCGCCTTCGTCTTTGGCTCGAAGGATCTCCCAAGATGAGCGTCTTCTGAGATCGTGAGTGAGTTGTGGGAGGCCAGCCTTTTCCTCGTCTTCCTTTGTGTCCTTCTCTTTGTTCTCTTCTTTAGCCTTCTCCTTCTCTTCTTCCCTTTTTTTCGTTTTCGTTTTCGTTTTCTCCTTCTTCCTCTTCGTTTTCGTCCTCGTCCTCTCCTTCTTCCTTCTCCTCGTTCTTTTCGTCCTCGTCATCTTCTTTCTCTTCTTTCTTATGCCTCTCCTTCTGTTCCCGTCTCGTCCATCAGGTGTGTATGATTCCCATTCCCACTTCGTCTCTCACCTTCCATTTTCCTACATTTCTCCCCCTCTCTCCTTCCTCCACTCTTCTCTCCTCCCTCCTCCTCCACTTCGTCCCTATCCTGTTCCTTAAATCTTCCTTCACTTCTTCCCCACCTTTTATTTTCACTCCCCCATTTATTCCTTCACTTATTCCCCTCCATTTCCCCATCTCCTCATCCACTTTTTCCATATATTTTCTTCCATGCTTTCCTCCAGTTGGATCTCCACC
>NW_020872830.1:102500-112500 GCF_003789085.1 Penaeus vannamei | reverse complement strand
CAAAGCGAATTTCCTCTTTCGGCGGCAGAAGTTTGAACATAAAATGAAATGTCATGAATAGAAAGGAAATTATATATTTTTTCCTTTTCTTTTCTTTTTCTTTTCTTTTCTTTTCTTCGGTTGGCTCGGGTGGCCGCTTCAAAGGCCCGGCGGCGCGGAAAACTTTATTTAATGCATTACGGTGTTGAATTACTTTCGAGCTGGGAGGAGAAGAAGAGGAGGAGAGGAGAGGAGGAGGAGAGGAGGAGGAGGAGGAGAGGAGGAGGAGGAGGAGGAGGAGGAGGAGGGAGGAAGGAAGAAGAAGGAAAGAAGGAGAGGAGAGGAAGAGGAGGAGGAGGAGGAGGAGGAGGAGGAAGGAAGGAGGAGGAGGAGGAGGAGGAGGAGAAGAAGAGGAGCAGGAGGAGGAGAGGAGGAGAGAGGAGGAGGAGAGAAGGAGGAGGAGAGGAAGAAGAGGGGGAGGAGGAGGAAGAAGAGAAGAGGAGAGAAGAGGAGAAGGAGAAAGAGGAAAGAGGAGGAGGGAGAGGAGATAAGAAGAGGAGGAGAGGAGAGAGAGGAGGAGGAGGAGGAAGAAGAAGACTCATTCATTTAGTTATTCGGGAATCCGCCGAGAGGGAAGACCTAGGCGCCGCTCTTGCCGAGAGATCACGTGACATCCAGCCGATTCCCGAAGGTCCATATCCGGAGGGGCGCGCGGGCGGCTCCCCTAAGTCCATGCAAATCTTCCGAGGTCGATAAGGTCGAAGTTCCGGCAGGCTGGGCGTTCCGAGGTGGACCTTAAGGCGTCGAGGCGGAGGAACCCCTCGCTCCTTGCTTCCCCTCGTCAAAGGCTTCATCAACTGCGGGATGAGGTCGGGATTGGGTATTGGGGGCGGGTCGTCCCTCTCTCTCTCTCTCTCTTTTCTCTTTCTCTATCTCTCTCTTTCTCTATTTCTCTCTTTCTCTATCTCTTTCTTTCTCTATCTCTCTCTTTCTCTATCTCTTCTCTCTATTTTCTCTCTCTCTCTCTCTCTCTCTCTCTCTTCTCTCTCTCTCTATCTCTCTCTCTCTCTCTCTCTCTCTCTCTCTCTCTCTCTCTCTCTCTCTCTCTCTCTCTCTCTCTCTCTCTTCTATCTCTCTCTCTCTCTCTCTCTCCCCTTTCCCCCTCCCGCTCTCCTTCCCTTCTTCCCTCCCTCTCTATATCTTTTCTCTCTGTCAACCTATCAACCTCCTCCTTGACCTTCTCCCTCTCTTCCCTCTCCCCAGTATTGTCTCTCTTTTGCTCTCCCTTCCCTTTCCCTCTCTCCCTCCATCCCTTTTTCAACTCCCTCCCTTCCTTCTTCCCTCTCTTCCCTCCCCATTTCTCTCGTGCTTCCCTTTTTCAACTCCCTCCCATCCCTTCTCTTCTCCCTTTTTTCACTCCCTCCCTTTCCCCTTCTCCCTCTCTTCCTCCCCATTTCTCTCGAGCTTCTCCCTTTTTCAACTCCTCCATCCTTCTCCCTCTCTTCCCTCCCCATTTCTCTCGTGCTTCTCCCTTTTTTCAACTCCCTCCCTTCCCTTCTCCCTCTCTTCCCTCCCTATTTCTCTCGTGCTTCTCCCTTTTTCAACTCCTCCCATCCTTCTCTTCCCCTCCATTTCTCTCGTGCTCTCCCTTTTTCAACTCCCTCCCTTCCCTTCTCCCTCTCTTCCCTCCCTATTTCTCTCGTGCTTCTCCCTTTTTCAACTCCCTCCCTTCCCTTCTCCCTCTCTTCCCTCCCTATTTCTCTCGTGCTTCTCCCTTTTTTTCGAACAGCGGGAAAGAAGACCAACGGACGAACGTAAACTCGAGCAAAAGGGACGCCGTTTCAGATTTTCTAATTCCGATATTTTCTCATTTCTTTTCTGATTTCGAGGGCGCGTTTACTCCTCTGCGGCGCCCGGGAGAGGAGTAAGGTCTTACGGGATGGATGGCGCGCGGTGGGTAATGAGGGGCGGGGACGGATGGATAGGGATAGAGGGTGGCGGTGGATGGCGGGTGGATGGCGGTTTTGGAGGGGAGTTTAAAGTTTTTTTTTTTTTTTTATTATTATTATTATTTTTTTTTATTATTTTTTTTTTTTTTTTTTTTTTTGGGGGGGGGTTTTATGGGTTGCGTTGGGTGATGGCAGGGAGTGGGGGAGGGGTTTGCGGTCGTTAAAGGCAGGTTATGGATGTGTTTGTGTTGTGGTTGATCAGGAAGAGAGAGAGAGGAGAGGGGGGGGGGTAGTGATTGGATTTTGTGTCTCGCTCTGTTTGTCTGTCTTTCTTTCGCTCTTTTTTGTTTCTCTCTGTGGCTGTCTGTTTTCTCTCTTCTCTCTCTCTCTCTCTCAAGGCATCTGTCTGCCTATATATTGTGAATATGAATGTCACGTTCCTTGTATCCCATCTCTCTCTCTCTCTCTCTCTCTCTCTCTCTCTCTCTCTCTCTCTCTCTCTCTCTCTCTCTCTCTCTCTCTCTCTCTCTCTCTCTCTCTCCTCTCCACACACACACACACATGAATCCCCATGTATATATCAAGAACCTCTACAAGGCCATTTAAAACGAGTTCAACCTCGGCCATTTTTACGAATCAATTCCCGGCCAAGATCTCACACGACGGCGCACAATGGTCTGCCGAGCCCATGTTTATTGTGTTATCTCGGTCTCTCGGGTGAAGTCTGAAGGAAGTCACAATATGGAACACGTATTCGCCTTCGGGTCCTGGCTTTGAAGCTTCAGCATTGTGAAGGAGGAAAAAGAAATGTGCTTTTTTTTTTTTGCTTCTCGTCCCAGATTCGCATGAAAGGGAGGGTGTCCTTTGGGGGGGGGGGGGTGAGAGGGAGGCGGGGGGAGGGGTGTGTGTGTGTGTTGTGTGTGTGTGTGTATGTGATGTTTTGTGTTTTGATTATGTATTTTATTCTCCATGTATTTTTGTTTGTGTATTTTGTTGTTTTGTTTGTGTGTGTGTATTTTTTTTATGTAGGTACTTACCTGTATGTGTACGAGCGCGTTCATGTAGTCCGTGCTTGCTGGATTTGCACGTTCACCTGTGCAAATTCAGAGGGAAAACGAGAGGCCAAAACGGGGCTGAGAATAGACATGTTATAGACATGTTAGCAGGTGAGGGGAATCTTGACGGCTTTATTGACAGCTGGCTTGACCCCTTCTCGCCTCCGTGTGTATTTCCAGGGAGCAAAACCTTTTTTTTTAGCCTGATATTCTTTTTTTTTAGCGTATTGCAATAGTTCTCCTAATTCTATTTCGTTATGTCTTGTATTATTTCGCTTGTTTGTTTTATTATTATTGTTATTTTTTTATTATCATTATTATTATTATTGTTATTATTGCTATTATTATTATTATTGTTGTTGTTATTAGTGTTATTATTTATCATTATTATTAGTATTGCTGTTTTATTATTAGTATTGTTTTTATTATTGTTATTATTATTATTATTATTATTATTATTATTATTATTATTATTACATGCAGGCGAGGCAGACATTTATATTCATAAACTCATCACGAAACGCGCGGAATGCCTTAATTCCTCTTTATCGGCGGCGTGAAGCGGACAAACCGGTTTCTCGCTCGCCTTCCTGGTCGCGGCGAACCCTCTGGTCTCCGTCGGCGGCTCGCTCGGAGGTCCACGCGGGTCGGCGGTCACGTTTGGCATCGTCTGCTGGGGGTCGCTTTCAGGGGGGTAGGGTCGGAGGGAAGGGAAGGGTGGGGTTGGTTTCAGGGTGGGGGGGGGAGGGGGAAGGGGGGAAGGGAGAAAGCAGGTGTGGGTTGTTGGGTGTGTATGTGTGGGGGAGGGGGGGGTTGTGTGTGTGTGTGTTCAATGCATCTGTCTCTCTCTCTCTCTCTCTCTCTCTCTCTCTCTCTCTCTCTCTCTCCTTCTCTCTCTCTCTCTCTCTCTCTCTTCTCTCTCTCTCTCTCTCTCTCTCTCTCTCTCTCTCTCTCTCTCTCTCTCTCTCTCTCTCTCTCTCTCTCTCTCTCTCTCTCTCTCTCTCTCTCTCTCTCTCTCTCTCTCTCTCTCTCTCTCTCTTCTCTCTCTCTCTCTCTCTCTCTCTCTCTCTCTCTCTCTCTCTCTCTCTCTCTCTCTCTCTCTCACACACACACACACACACACACACACACACACACACACACACACACACACACACACACACACACACACACACACACCACACACACACACACACAAGAAACACGCACTTTACATATTACATTTTTACATTTTAACCATCCATATTTTTCTTCTCGCTTTTTCTTTTTCTTGTCTTTCACTTTTGGCCTTTTTGATATTTTCGTCATTTTCCTGTTATATTTTATATCCGTCTTTCTCTTCTCCTCGGATCTTCTTAAAGGAATATAACGCATTATCTTTCTGTGTATTTTAATTATTTTGATTATTATTATTTGTTTATAATCTTCTAGCGTTGCATGACTGTATCAGAAATTCATTAATGTTATCAGGTAGTTGATTTAATTAAGATATTTAATCAAATCTGGAATTGAAGTTTATGCGCGAATGAGTCTGAAAAAAGTTCGTTTCGGATTTATCGGAAAATCGGCCATTTTCTTTAACGTTAATACACATCAACACTAATAGTATTACAATTAAACTAATGGCTTTGAATATCTACACAAATCTGTTACACCAAATACACACCCGCATGAGGTTGTGGTTTAGCACCTTTTTCACACAGACACACAATACGTAGACAGATTCGGACCAGCGTGAAAATCGGAAAATCGGAAATTTTATTTAACGCGAACACACATCAGGTCAAGTATGGGTTCGTACCTGACGGAGCGGAATTCACGACGCGATGTTCGTTATATATATATATTTTTTTTTCCCCCAGCGAGACTAATGTATTTCTTGAGATTTTTATTTTTATCTTCGTATCCCCCTTAATTCCGTTTTCTTTCTTTCTTTGAGAAATTTAAGGTTTTAAGGTTTTTTTTTTTTTTTTTACGTAACGGGTTATTGAGGTATTCCGTTTAAGGTAGAGAGAGAAGAGAGAGAGAGAGAGAGAGAGAGAGAGAGAGAGAGAGAGAGGAGAGAGAGAGAGAGAGAGAGAGAGAGAGAGAGAGAGAGAGAGAGAGAGAGAGAGAGAGAGAGAGAGAGAGAGAGAGAGAGAGAGAGAGAGAGAGAGAGAGACATAGAGAGAGAGAGAGTGTATGTGTGTGTGGTGTGTGTGTGTGCATTTATTTCCCAAAGAAATTTGCAACGACAGTAATAGCGTGGACATTTCCTTTCTCTTTGTCTCAGCATGTCACTTCATGCAGGGATAATGAGCAACAGAATAAGAAATAAGAAATGTGTTGTTACGTCACTATTTTCCTGTGACGTAATTCGTCGTCTGGGTGCCTCGGCTTAAGTATGTGTGTGTGTGTGTGTGTGTGTGTGTGTGTGGTGTGTTTGTGTGTGTGTGTGTGTGTGTGTGTGTGTGTGTGTGTTGTGTGGTGTGTGTGTGTGTGTCGTGTGTGTGAGTGTGCGCGGTGAGTGCGTAACACCTGTGATAGTAGGGTGGGGGTGGGTTATGGTGTGTGATAGTGGGTGGGGGGTATGGACGTGGGGATGGGGTAAGGGAAGGAAGTTGGGGTTTACAACCTCCCCCCCCCCTCTGCTCGTCCTCCGCCCGAGGATTTAGGCATAGGGTTACGGGAGGGGGGGGGAGGGGGGGTGCACGAAGGACCTTTTGAACCGGGAAATGATATCACTATAATTGACGTATAATCTTTCTTTCATCACCTCTTTCCTCGTCTCCCTCGTTCGTACCTGTGTGGTAAGGACGGGAGGGGGAGGGGAGGGAGGGGAGGGATGGGGAAGGAGAGAAGAAGAGGAAGAAGGAAAGAAAGAAAGGAAGAAAGAAACAGAGAAGAAAAAAGAAAGAAGAGAAAGAAGGAGAGGAAGAAGGAAAGAAAGAAGAGGAAGACGGAAAGAAGAAGAAGAAGAAAAAAAAGAAAGAACGTAATGAAAAATAAATAAGAACCAGAAAAAAAGAAGAAAGAAAGAAAAGAAAGAAACAGAAAAAAGAAAAATAGAAACGAAAGGGAAAGAGAAGGAGAAGGAAACGAAGAAGAAGAAGAAAGAGGAGGAGGGAGGAGGATGGGCGGGGGAGAGATGGGCGGCGCGAACCCATAACGGCTCGAAGACACAAAGGCGAGAAACATCGTGGGCTGGTCATTAAGGGGGTGCTTTGGGGGGGGGGCGTGAGGGGGCCATGGAGGAGGGAAAGGGAGGAGTGGGGAAGGGGGAGGGGGAGGGGGGGATATGACTTACTTATGGCTACGTGTTGGGTTCTAAGTGCGTGTATCTGTCCGCATCATATAGAATGATAAAATCAGATAAATGAAATAGTTAAAGGAATTAATGAAATGACAGAAGAAAATAAAAATAACTGTAAAACACGGTAATAATGACAATGATAATGGTAATAGTGATAATATAGTAATTAATAATAATACATAGTAATATATGATAATAGTAATAATAAAATAATTAAATTGATGAATATATGAAATTATGCATATATATATATATATATATATATATATATTATATATAATTATATCTATATATAAGTATATAGCAGCTTATGTTAGATAGATAATATATGTGTGCTATATTGTATATGGAAAGTCTTCGCCTGGTGTTGTATTTGTGATTTACATGATATTGCCGCCGATTTTTTGAAAATGGATCTGAATGTGGGCGGGACAACAGTGCAGGGGCAATAAACGACGCACCTCGCTGTCTACGGGCGGGCTGGAATCCGAGGCCGAGTCAGCGTGGAAATCCCGCTTGACATCTCTTATGACGAGCGGCGGCTTTCCACGGGGCGCCAGACTGAAAAAAAGCCGATTTCTCCAGCCCGGTGCGATAGCCCGGCACTCGTCATCCAGGGCATTCGGCAGTCGGAGGTCAGAAAGCTCGTCCGCGGTTTGGGGGTGGTGGCGGGGGTGGGGAAGGGGTGCCTTGGTGAGGTGCGCGTGGGCACTCTCTTCTTCCACTCGAGTCACTGCAAGTGGCGACTCCTTAATTCCTTCTTCCTTCCTCTTTCTTTCTCCTTCTCTCAGCTCTCTTCTCTCTTCTCAACCTCTCTTTCTCACCCTCTCTCTCTCTTTCTCACCCCGCCCCCTCTCTCTCTCTCCCCTCTCTCCCTCCCTCTGCCGTCCTCTCCCTGCTCACCTCTCCCCTCAGACCCCTCCTCCCTCCCTCCCTCCTCCTCCTCCCTCTCCTCCTCTTTCCCCCTTCCCCTCTCGTTTCGCTCTTTCTCATGTAAGTCGCTTCTTCCCTCTCTCTTTTCTCTCTCTCTCATTCTTTCTCTTCTGTTATCCCTTCAGCTTTGAATGGTACTGTATCACCGTTGGGCAAGTGACTGTCATGTTCGCGACGTTAATTTTAATCATTTACTCTCCTTTACGCACGTTGTCCAAGTAAGAAATATCATTTGGCAAATTAGGTTATCTAATTAACAGACACACACGCTTCTCTCTCCTCTCTCCGTCGTTCGAGAGTCTCACTTAAACAAATTCAAATCGCCGCTGCAACACGACCTCTACTAATACTGTTAAATGCATTAAGAGGAATAATAATAATCGATTGTAACATGGTAAATATGTAATGATAATCCGATAACAGTAATAAATAATGAATAATGAAAACAGTTAACTGATAATTGACTAATAATAACAGGTACATAATAATGAATAATGATAACTAATAGTAATGATAACTGAGTAACTATGTAATAATAATGGTATTGATTATGTAGCTAGTGATAAATGTTTGATAATGGTAATATTTATCAGCCAGCGTGACACTGATAATGAATCAAATAATTAATCAATAAAAAAAAATACAATAGTAATAATTCTATTTGCAAAAATCAATTGCATATACTATATCGTAAAAATGAGAATAAAAATGATAATGGATCCATGAATGATAATAATAATAATGGTAATAATGATGATGATCTCGATGATGATCCTTAAATAACAATTTAATGATATAATAATGATAGTAATAATTACCAATAGCAATAATAACAATCATTAAATCCTAATAACTACATAATAGTAATAACAATTTAATCATCTCAATCAATTCTCTAATCGCACTTGCATTTATACTATAGTCGCTGCCATACATTGACATTCAACTATTATATTTGGAACAGTAACACATGACATGATGAACCTCAGAAAAAATAGTAACACTAATCAATAATACCACTACGTAATAAATATATTTTGATTTATGGTAGATAATGATAGAAAAAATAGAGAATGAATAGAATTTATAGTAACAGACCATAGGCAGGAGGAGATTGCGTGAGACACCTTGTCAAGAACATTTAATTAACTATATCAATTACGATAAATAGCTGTACAATAATCATATATCAACACATAACAATAGTAATGATAAATGCTCAATTCCTCAATCATTATATCAAATATATACCACTTCAATTTCACTTCTCACTTCATACTTATCCTTCTAGAAAATTGCAATAACTCACCATAATTCGTACTTCATATTCACTCACTTCATATCTCATCCTAATTCCCCTAATACTCATACTTCATCACTATCTCTCCATCATCACTCTAATACGTACTTCTACTTACTACCACAAATTACGCAACTTAACTCACCTTACCATTGTCATAATTGAAACTCACTATATCCTATATCTCTAGTCACTACTACACTCACATTTAATCTTAATGAAAACACAAATAATAACAATAATAATAATCAACTAATTATCAACATCATCATCATCATCACTCATCTTACATCTCCATCCCATACAACTCAGATTATACTTTAATAATAAGAATAATAATAATCACTTATCATAACTTTACACCTGAGAGAGGGGATGAGGAGAAGTGAGGTAAGGTCGGAGGAGATAGGGTGGAGACATAAGCAAAGGAATGAGTTATTATCAAAGTTTCGATCAAAATTTACAGAAGTAGTGTGATCATATCACGGACCAGGATCACGATGGGGGAGATGAGGGGAAGTATGAATATGGATGGAGTGATACACTCTGGAGTAATACAGATCTAGGATGAGAGATCGGATACATATTGAAGAGTGAGAAGGGGGAGGTGAAGAGTATATATGGGAAGAGAGAGGAGTAGGGATAGGATGGGAAAGCGAGTATGATTGAGAGGGATGAAGGATAAGATGGAGGAGGAGGGGGAGAGAGTGAGAAGTAGCAAGTGGGAGTTTGAAGGAGGAGTGGAGGTTTAGAGTTTGTGATGTTAGCAGTATGATTATAGTAGATGAGTTCAAGAAGGAGTATCAAAAGAATGTATAGCATGACGGTGAAATAGAAAATACGAAGGAGATTGTGCACATATTAGAGTTTCGCTAGATATTAGAGGAGAGCTCCGCAATTATGCTGTAGTAAGATATTAAGAATATATGCAGGGAAATATAGATGAAGCAAGTGAAACTACGTGTAATTGGGATATGATAACAGAGAGAAAGGAGAGTATATAGAGTTACAATGAGAAACTGAGATATAAAAGTATCGATAGAAGACCTAGAAGAAATTATACACGCATCTATTTCACGTAAATATCTGTGAAAAAATAGTAAAATGAAGAAATTGTAATGGAGAGAGTTGTTCGACTATGATAAAAAAGGAGAGGAACGAAGTGAAGGGCCGAAAGAGAGAGCGAAAAAAAAAACGCAAGAGACCAGATGGACTGAGTGAACGGGAGGCTGTGGATCTTCACGAATTGGGGCAGCCCTTGCAACAGCTCATTTGCAAGGTCCGACGCCAGGGCCAACGCAGGTGGTGATAAGAGCGAAATGATAACACTCTATTGCAATTTATTATCATTATATCCACGGCGACAGAGATAGAAAACGAGAACGGGAAAAAGAGAGAGGAAAAGGAATAAGCTGCAGAAGATAACACTATATTGCAGTTTGTTATTATTATATCCACAGCGACAGAGATAGAAAAGAGAAAGAGAAAGAGA
>NW_020872830.1:70000-95000 GCF_003789085.1 Penaeus vannamei | reverse complement strand
CACAAACAGATTGAGAGCTGAGCTTCCGAGGGGCGTGTGCGGGATGCCTGATCTTGCTTGCCGTGGGCGGGGCTTGCTTGCGGTGTGCAAAAGGCAGCCGTTTCCTCGATTTGTTTACCTTCATTGTCTATTTCCTCCGTTTGTTGTTTACCTTTTTTCGATAGATAGATAGATAGATGGTTTGGGTTTTTGGTTGATTCGCTTGGGTTGAGGATTTTGGGTTAAAAATCATGGCGTTATATTTCTTGTTTTGTTTTTCTTGTTGGTTTTTACTTTGGTCTGTTTTTTTTTAATTAACTTTAATTTTCTGTTATTTTGTTTTTATATTGTTTTACTTTCTTGTGCAGGTTTAGATAGATAGATTGGTGATAGATAGATAGATAGATAGTTAGATAGTTAGATGATTGATAGATAGATGGATGATTAATAGATAGATGATTGATATATAGGATAGATATATAGATAGATGATAGATTAGACGGATAGGTAGATATATAAATAGATTGATAGATAGATGATAGATAGACGGATAGATAGATAAATAAATAGATCGATAGATAGATGATAGATAGGCCGATAGATAAATAGATAAATAAATGAAAAGATAGATGGATAAATAGATTGATATTTCAGATTGATAAGTATATCGAATGAAATGGTCGTTTCATATTCCAGAGAGTCATTTTAGTGGAATTAAACTGCGATTAGCATCTTGCCTTGTGTTCGCAGCCCGGAAAATTATGGGAAAAGTGTAACATTGTGAAATCCTCTTTGTTGACCCACGTAATTATTTTTTATGATTTCATTATTTCATCGCTTGCGGTCGAGTCTTACGTTTGCTTTTTATTAAGTGTAATAAATTCCCCGGGTTTGGATGGGAGTTTTTTTTCATGTCCAGACGTAAAGTGGATTATAATTTGGATGAAGGAAAAGAGCGGAGCGAGGTAAAGGGCGGGCGAGGGGTACCTCTCCCCCCCTCCCTTTCACCCTTTCCCCCTTCTCCCCTTCTCCATCCCTGCTCCTCTCCTCCCCTCCTTTTCCCTCCTCCTCTCCTCCCCCCCTCCTTTTCCCTCCCCTCCTTTTCTCCCTCCGCTTCCCACCCTTCTCCTCCCTTCCCCCCCTTCCTCTTCCCTTCCCCCCTTCCCTCTTCCCGCCCTTCCCCCTTCCCCCTTCCCTCTTCCCCTCCCTCCCCTTCCCTTTCCCGCCCACCACTCATCTTGAAGCTTTCTCAAAAGAGTGCGTTGTATGTAGGTTAATCCCCCCACCCTCACCCCTACCCCCACCCTACTCCCGCCCCCCCGCCCACGCCTCACCCCCCCTACTCCTCCGATGCGGGGCGGCGTTTATAACAGCGGAATCCCCAAAGCGCCCTTCACCTAATCCTTCACGAGCGATGGTCCGGCGCCTCTCGGGTCGCCTCCCACGCCCACGCCCATTCGCTTCGTCTCCTGCGCCTTGGGTCGCTTTCCTGGGGCCGGTGGGGCGTTTCCTGACTGTTTTTTTTTTTTTTTTTATTTGTTTATTTTTATTTTTTTTTTTTTTTTTTTGGTGTTTTTTTTTCGGTGTCTCATATTTTGTTTCGGAAATCTTCTGTTTTTTGTTTTTTCTTTCCGTCATCCCGAAATGGTTTTTTTTTTTCGTCTCCTGTTTGGTCAATCCCTTGTTTTTTTTCTTTTTTTTATTCTTTCCTTTTCTTCCTTCTCGTCTTTCCGATTTTTTTCCAGCACTTCTCTCCTGTTTCCTCATTCCGCTTTTTTGTCTGTTTTCTTTCATACATTCCGAAATAGTTTTCGTTTTGCTTTTATTTCTCCCCCTTCTCTCCCGTTCCGCCTTTTCGTCCGATTCCGTCGCCGAGTGATCCGAACACCCGCTCTCCGAAGCCGATTCCGAAGCCATTGGCCGCCCGTTTTCTCGTTTTCACTGATTATCTCCATTATTTCGGCTTTTGTTCGCTGGCTGCGCGGCGCACGTGGGTGGTTCTGTGTGCGCTTGTGCGTTCGGTATCCGCATTCGCTCGTTCTGCTTTTGATTTCCTTGAGGCCGTTTTATTTCTCTTCTTTTTTTTTTCTTCTTTCGCATTTGTGTGCGATTTCTCTCTTTCTCTGTATGTCTTTCTCTTTCTTTGTATGTCTCTCTCTCTCTCTCTCTCTCTCTCTCTCTTCTCTCTCTCTCTCTCTCTCTCTCTCTCTCTCTCTCTCTCTCTCTCTCTCTCTCTCTCTCTCTCTCTTTCTCTCTCTCTCTCTCTCATCTCTCTCCTTTCTCTCTCTTCCCTCCTTTCTTCCTCCCTCCTTATCCTCCATCTCCCCCGTCTCCCTCTCTCTCCCGAGCGTCTTGCGAGAGGCACCTCCATCAGCCGTCTCACGTGGTCCATCCAATCTAATTTATCGTTGTTCTCCTCCTCTTTCTCCTCCTCCATTCCCCCTTTGGCCCTCCTCTTGAAATCTTGAAGTTCGGGGGGGGGGGGAGGGGGGAGAGGAGGGAGAAGAGGGTTAAAAGTTCACGTGAAGTTGGGGAGTTGTAGGGGATGGGGTCGTCTCAGGAGTTATTACCGGGGCATTTTTTTTTTTTATTTTTTTTTTTTTTATTTATTTTATTTTTTTTTTTTTTTTTTTTTTTTTTTTTTTTTTTTTTTTTTTTTTTTTTTTTTTTTACCTTCGTTTTCTTTGTTGCTTCGCTTGGCCGGGTTTTGGGGGAACTGGAGATTTAATCCTTTTTTTTCTTCTTATTTTTTTTTTTTTTTCTTGTGCTATTTCTTTTGCTTCTTTTGCTTTCTTCATTCTTGTTTTTTTTTCTCTCTCTCTTTTGGTATGTTTTTTTTTTTTTTTTTTTTTTTGTTACATCGTGAGTCTGAAAGATTTGATTCAATATTTTAATGAATTTTTTAAATATATTTTTTGGGGGGCTTGGTTCTTCGGTAGACGGGAATTCGATTTTAGAGTTATATCATTTCAACTATTTTTAGTATTATTATGTTATTAATTATTATTGCTGTTACTATTATTGTTGTGCTATTGTCATATTATTATTATATTATTATTATTCTATTACTATTTACTATTATTATTTGTTATGTTCATCATCATCGACATCTCCATTGTAAGCATCATCATTATCAGCAGCATCACCATCATCATCACCACCACTATCATCACCATTATCACCATCAGCACCACCACCACCATCGTCGTCGTCATCATCATCATCATCCATCATCATCATCATCATCATCATCATCACCACCACCACCACCACCACCATCACCATCAATCATCATCATCATTCATCATCCTTAGTAGCAACAAGGCTTTGGCGAATTCCCAGCTGCTCGCCCCGGCCACCGCTGCCCGATCAGCTGACCCGAAAAGGGGGGGGGGGAGATTGGCTCGTTCGGTCGTTAAGGTCGAAATCTTCCGCGTTTTTAACATTGCGTTCGTTTTTTTCGCTTTTAAGATCGGTGCAGGTGTGTGAGATAGGGGGGGGGTGAGGGGGGGGGTGCGCGGGTCAGTCACGAAAGAAATTGTTGGGTTTGGTCTTATTGTTGGAAAAGATGAGGGATTGTTGGGTATGGTATCGGGTATGGTTGTGGGGGGGGGGGGGGAGCTATGGGGGTTTTATTTACTTATTTTTTCTCATTTTATCTCTGTTTTTATGGCGCGAATGCTGTTTAGGTTTGGAAGTCCATTTTTATTAGTCTGTAGAAACACATGTGGCGATTTTAAGAGTTTAATTTTAATACTTTTATCTCGTTTTATTGTGATAACAGCACAAAAGAGGTCATTTTATTGTAATATTTGCAAAGAATGTAGTCCGCTGTTCGCATTCTTTCAGTCGTAAAGAGCTGTGTTGTTGCCAAGGTTATTCGTATCAAAGACCATTGCAGGGTTAGAACATTGCATAAACCCTTTTGTTAAGTGAGAGAGAGAGAGAGTGATAAAAAGAGATAAGGGAGTGACCATAGAAAGGTCCACGTGTAAGGTCATGTCAAGTGGAAATAGGTCACGGCTGCGTATTAAGTGTGGCAGCGCGTGCGGCCGGTGGTTGTGGCCAGTGTGACGTCATGTATGGTTAGGGCTTGCCATATTGGGGGGTCTCTTCTCTTCTTCTCTCTCTCTCTCTCTCCTCTCTCTCCTCTCCCTCTCTCTCTCTCTCTCTCTCTCTCTCTCTCTCTCTCTCTCTCTCTCTCTTTCTCTTCTCTTTCCCTCCCTCCCTCCCTTCTCCATCTTCCTCCCTCCTCTCCATCTCCTCCCTCCTCTCCCTCTTCTTCTTCCTTCCCTCCCTCCTCCTCTCTTCTTCCCTCCCTCCACCTCTCCCTCTCTTCTTCCCTCCCTCCCTCTTCCCTCTTTCTTCCTTCCCTCCCTCTTCCTCCCTCCCTCCCTCCCTCCCTCCCTCTCCCATGGCCCCCCCGCTCGCTGTTGACGATGTAAACAAAACACGACGCTTCTTTTGGAGGGATTTGTTAAGAGAGGGAGGGAGGAAGAGGGGGAGATGGAAGAGGAAGAGGGAAGGAGGAGGATGAAAGAGGGGATGGGAGGGAGGGGGGAGGTACGATTAAGGAGGTGGAATGAGGGGGAGGAAGGAAGAAAGGAGGTGGGATGGAGGGAGAGGAAGAATGGAGGGGAGGAGGTGGAGTAGGGGAGAGGGAGATGAGGAGGAGGAGGTAGGAGAGAGGAATGAGGCAGACAGGGAGGAAGAGAGGAAGAGAGAGAGAGAGAGAGGGAGGGAATGTTATTAAGAAAGTTAGTGAAGAGGGAAATCTTCTGGGCACTACTTATGTAAAAACAGTAATAATATTAATGCATAAACTTTTGTTGCAACACCTACACATCATGCATAGTAGTGGTGATGAAAATGATAATGATGAGATGATGATCATGTTATAAGAGATATATCAGTGAAGATAATGCTGGTGAATTAGAACAATAGCATTAAGGTTGATGATGATGATAATAGTAATAGTAACAGCTGTTATGCTCATCGTCTTAACATCGTTATTTTATATACTTATTAAAGCCATTAAAAAAAACACAGCCATCGCAATTATTTTTTTTATTGTTATTTCATATTCTTATGAAAGCCATCAAAAAACAACCATCGTAATCGTCTTTATTATCGTTATTTCATATCCTTATTAAAGCTATTAAAAAAAACATCGTGATCATCTTTATTATAGTTATTTCATATTCTTATTAAAGCCATATTAAAAAAAACAGCCATCTTGATCCATCTTTATTATCGTTATTTCATATCTTATTAAAGCCATTCAAAAAAATGATAAAAAATACAGCTATCGTATTCATCTTTATTATCGTTAATTCATATTCTTATTAAAGCCATTAAAAAAAATACACACACAGACCGAACTTGTTGCACATACTCGAAAAAGGCCACCATGTACCTCAGACCATGAGGCCATTGTTCGGACGTACATCTCAGCGAGGCCATGTACATCTCTGTACATCTCGGAGGCCATTGTACATCTCGGAGGCCTACAGAGGCCCATGTACACCTCGGAGGCCGTGTACATCTCGGAGGCCATGTACATCTCGGAGGCCATGTACATCTCGGAGGCCATGTAACATGAGGCATGTAATCTCGGAGGCCATCTCAGAGGCCATGTACATCTCGGAGGCCATGTACATCTCGGAGGCCATGTACATCTCGGAGGCCATGTAACATTCGGAGGCCGGTACATCTCGGGCCGTGTACACTCGGGCCAGTACATTCGGACGGCCATGTACACTTCAGCCATGTACACCTCGGAGGCCGTGACATCTCGGACATCTCGGAGGCCATGTTTCAGAGGCCGTGTACAATCTCGAGGCGCGGTACACCCTACGCGCACACGAGAACGGTACATGCTGGTGCCGTAGAGTGAGTGAGTAATTTCCCCCTCTTCGTCTTAATTACGGGCTGTGATGAGACCGGGGAAGGGCGTCGGAAATATATAATTGCTGGTGTTTCCGTTTTTTTTTTTTCTACTTTTTCACACGTTTTTTTTTCTCGTTTCGTCATTCCTTCTGTAGGCTTATTTAGTTCTTTGTTTTGTCGCTTGGTGTGGTCTTGTCTCGACCGGTGTAGTGTGATTTTATTTATTTATTTGTTTATTTTGGTTTATTTATTGCGAAAGAAGGGTGTGGGTGGAACGCGTGATTTTGCTGTGCTTTTGATTAAAGGAAAATCAAATTGATTCTTAGAGGGCGGTGTTTCTTTACGTTTTATGTTTTTTTGTTTTTTCTTTTAGTTTTCGTTCTTCCTCATCTTCGTTTTTTTTTCTTTATTGATATTTTCTTTCTCCTCCTCTCTTATCTTTTTCTTGTTTTTCTAATTATTGTTCTTTTTCATTTTCGTTCTTCCTTTGACATTTTAAAATTTTCTTATTTTCCTCTTTCTCTTTCTTTTTCTCCCCCATTTTCTTCTTTTATTTTTATCTTCTTGAGCATGTTTTTGTCAATTATGTTCATTTTCTTTTCGCTTTTTTCCTACTCTTCTTTTCTCTCTCTCTTCCTGCCTTTTTTTCCCTCTTATTGTTCTTCTTCCGTCTTCTTCTTTAATTTGTCCTTTTCATCTTTCTCCTCCTTCCCTTTTTATTTTTATTTATTTATTTTTTTTCATTCTTCATCTTCGTCTTCTTCAACCATTCACCTCTCTCCTCCTCCCATGTTCTCTTTTTCTTTTTGCTCTTCTTCATCTTCGTTTTCTTTTCCGCCTTCTTCTTCTTCTTCTTCTTTCAGCCATTCCCTTCACCTTTCTTACGTTCGTCGCGCAAACTCCATCAAGACATTATTTTTTTTGTCTTTGTTTATCCAGCTGATTCTAGATTCTTGATTGTCACCCCCCCCCCCTCTCCCTCTCCTGGAAGTGGTGATAATACAGTAATTAGCTTAAAGGGGTGAATAATGACAGTAATTACTAATGGTGATAATGACATTAATTATATTAACGACAATCATGATAATTATGATAGTGATGATGATGATGATGATGATGATAACAATGATAACGGTGATGAAGATGACAAGGGAAAGTAATGTTGATGATGATGATAAAGATAATTATTATTATGATTGTAGTCATCGTGATAATGATGATAATAATAGTAATAATGATAATGATAATAATAATAGATGATAATAGAAACGATTATGATGATAATGATATTAATGATAATGATCATAATGATAATAAAGATAATGATAATAGAAATAGTGCTAAGGATGATAATAATAATATCGATAATGATAAAAACAACAATATTAATATTGATAATAATAAAAGAAGAATAATCATGATAATAATGATAGATACACTAAAATAGAACGCGAATGAAGGCCATCCAGGCGGTTTCATCACGCCCGCTGTCGGGAGCGAAGGCGCCTCACGTGCATTCAGGCGGGAGTCGGGGGGGAGAAGGGGAGGATGGGGAGGAAATAAGGGTAGGGGTAGAGGTAAGGAGGAAGGGGAATTTAGAGGGTACCTATGGGAGAAGAACTGGGATGGAGGGGGTGGAGGAGGGGGGAGCGGATGGAAGGAGATATGGCGGGTAAGGGAGGGGATGGAAGGGAAGGGCACGGGCGGGGCACCGGTGGCAGGGATACGGGGAAGAGGGGATGAGGAAGGTCGGGCACGGGGGGCGATGGGGAGAAGGGGAGGGGACACGGCGGGGCTTATGAACGCATGGAGCGGCGCATATTACCGCCCCAGATTCGGTGGTTTTCGCGGGCGTGCCGCCTTCCACTCAGATCCGTTGGAGTCAGGCCTTGGCTTAGCAATGAGCGCGAGGTGCCTCCGACAGACGGCTGACGGGTGCCTGGCTCGGGTCTCTTTGCTTTTAGCTTTTGTTTTGTTGTGTTGGTTCCGGGGATACGTAGGCTTAGATAGATAAGCAGGTGGGTTAATGGATGCGTGTACCAATAAGCAGATTATATCGTGTGAGTAATCGCTAATGTACAATGATGATACTGATGTCTGTGATGATGATGATAATTGTTAATGATGATTGATGATGATGATGATGATGATTGATAATGTTAATTGATTGATGATGATAATGATAATAATGCTAATAATGATAGTGATGATGATAATGATGATAATGATGATTAATGGTATAAAAAAGAAAGGGAAGAAGAATCGATGATGAATGATGATAAATAAATACATACCATCATTCATATTGTTGCATGTTTATGTACCTACTTGCGCATGTCTTATTTATCACCTTCATTCACTTTTCCTCGGCGCCATATATATTATATATATATTATATATATATATATATATATAATTATATATATTATATTATATATATATATATATATAATTTATATATATATTTTTTTTTTTTTTTTTTTTTTTTTTTTTTTTTTTTTTTTTTTCATTTCCGTCTCATTCACTTCCTCGTGTCACATTTCCTTTTATTTTATTTTCCGTCTATCATAATCATACGGCTGAACGATACGCCACCTTCTTCCACGCAGTTGGGATTGACCCTACGATAACAGGTCACAGGTCAGCGGGTTGGGATTGGACCCCCGACATAACAGGTCACAGGTCAGACGTTTTAGCGGAATGGGTCGTCCCTGACCTGACGTCCCGAGAGGTGAGGGGGACGGGGGAGGTGAATGATGGCCTCCCCGTCCTATGTTGCACCGTGTGATTTCCATTGGTGATTGCATGGCTGTGAGTGACTGCGAATGGGGGGTCTTTGGGTGGGTGGGGGGGTTGGGGAGGGAGGGGGGGAATGGGGGAAATAATTATGGATTAAGGAGAAGTGCGTTGCGATGAGGCGGGGGGGGGGGGTTCTTGTAGGGATGAAAAAAAGGGAAATGATAAATGTAGGAGTTTATTAAGATGGGTACGTAAGTGCATGAAATGATTTGTGAACGAATAATGTGAAAAGTAAGGATAGGTAGACTATGGGAAGAACGTTAAATGAATGGAGTAAGATAGGTGGATAAGGGAAGGAGCGGTTAAATGAAAGTAAGGTAGGTAGATAAGGAAAGAGCACGGTTCAAGGAATGAAGTAAGGATAGGTAGATAAAAGGATGCGGTAATTGAAGTAGGATAGGTAGTAAGGGAGGCTTTTAGAAATAGAAGTCAAGGGTAGATAGATTAATCGGAAGGAGCGGTTAAATGAAAGAACTAAGGATAGATAGATAAGGGAAGGAACGATTAAATTAATATATTTCCGAGGACCTGCTTCCTCCACCGAATTTCCTCGACTCGGCCCAGGAGAGAGCGAAGGGCCTCAGCCGTCGCGTCGTCGAGGAGCAGCAGCAGCCCGCGCGTGTGTGTACCGTACTCAGCAGGGTCTCGGATCACAAAAGTCCGGAGGCTTGCGTTATTCACGAGTGTTTGTGAGCTCCCGCATTCCCCGCGTGGATGCTGGCGAGTTTGGTCTTCATGGCGGTTATCTCGCCATTTTTTTTTTTTTCGCTCTCTTTTCTGGGGAATGGAGAGGAGGGAGGGAGAGTGGGTGGGGAGGGAGAGAAGGTGAGAGAGGGAGAGAAGGTGAGGGAGAGAAAGAGGAGGGAGGAGAAGTGAGGAGGGAGAAGAAGGTGACGGAGGGAAGTAGAAGGGTGAGGAGCAAGAGAGAGTGAGGAGGGGAAAAGGAAGGTGGGAGGGATGAGAGAGGTGAGGAGGGAGGAGGGAGAGAGGGAGGGAGGGAGGAGGGGGGAGGAGGGAGCGGAGGGAGAGAGGAGAGAGGAGAGAAGGTCAGAGGGTGAGAGGGTAGAGAGGTGAGAGGGGAGAGAGGGGAGAGGGGAGAAGGGAAGTGAGAGGGAGGAGAGGAGAGGAAGGAGAGGGAGAGGAGAGAGAGAGGAGAGAGAGGGGGGAGAGAGAGAGGGAGAAGAGAGAGGGAGAGAGGAGGAAGAGAGAGGGAGAGAGAGAAGAGGAGAGAGAGAGAGAGAGAGGAAGGAAGAGAGGAAGAGAGAGAGGAGAGGAGAGGAAGAGAGAGAGAGGAGAGAGAGAGAGAGAGAGAGAGAGAGAGAGAGAGAGAGAGAGAGAGAGAGGAGAGAGAGAGAGAGAGAGAGAGAGAGAGAGAGAGAAGAGAGGAGAGGAGAGGAGAGAGAGAGAGGGAGAGGGAGAGAGAGAGAGAGAGAGAGAGAGAGAGGAGGAAGGAGGTCGAAGGATTGAGAAGGTGAATGGGGAGAGCGAAGGATAATGGGAACTGAGCGCGAACGATAAGAGGAGATAAGAGGATGGAGGGCGAAGCAGAAGAGAAGGAGAATGAGGAAGTAGAGCGAAGGATAAGAGAAGGAGAACGGGGAAGTATAGCAAGAAGGTTAAGGCGGGGCTGGGCCGTCTTCGTTGAGAAGTTTACCAAAGGCAATATCAAGGACTGCTTAGACTTAAAAAAAGAAAAAAAAAAAAAAGTAGCGACTGTTAGCTAGCACGGCGTCCGTACACACCTCCGTACGTACCTTCCTCTCGCTCGGTGCACGTGGACGGAAGCAACGCCATGCAGGGCAGGGATAGGTATTATAAACCTGAATGTTTTAGTGTAAAAGAATGAAGAAAAAGATGATTAGTTAGTTAGTATAAATGGCAATTTAATAAATCCTCAACCTGAATGTTTTAGTACAAAAGAATGTAGAAAAAGATGATAGTTAGTTAGTATAAATTTAATAAATCCTCAAGGCTTTTGGTAATCGCTCGACTAACAGTGAAGGAAATTTTATAGGTCTTGATGGACAGTTCCTTTGGTTTTGTGTTTTCTTCTTTTCTTTGTTTTTTGTTTGGTTGGTCTTAATTTCCTCCTTCTCCCTTCTGTTGTATTGGTTTTCTTTACTATTTCTCCTGTTACTCCTTTGCGTTTCTTTTGTCTTTTTATTTTGTTTTTCTTTTCCGTTTTCTTTTTCTTCTTCGTCATTATTATCTTAGCTTCTTTATTTTCAGTTTTTTTTCTTCTTTTACGCCTATTCCTTTTCTCCTATTGGAAATACTGTGCAAGTAAATTTGGAAATTTAGATAGGAGAGGAAAGAGATAAAAAGGAAAATTAAAATATTTAGACCGAGTCTTTTTTGTTCATTGCAATAAAGACCATTTTCCCAATGTCGTTGTAAAGACCAGTCGACCGTAATGACTTCCTTGGTTATTTAAGAATCTCCGTGCAAGACAAGGGGGCAATTAAGAGCCGAGAAGAAGGGAAGACGAGGAGAAAGATGGGAGAAAGAAAGGGCGTGATTGACAAGCGGACAAACGGAGGGTTACGTAATTAAGAAAGGGAGGTGGGCGGAGAAAGTGAAAAGGGGGGGGGGCGTCTTTTTCAGCTGATTTTGGTACGTTTAAGAGGGAGGATTTGCCTCGCCTAGTGTGGGTATTTGCGTATTTCTTTTTTTTTTCTTCTCTCTTTCTCTCTTCTCTCTTTTCTCTCTCTTCTCTTCTCTCTTCTCTTCTCTCTCTCTCCTCTCTTTCTCTCTCTTTCTCTCTCTCTCTCTCTCTTCTCTCTCTCTCTCTCTCTCTCTCTCTCTCTCTCTCTCTCTCTCTCTCTCTCTCTCTCTCTCTCTCTCTCTCTCTTCTCTCTCTCTCTCTCTCTCTCTCTCTCTCTTTTCTCTTTTCTCTTCTCTTTTCTCTCTCGCGTTCTCTTCTCTTCTCTTCTCTCCATGAACATCAGATCTATATATATTTGATTCCCATAAAAAATCGAAACGAATGAAATATTGAATAGTTTACATGGAAGTCTCGTTGCACCTTAATGTGGCTGTCAGTCAACCGTTCCCTCTTGGGTGGCCCTCTGGTGCCACGCCTTTGGCACCTGTCACGCGCCACCTGTCATTGTCATCGCCACCTCTCCTTCTGCGATCGTTATCTGACCTCTCCTTGTTGTCGCTGTCATTGCATTCGGTTTGTTATCACCAAGTCATTTCATCATATTTGGGATTTTTTGTAACGTTAGTTTTCATTATTTCCTTTTTATCATCATTCATCATCATCATCATCATCAATCATCTCATCATCATCAATCATCATCATCATCATCATCATCACATCATCATATCATCACCTCACCTCACCCTTTCACCATCAACCATCACCACCACCTTTTCATTATTCACCAGGACAACACATCACAACCACCCATTGTCATCACAGCACTTCAGTATCAGTCATCACCAATCATCTTTCCTGCCACCATCCCAATCACCATTATCACCACAACCACCACCATCATCATCAATCATCATCATCACCATCAACACCACCACCACTGTCATGATCACCACCACCACCACCACCTCCACAACTCGCCACCATCAACACCATCACACCCACCTCGCCTCATCCCCCCTTCACTCGCCTCATCCCCCCCCTCACTCGCCTCATCCCCCCCCTCACTCGCCTTCCCCCCCTCACCTCACTCGCCTCATCTCCCCCCATTCACTCGCCTCACTCGCCTCATCCCCCCTCACTCGCCTCATCCCCCCTCACTCGCTCATCCCCCCTCCCCCTCACTCGCCTCATACCTCCCCCCTCACTCGCCTCCCCCCCTCACTCCTTCACCCCCTCCCCCCTCACTCGCCTCATCCCCTCCCCCCTCACTCGCCCTCATCCCCCCCCCTCACTCGCCTCTCATCCCCCCCTCACTCGCCTCATCTCCCCCTCACTCGCCTCACCACCTCATCCCCCCCTCACTCGCCTCATCCCTCCCCCTCACTCGCCTCATCCCCCCCCCTCAACTCGCCCATCCCCCCCCCCCCCCCCTCCTCAGAAGCATCGGAATCGGACAGCAATTACCGTGATTATTCGTTCGGATTTAAAAAAACGATTTCCTTCGCCTTCCACTTATCCTCTTTAAATCTGATCGTTACATTATTAGGGTGAAAATTAGGAGGGAAATTACGAGGGGAAATGGTGGCGTTTGAAGGAAGGGATGTCGGTGTGGCGCGGGGAGGGAAGCTGGTAGTGGGAGGAGGGGGGGGGGTGGTGGGTGGGGTTTTGCTGTTCTTCTTATGCTTATTCTTTTTTTTTCTATTGGTCTTATTTTTTCTCTTGTTTTTCTTCTTTTTTTTCTTCTCTTCTTCCTGGTGGTATTATTATTTGTTCTTTTTTTTCGTCTTCGTGTTCTTCTCTTCCTCCTCCTCCTCCTCCTCCTCCTTCTCCTCTTCCTCCTCCTCTTCTTGAAAGCTTCCATAGAATGTAAATAAGAAAGTCTCCATTTTTTAGCTCACCAACCCGTAGAACCTTATCTACAGAGATAAGGGAACGAAGGGCGCCCATCCTTATCTCTCAGCGCGGGTTGGGTGAGGGGAGGGGTGGGGAAGAGGGGGAGGGGGGCGTTTTCCTCTCCAATCAGGGAGTCTAATTGGATGAATTTGGGGATGGGGAGGGGAGGGAGGAAGAGGAGGGGAGGAGGGGGGATCTGGATAGGGAGAGGGAGGAGGAAGAGGGGGGGGTATCTGTAGGGATGGGAGGAGGAAGATGAGAGGAGGACGATGAGGGGAGGGGGGGGTATCTGGATAGGGAGGGAGGAGGAAGAGGAGGGGGGATCTGTAGGGATGGGGAGGAGGAAGATGAGAGGAAGGACGAGGAGGGAGGGGGAGGGGAGTACCTGGCCGTAGAATGATTAGGAAAATCAATTAGGGAACAAAGCCAGGTGGTAGTGGCCGCATAAAGAAGTGATTGTGTGTATTTATGTGCTGTAGGCCTACCTTGATTGCCGTCGCGTTCTGATTGTCCTTGGTCGGTTCGTCTGTGCGGGCGTGAGGGCGTGGTTCGGCGAGTGTTCGGGCGCGTTGGTGTCCTCCGTGGGCGTGGTTCGGCTGTTTTTGGGCGCGTTGATGTCCTCCGAGGGCGGCGAAGGGCGAAGGGAGACTCGGGGGAATGAGGGCGACGCGGCGGGCAGGGCGACGGGCTCCGTGGCTCGGCGGGGCGGGACGGAGGCCGGCGTGTGTTTGCCCATCTTCTGCCCTTCCTTTTTTTTTTTTTTTTTTTTTTTTTTTTTTTTTTTTTTTTTGGTTCCTTCCCTTTTTTGGTTCCATTTTTTTTTTGGTTCCTCCCTTTTTTTTCCTTTTTTTTTTTCGTTCCCTTTTTTGGTTTTTTTTGGTTCCTTCCTTTTTTTTTTTTTTGTTTTTTTTTTTGGTTCCTTCCTTTTTTGTTTTTATTTCTTTTTTTTTTGGTTCCTTCCTTTTTTTGGTTCCTTTTTCGGGTCTGCGGTTTCCTTGCCCGAGACCCGAGACTGCTGTGATTAAGGTTGTTTAAGTGGCCGAGTGTCTTGTACTTTTTAAATTTATTTTGATGTATTATTTGTTTGGATTGTATATTAGATTTGTTTTGATTTATATTAGATTTATTTTGTATGAGATTTATTTTGATTGTATAGAAAATTAATGTTGATAAATATTAGATTTATATTGATTATGTATAAGATTTATTTTTATATAAGATAGACCTATCTTTATATAAATAAGATTAATCTTGATGAATATTAGATATATTTTGATTATATATTAGATCTAGATTTATTTTCATTATATATTAGATGTATTTTGATTATACATTAGATGTATTTTGATTATATATTAGATTTATTTTCATTATATATTAGATTTATTTTCATTATACATTAGCTTCATTTTGATATATATTAGACGCATTCTGATATATATTAGGCAATGTTATATCTTCTGTGCAATGACTTTTTACGAGAGGATATTAAGCGACGTAAAACCGCTCGATTGGTCAATGGAAATTCGACATGTGTTTGCATCAGCGAAGTTCATTTACATACGACAACAAAGAGGTTCTTATCGCGTCTGTCTGAGGTGCCGAGGAGCCAGTTCTCCGGTTGCAGACGCCGTTGTTGCAGGGAAAGAAGAATTCAATATGCAGTCCGTCAAGGGAGCATCATAGCGCGGGCAGTGTTGCACTAGAGGAGAATACTTGATTACTTGTTTAGATATTCATTATTATTTTTTTCGTGTATATTTGCACTTTAGATATTCATTATTGTTTTTTTTTTTTTTTTCTGGTATATGTTGCACTTGGAATTCGAGCAAGATGTGTAAATTGAAGATCAAAGTGTGTGTGTTCTTGACTTGCAACATTTCAGGTTCATTATATATTTACGTTCGCATTAAAGAAGAGCAAGAATACTGAGGGAGGCGAATAGGAAGAAGAGAGAGAGAGAGATATGAGAATAGGAAGAAGAAAAAGAGAGAGAGATATGAGGCGAATAGGAAGAAGAAAAAGAGAGAGAGAGATATGAGGCGAATAGGAAGAAGAAAAAGAGAGAGATATGAGGCGAATAGGAAGAAGAAAAAGAGAGAGAGATATCAGGGGAATAGGAAGAAGAAAGAGAGAGAGAGATATGAAGCGAATAGGAAGAAGAAAAAGAGAGAGAGATATGAAGCGAATAGGAAGGAGAAAGAGAAAGAGAGATATGAGGCGAATAGGAAGAAGAGAAAGAGAGAGAAATATGCTCAAAGGATTAATTCATTTTTTTCTTCCGGTTGCTCCTGTCGGGGTCCAAGGTGAGGGGAAGATGGAGCTCGGGGCAAGAGTATGTCAGTCGGGCACGTTCTGTGTACTTGCCCTGCGGATCGTGTGTACTCTCCGAGTGTGTACTGTCTGTTCTGGCATCTCTCACGTCACCCACGTCCTTCTTTTTTTTTTTTTTACTTCTCCCTTCCCCCCTTCCCCGTCCCTTTCACTCTCGATTTCGGTCACCCAGTATTTCGTTTTTTTTTTTTCTTTTTTTTTTTTTCTTTCCTCGGTTGGTTCTTTTGTTTGTCTTTATCTTCGTGTTTTTTTTCCTTCTTGTCCGTCACTTCATTTCGTTGTGGTTATATGCTCTTACTTTCTACCTCCATCTCTTCCTATTTTCTTTCCTTTTTCCTCCGTTTCCTTATTCTCTTCATGTATTCAACTCTTTTTCTTCTTCTTCTCCTCTCCCTTCCCTTCCCTCTCCCTCTCCCTCCCTCTCCCCTCTCCCCCTCTCTCTCCCCTCTCCCTCTCCCCCTCTTCTTTTCTCTTTTCCTCTCCCTCTCCCCCTCTTCTCCTTTTCCCATCCCTCTCCCTCCCCCCCTCTTCTCCTTTCCCTCTCCTCCTCTTCTCCTTTCCTCTCCTCTCTCTTCCCATCCTCCTCTTCCATCCCCCACTTGCCACAGGCGGAGGGAAGAGAACCTCATCTCCTCTGGATGCTGGGATGACACGGAGGCTAACTACATCATTGCTTATTATCCCAGGGCAAAATATTTTCATCTCCGCGGACTCTCTCTCTGGCCTGGAGATGCTGTCGTGGGCGCTTGTCGTCTTTTTCTTTGATTTTTTATGTTTTCTTTTAGTTTTTTTATTTTTTTTCGGTTTTTGTTTATTTTTTTTATATTTCGTATTTGTTTTTATATTCGTTTATTTATATTTGTTTTTTTATAATTATTATTTTTTCGTTTTTTTGTTTTTATATTCTTGTATCTGATTTTCATTTCTCATTTTGTTTATTTATTTCTATATTAATTTTTCATATTTTATCTATTCTTATATATTCATTTATCATATTCATTTTTCATTTTTTTTATTATTCATTTTAGGTGTGAATTGTACATATTTGGATATTTACTTCTTTTCTTTTGTTCTATAAATCCATGTTTAAATTGTATCATAAACGTGCGTTGGATAAGCGATATGTTTTATTAATTTATTAATGCTTGATACGTTGATTCAAGTGATTTATCATTCAATGCGAATTTCGGGCTTAATAAACCGGCAGTTATGCATGGTATCCGAGGTCTTGCGAAAGGATATTGCAATATTGCAGTCAGTTGCAGCTCTCGGTGTTAATAGATTTAGGAAGTATATTCATCTTGATTAATGTTGGTCGGATAAAAGGAACATTTTAAAGAATGAAGAATTGTGATGTGTCGAATTGGCTTGACTGTGTTTTCCAGGGAGGTTGTAAGTTTTTTGTTTTTTTTTGTTTATTTATTTATTTATTTATTTATTATTATTTTATTTATATTATTATTATTATTATTATTATTATTATTATTGTTATTATTATTATTATTATTATTATTTATTATTATTATTGTTGTTGTTGTTATTATTATTATTATTATTATTATTATTATTATTATTATTATATTTTTATTATTATTGTTATTATTATTATTATTATTATTATATTATTATTATATTTATTATTATTTTTGTTATTATTATTTATGTCTAGGCATATTGTCGTCTTGTCTATTTATTTATTTATTTATTTTATTTTGTACTGTGTTTGCGATCTTTTTCATTCCGTTTGTTTTACCCTTTTCGTTTTTCATTTTGTTTTTGCTTATTTTTTGTTGTTATTTGGATGATATTTCCTCGGTATGTATTTGTTTATTTGTTGTTTTTGTATGTTTAGCTGTTTTATTTATTTATTTTTTTAGTTGATTTTCATATATATATATATTTTTTTTTTTTTTTTTTTTCATGTTGTTTGTTTTTTGGTTATTTTTCATATATTTTTTGTTGTTTTTCATATATTATAGTTATTATTTTTAGTTGTTTATTTCATATATATTTTTGCTATTATTTTCAGTTGTTTTCTCTACATTTTAGTTATTGTTTTTTTCTCCGAATTTCCAGCATGCAAACGCGAAACCAGAAACCGAGAAATGACACAAAGAAACAGGAATAGCTCAAGGGCGACGAAAGTTAATTCTCATTCCGTATGTACCGAAGGAGCGCCCGAAGATCACGTGTTCACAGACTGACGTGCATGGGCGTCGTAGATCCGTGGGCGGCCTGTTGCATGTTAAGCGGGCGGCGCGGGTGTCATATCACACCGTCATGTGCATTCGTGTTTGCGGGCGAGGCGGCGGGTGTCGTGGGGTTGCTTGTGTGGACTTTGATGAACTATTTGTTTGTTTATTTATTTGTTTATTTTATTTTTATTTTTATTTTTTATTTGTTTATTTTTTTTTTTTTGTATTTTATTTTTTATTTATTTTTGTCATTTTATTTATTTTAACTTGTATTTTGATTATTATTTTTTTGTCATTTTTTTATTTTCTTTTGTATTTTGATTATTTTTATTTTGTATTTTTTTATTTATTCTTATTTTTTATGTGTTTATTTATTTATTTATTTATTTATCAGGTTTTCTGTGTTTTGTTTAATGTGTTTTGTTGTGTTGTTTGGAATTTGATTAACACATCGGTGTTTTTTTTAAGGTTCTCTGTGTTTTGTTTAGTTTTATGTTTGTTTGGAATTTAATGAATACACCAGGTGTTTTTTTTTTATTATTATTAAGGTTTTGTAACTTGCCCAGAGTGCTATGTTGTTTTTATTTTTATCGATTTTTTTCTTTTTTCTTTCTTTTTTGTTTAGTTGAAGTCCTGTGTGTTTTCTTTAAAGTACTATTCGTTTGGAATTTATTAAACACTTTTTTATTATTTTCAAGGTTTTGTGTGTTTATTTTATAGTGTCGTGTTTTATGTCGCCTTGATTTAGGATGCTGTGGATGTTCATATTCCTCTGAAGAAAGATTGTTCTTAAGATGCTGGAGGTCGTCTTGTTTACTTTTCGTGCTCGTCGATGTCTGTATTTTGTCGTCTTGTCAAATGTGAGATAACTGTAGGTTTTATTTCTATGATTGGCTTTCCTGGTTGTGTAAAATTGCATTTTTGTCTGTATATTTCTTAGTTGTGTGTGTGTGTGCAGGATTTTATGTGCATGTTGTGTGTGTATATACTTCTTTCATTTATGTTTTTATTTTTTATTTTTTTATTTTTTTGCTATGTTTGTCTTCTTTTTATGTCTCTTTCGATCTTTATCATTTTATTATTCTCCATTCCCTCTCATCCACTCTTTCTTTCTTTCTTCCTCGCCCTGTCTCCTTCGTAACGTCACGTCTCTAGGTTATACGTCATACACTTGTCTCGCAGACATTCATTCCCCGTCACCCTCCACTTCGGTGTGTGTCACGTTTTCTCACGGATAATTAATTTGTTGTTGACATTTGTGTGCGGAAAAGGCCTTCGAGGGTGTCCAGCCTTTGTTGACAGTGTCTTGGGGGAGTGAACTCGACCCTCCCCCTCCCCCTTCCCCTTCCACTTCCCCTTCTTTCGCCCCTGCCTCTCCCCTTTCCATTCCCTCTGCTCCTCCTCCCTTCGCGTGTCCCTACTTCCCTCCCTCCCCTCCGCTCCTCCCTGGCTTCTCGTCTTCCTTCTTTCTCAAGTTTTTTTCCTCTTAATTTTTATTTGTAGATTTCTTGTTTCTTTATTTTTTGTCTTTGTTTTGTTCTCTTATTCCGTTTCGTTGCTTATTTCCTTGTTTCTTTTCTATTTCGCTTCTTCACTTGTTGTCCATTCGTTTTACCCACCTCGCCCACCGCCCACCGTCTCGCCCTCCTTCCCTACCTCCTCCTCAGCCGTCTATTCTTTTTACCCACCCCAGACCAACCCACCCCCCCCCCTCTTTTTTTCTACTCGCCATTTTTTTCTTCCAATACTTCTTCTTCTACTACTTCTTCTACTTCTACTACCTCTTCTTCTTCTTCTACTACTACTTCTACTTTCTACTACCTCTTCTTCTTCTACTTCGTCTACTACTACTACTCTTCTTCTACTTCTTCTTCTTCTACTGCTACTTCTACTTCTTCTATACTACCTCTTCTTCTTCTTCTTACTACCTCTTCTTCTCTTCTACTTCAACTTCTTCTTCTTCTTCTTCTACTTCTTACCACCACGCCCACCCGCGACCCCCTCGCCCCGCCCACCTCTCCCTCCTTCGCGTGACGTCTCCCAAGCGTCTCTCGCGGTCTATTATTTTTCCCGTTTCCGCCGCGCCTGCCATTTGCTTGTGCCAAGGGGCCTTCGGTTCGAGTCGACGCGCGGACAATGGGACCTCCTGTGACTGGCTGTCTTTTAGGGACTTTCACCCGCGTTGACCCCGATTTTTAGGGTCCTTTTTTTTTAGGGTTTTGACTTTGTATTCTTCTTCTTCGCTTTTCTGAAAGGGGGGTGACTGGAATATAATTGAAAAGCGGGGGGTTTAAAAACTGGAAGCGTGCGGCCTTGCAGGTTTAGTCGACCGGGTAAATGAATTTGCTCAGTCGATTAATCAACTCGGGTTCTAAATTCACGGGCTGGGTTGAGGGAGGGGGGAAGGGGAAGGGGAAAGGGAAAGGGAAAAGGGGGGAAGGGGAGAAGGGGGGAGGAAAGAGAAAGGGGAAGGGGAAACGCCCCGAAAACACACACTTGAAATTGACCTCAAAGAACGATTCTGTTTGGATTTGGAAACGGTGTGTCAACCCGATTCATATTTTTTTTATCCTCCTCGACTCGACATAAATTGGTTGATTGAGGGTTTGCACGCGCGAATGGGAATAGAATGCTCGACCTGACAGCGAAGGAGACCTGAAGCCAGTGCAAGGGGAGAGAATTGGGTTAGGTCTCAAGATGGTCGTCACGGCGCGTTGGCTTCGGTCACGGGCACGGTGATATAGTCGTGAACACATGAAAAGAGGGGCGGTCACATTTTCTGACGGATTTGTATTTTTTTCTTCTTCTTTTTTCTACCTATTCTTCTCCTTTTTCTACTTATGCTTCTCCTTTTTCTACTTTTTCTTTTTCTTTTTATAATTTTTCTTCTTCTCTTTCTAATTCTTCTTTATCTACTTTTTCTTCTTCCTTTTCAACTTTTTTTTTCAACTTTTTCTACTTTTTTCTACTTCTTTTTCCACTTTTTCTTCTTTCTGTTCTCTTAGGGGGGCACGCAGAAAAGGGGGTTAAGGTGATAGGGGGGGGCGTGGTTGCCAGATTTCACACGCTTGCAAAGTTACCGATGATTTAATTTTCTGCGAGTTGCGTTTCGGTTCATTAATTATCGGGAGTCTCTCTCTCTCTCTCTCTCTCTCTCTCTCGTTCTCTCTCGTTCTCTCTCGCTCTCTCTCATCTCTCTCTCTCTCTCTCTCTCTCTCTCTCTCTCTCTCTCTCTCTCTCTCTCTCTCTCTCTCTCTCTCTCTCTCTCTCTCTCTCTCTCTCTCTCTCTCTCTCTCTCTCTCTCTCGTTCTCTCTCTCGTTCTCTCTCTCTCTCTCTCGTTCTCTCTCGTTCCTCTCTCTTTCTCTCTCTCTCTCTCTCTCTTCTTCTCTCTCTCCTCTCTCTCTCTCTCTCTCTCTCTCTCTCTCTCTCTCTCTCTCTCTCTCTCTCTCTCTCTCTCTCTCTCTCTCCGTCCTGCGAAGGTGTCCACCCGTAGGATTCCTTCTTTCCCCCCTTTCTTCCTCCTTCCTGTTTATCCGCCATTTCCCTTCCTCCCCGGTCCTTCCCTTTCCGTTTACGACAGCCGCTCGTTGCGTCGGTTCACTCTACGACTCAATTTGCGTTTTTATGCGGGATTTATGCATTGGATTTCCTTTCTCTTCTCGCTTCACAAGGGAGGGCGTTTTGAGGGAATCGGGATTATCGGCGGGCAGTGAGTAGCGTGTCGAGTTTGTGTGTCATTTATGGTTGGGAAATATGATGATTTTGTTGATGATTGTTTTTCTCTCTCTCTCTATCTTGATATCTATATTTCTGTCTCTCTCTTTCTCTCTACTTCTCTTTCTCTCTCTCTCTCTCTCTCCACTCTCACCCTCCCTCCCTCTTCCTCTCTCCTTCCTCCTCTGTCCCTCCCTCCCTCCCTCTCCTCTCCCTTCCTCCCTCTCCTCCCTCCTTCCCCTCTCCCTCCTCTCTCCCTCTCTCTCTCCCTCTCCTCTTCTCCCTCTCCCTCCCTCTCCTCTCCTTCCCTCCTCCCTCCCTCCCTCCTCTCTCTCCACCTTCCCTTCTCATCTTTCTCAAGGATCCGACTCGACCTGGCCCCACCTCGAAAGAAAAGGAAACCGGGTCGTTTGTTTAGATTTGTTTGACAAAGGGATGGAAGGAGAGCAGTCCAGATGGAAGGGGCGCTGGAAGGACTCCATCACTGCGCCAGGAGTCCCAAAGGGCTTCCCCCCCCCCCCCCCCGAGAGCAGGTGCAGGAGGAAAGGGGGGGGAGGTGGAGGGGAATTGAGGAGAGAGGAAGGGAGGATAGAGGAGGAAGAGGGGGAGAGGGAAGGGAAGGGGGAATAGAGGGAGAGGGAAAGAGGTAGGGGAATAGAAGGGAAGGAAGAGGAAGGGAAACAGAAATAAAGGGGTGGGAAGAGTAATAGAGAGGAGAAAGAGGAAACAATATAGGGAGGGAAGGGAAAGGGAATGGAGGGGAGGGAAGAAAAGGAAAAGGAGAAGGGAATAGATGAAAGGAGAAGGAAGGGGAAGGAAGGGAAGGGGAGGATTGAAAAGAAAAATATTGAACGAAAGTAATATCGTAAATTTGGGTAAATAGGGAGGGAATGACGATGTAATAATGGATTAATAGGAGGAGGAAGAAGAACGAAATGACAAATTAGGGCAAATAAGACGAGAAATGCGATAATGAAATGATTAATTAGCTAGGACAGGATGCGAAACGAGGATGGGATTACGAATAGGTAAGCTGTGATGGATAATTTGATGGATGAGGATTAATCGGAAGAGAGGAGGAGGAGGAGGAGGAGGAGGAGGATGAAGGGGCGAATTAAAGGCGAGAATGGGAGGAAGGCTCGACTAATGGACTACATTTCCGGTCGGGGGAAAGGATTCGGCGGCGAAGTATTGCGAGGGCGTGTCGTTGATGCGGCCTTGGATCGGGGGCGAATGGGCGGGCGATGACGCAACGAAAGAGAAGCTCGTATTGCAAGACTTCGCTTTTGTTTGATCGCGCCCGGGAACTTCGTTGTTGCGGGTTTGCGGGTGTATTTCCCTAGGCGTGTGTGTGTGTGGGTGTGTGGGGTGGGGGGATGAGGGTGTGTGGGCGGGGAGTGGGGTGGTGAGGGTTGTGGGTGTGGCTGTGGGCGGGGGAGGTGGATAGGTGTGTGGTGGGGGAGTAGGGTCGGGTGTATTTCCCTAGGCGGTGGTGGATGTGTGGATGGGGTGGGGAGGAGGGTGTATGGAGTGTGGGTTGGTGTGTGGGTGTGGGGTGTGGGAGAGGATGGGGATAGGTGTGTGGTGATGGTTGGGGGAGAGGGCGGGTGTATTTCCTAGGCGTGTGGATGTGTGGATGGGTGGGAGGGAGGGTGTATGGGTGTGGTGGTGAGTGGTGTTTGGGTGTGGGTGAGGTGTGGGTGTGGTGTTGGGGGGAGAAGGTCGGTGTATTTCCCTAAGCGTGAGGATATGTGGGTGGTGTTGGGTGGTGGGGGTGGGAGTGGGTGTTGTGTGTGTGGGTGGGTGGGTGGGATGGGTGTGGGGGGTTGGATATGTGGGGTGTGGGGGAGGGTGTGTGTGTGTGTGTTGTGTGTGTGTGTGTGTGTGTGTGTGGTGTGTGTGTGTGTGTGACGGGAGAGAAAACGCGTCTCATTCTTCTTCGATAGATTTGCTTAACGTATTTTAACGTCATTGTGTCAACGGATCATTGTGTTTTACGACATGTATGTAATGACGGAAAGATGAATAGATACATAGATAGACAGATAATTATGCATGTAGGTAGGTAGGTAAGATGGAAGGAAGGTAGACAGGTACGTTTATGTGTCTATGTATGTATTTGTGTGCATGACTGTCCTACTTACATCGAATCAGTCTGCTTAGCATAGTGTTCGTCATGCTATCCGATCTCTTCCCCCCTTCCTCCCTCCTCCTCCTTCTGCTTCTCTTCCTCCTCCTCCTTCTCTCCTCCTCCTCCTCCTCCTCCTCCCTCCCTCTGCCCTCCTCCTACTATTCTCTCTCTCCTCCTCCTGATCTGCTTCTCCTTCTCCTCCTCCTCCTCCTCCTCCTGTTCCTCCTCTCTCCTCCTCCTCCTGCTTCTCCTCCTCCTCCTGCTTCTCCTCTCCTCCTCCTCCTCCTCCTCCTCCTCCTCCTCCTCACCCCACCAAGAGCGTGAGATATGCGTCTTCATACCCTTCATACCCACTCATTAATAACCCTTCATCCCCCTCCACCCTCCATCCCACCCCCACTTCCCCCCATCCCCCACCCGCCATCCATTCCTCCCACTCACGATTAATCTGCTCTCTTGGTGTAATCGCGGGTGGGGGTGGGCGGAGTGGATGGGGGTTTTGACAGGGGGGGGGGGATTACGCTCGTCTGTAGGGTATGTCGTAGCGGAAGTATGCTCCGGAGTGTGTTATCCTCGCCTTTCCATCGGTGACTCGACGGTGACCTGACCTGGTTTGCCTTTGTCGATTTTTTTTTTACATTCTTTTTTGGTGTGTGTTATCTTTTACTTTCTGGGTTTTTGTTGTCGTTTCTGCGAGATGCGGTCATTGTCGATTTTTTTTTTTTTTTTTTTTTTTTTCTTTTTTTTTTTCTTTTTCTTTTTGTTCCTGGTCGTTTGTTGTTTTGTCCGGCTCGTGTCCAGCTTTGTTTGTTCTGGGTTGGCCGATTTTTATTTTAAAGTGTTTTTTTTCTTTCTTACTTTTATTTTCGTGTTTTTTTTCTTTCTTAATTTTTTAGTTTTTTTTCTTTCTTACTTACTTTTAACTTTCTCACTATTTTTCGTGTTTTTTTTTACTTTTTTTTCGTATTCTTTTCTGTTCTTTCTTTCTTTTTTCTTTTTGTTCTTGCTTCAGTTGCTCTCCGGATACAGGTACGTGTAAATTGACATTCTTTATTTTTCTTTTTTCTTTTCTTTTTTTTTTCTTCTTTCTTTCTTTCTGGTCTGTGCCGGCGATGCTCGGGTCTTGCCTTTTTGAGGGTAGGGGAGGGCAGGGGTACCGGGAGCGGCTCCCCCCTCTTACCCCCCACCCCTCCTCCCTTCTTTACCACCACCCCCTCCCCCCCGTCCCTTCTTCACCACCCCTCTCCCCTTCCTCTTCTTAACCACCCCTCCCATTTCCCCCAACCCTCCCCTCCCCTTAAACATCCCTACCATCCCCTTCCTCCCCCTCTCCCCCACCGGACGCGTCTCCCCCCCCCCCCCCCCCCCCTGCCCTTGGCTGCCCACGGGTCTCGTCGGGCCACCGTATTATCATAATTAATTACCTGTACACCTTACACTAATGGGCTTTAGAGCCGGCC
>NW_020872830.1:57500-65000 GCF_003789085.1 Penaeus vannamei | reverse complement strand
CTAAAAGAGACTGAGAAAAGAAGGATAAAGAAAGGATATAATAAAGACCGAAATAGAGAAGAGAAATAGAAAAAAAGGAAATTAAAAGAGAATGAGAAAAGGAGAAGGATAAAGAGAAGGCAAACGAGACAAAAAGGCAGCGAGGCGAGACCGTCCGCCAAGGAGATGAGGGAGATGAGGAGGAAGAGGATGCTGCGGGATGATCTGGATGCTCTGGCCGGGAGTGAAGGGAAGGGAAGGCCGGCGGGGGAGGGAGAGGGAGAAGGAGAGGAGAGGGAAGGGTGGAAGGGATGGGAAGGAGAGGGAGGGGTGGAGGATGGGAGAGGAGAGGGAGGGGTGAGGGAAGGAGAGGGAGGGAGGGAGGGAGAGGGAGGGGAAAGGTGAGGGAGAGGTGGAGGGATGGGGGGAGAGGGATAGGAGGGGAGAGGGAGGGAGGGAAGGAGGGGAGGATGGGGGGAATGGGAAGGAAGGGAGAGGGAGGGGTGAGGGATGGAGAGGGATGGAGGGGAAGATGGAGAGGGAGAGGGAGGGAGAGTGGGGATGGGAAAGAGGGAAAGGGAAAGGGAGAGAGAGATAGGTAGGGAGGGGGGGAGGAAGGAAGAGAGGCCGAGAGAGAGAAGGAGGGAGGGAGGGAAAGGGGGCGCCGGAGGCCAGGGATCGCGGCAAGGCGTGCTGTTGCAAGGGCGCTTGGAATCTGCATGTTGTTTGTTGTAAGTTGGGCCGGGCGGGCAGCAGGTGATGGGAGGCGGGAACCAGGTCGATCATCTCAAAAGTCGCTTCGTGTTCGCGTGTGCGCCTCTGAGGAACGTTTCCTCCTTCTTCTTCCCCCTTCTTCTTCTTCTTCTTCTTCTTCTTCTTCTTCTTCTTCTTCTTCTTCTCTTTTTCTTCTTCTTCTTCTTCTTTTCTTCTTTTCTTTTCTCTTTCTTCTCTTTTCTTCTTCTTCTTCTTCTTCTTTCTTCTTCTCTTCTTCTTTTCTTCTTTCTTCTTCTTCTTTTCTCCTTCTTATCTTCTTCTTCTTCTTCTTCTTTCTTCTTCTTCTTCTTCTTCTTCTCCTTTTCCTCTTCTTCTCCTCTCTTCTTGTTCCATTATGCTTCTTTGCTGCTTTTATTATATTATTGTTATTGTGTTGTTGTTGTTATTATCAATCATCATCATCATCATCATCATCATCATCATCGTTATTATTATTATTATTATTATTATTCGTTCACCACCTCTTACTCTCTTCCTCCTCCATCTTCTGACTTCGTCCCCCACTCTTCCTGCTTTTTCTTCTTCTTCATCTTCTTCTTTTGCTTCCTTCTCCTCCTCCTCCTCCTCCTCCTCCTCCCTCCCTCCTTCCTCCTCCCTCCTTCCTCCTCCTCCTCCCTCCCTCCCTCCCTTCCCTCCCCCTCCCGCTCCCCTTCTAAACCCCCCCTCCTCCTCGTCTTGTTCTTCCTACCTGTTGATTGTATGGGTTTAATTATTCCTGTGTATTGACTTACGTGCCCGCCGGGAAGAGGATGGAATTGCAGGCTTGAAACGTGGCAATTAGAGCTTTCCCTCTCGTTGGAAAATAGTGATGAAATGATGATATGCAAATGCAGGTTGGTGGGATTCGGATTCGTCTGCAAATAAGAAAGTAGAAGAAAAAAAGAAGAAATGTTGGAGGGAGTTTGTGTCTTTCTTCGTGTTGGTTAGGTTTTTCTTTTCTCTTCTTTCTCTTCTCTCTTTTTCTCTCTTCTCTCGCTCTCTCTGCTCTCTCTCGTTCTCCTCTCTCGTTCTCTCTCTCTCCGTCTCTTCTCTCTCTCTCTCTCTTTCTCCTCTCATCTCCTCTCTTCTCTCTCTCTCCTCTCTCTTCATCTCTTCTCTCTCTCTCTCTCTCTCTCTCTCTCTCTCTCTCTCTCTCTCTCTCCCTCCTGCCATCCCCCAAGGTTCACCCTTTCCATAGGCTACCTTCTCATTCCCGAATTCTCTCCCTCTCTCCCCATTCGATTCACTTTCTCCCTTACCCATATCTCATGTGACCCCCCTCCCTCTCCCCCTCCCTTTCCCCGGTTGTCGACACTATCCTGACCTGTGACGCCCCTTTACCCCCCCCCCCCCCCCCTCCTTCGGGTTCGCCCCCTGCTCTCTGACCTAGATTGCGAGACGAAACCACAAGCTGTAAAAGATTTGTTCCTCGATGAAACTTTCATTTCGGGAAAAAAAGGAGTACTTGGCAACATCGGATTATTATTTTTGTTCGTGGGTTTTGTGTGCGTGCGTGTGCGTGTGCGTGTAGGTGGATAGGGGTGGGGATAAAGGGGTGGGGGTGGGGGGTGGGGGAGGTTGATGGAGTAGGGGCTTGAGGTGGTCGCTTGAGGAAGGCTACCTGTCTTTTTTTTTTTCTTCTTCTTTTTTCTCTTTTTTCTTTCTTCTTCGTCTTCGTTATTTTTGTTCTTCGTCCTTTTTTATCCTTTCCCTCTTCCTTCTCCCTTTCCTCTCCTCCCCTTCTTCTTTCTTTCTTATTGTTATTATTATTATTATTATTAATATTATTATTATTATTATTATTATTTTCTCTTCCTCCTCCTCCTCCTCACCTCCTCTCTCCTCCTCTCCTCCTTCCTCTTCCTCCTCTTCTCCTCCTCCTCTCTCTCTTTACTTGTCAATGAGTGATGCACTTGTTCTTGTTCTTTTGTTTTGATTATCTGATTTTTTTTTCTTCCTTCCATGCTGTGACGTCATCTAAGATCACCGATATGGCGAATCGAGCTTTTGTTCGATATAACAATTTATGTTCTTGTTTTGATCTCTTCTGATACTGATAGTGAAAGAGGAGTATATTTGATGAGACGGAGAAGAGGGATGGAGAAAATGGAGGAAGGGAGGGAGGAGGAAGGAGAAGTGGGAGAAGAAAAAAGTACGGAAAAGAGGGAGAGGGAGAAAAGGAGAGAGAAGAGAAGAAGGAAGGAGGGGAGAGGGAGAGGGGAAGAGAGAGAGGAGAGGAGAGGAAGAGAGAGGGAGAGAGAGAGACAGAGACAGACAGACAAACAGACATACATAGGGAGAAAGAAAAAGGAAAAGAGAAAGAGAGACAGCCAAACAGAGAGAAGGACAGAGGGAGGGAGGGAAGTCAAAAGAACAGGTCTGCGAAAAAGCATTTTTTTTTCCAGCGGACGTAATAGGTATATGTATTGTGCAGCCCACCTTGACCTCGTGCGAATGTTCTCTGCATGACGTCATCCGTTCATGACCGCAGGCAGGAGGGGGGGGGAGGGGGGGGTAAGGGCGGCTTCGTTACGAATGATTTGGTAAATAGGAGGGGGGGTAGAGATGGGAGGGAAGGATAAAGAAAAGGAGAAGGGAAAGCGTGGTAAAGATTGGGTAGGGGCATGGAAGAGAAGGGGTTGTGGGTAGAGGGAAGGTGGAGGAGATTGGGAATAAGGGAAAGTGTAGGAGAAAGAAGGGAGTGGAGGAAAGAGAAAACAAATGAAGAAAAAGGGGAAAGATTTGCAATATTAAATAAGAAAAAAGGAAAGGAGAAGAAAATAAATTGATGAGCTTAAGAAAACAAAAAGACGTAGCTGAAGAAAGAGAAAGAGAAAAATATAAAGAAGCCAAAGAAAGAGAATGAGAAGAAAAAAGAGCTAGATAAAAGAGAAGATGAGCTGAAGAAAGAGAAAAAAGAAGAAAAAGAGAAACTAGAAAAAAGAGAATATGAGTTGAAGAAATGGAAAAAGAAATTGAAGAGCTAGAAAAAGAGAAGCTGAGCTAAAGAAAGAGAAAGAGAAGAAAGAGAAGAGCTAAAGAGAGAGAGAGCAAGAGAAGACGAGAGCGTGGGAAAGAGAAAATAAGAAGGAAAAGAGACACGAAAACATATACTCGCGAAGGACACCGAGGCACGGGTTTGGGTCAGGTGGGCGCGCTGTTCCCGGTAATTCGTTAATAATTGTCCTTGTCGGTGTCGGGCCATGTCGGGGAGGTGGGGGGGGGGGGGGGGGAGGGGATAAGGGTGGCAGGGCACTCGGAAACACGGGCGGGCGCGCTTCCTGTAAACAAGGAAATTGGTTTGTTTATCCGATTCCGAAAGGCGGGGAAATGCGCGAGAATCCCACAGGCGAAGGTGGTGGAGGAAGGGGGTTTAGGAGGGCGGGGCACCTGTTCCGTGGGGGCGAGGGAGGGAGGGGGAGCGGGAGGTGAGGGAGGGGAGGGAGGGAGGAGGGAGGGAGGGAAGGAGGGAGGGACGAGAAGAGGGAGGGAGGGAGGGAGAGGGAGCGAGAAAGGAGGAGAGAGAGAGAGAGAGAGAGAGAAAAAGAGAAAGAGAGAGAGAAAGAAAGAAAGAAAGAGAGACAGAGACAAACAAAGAAGATATATACAAACAAGGATAGATAGACAAATAGACAGACATAGACTCACAAAAGGAAATCGGAAAGACAAGACAGACAGACAGAGAGAGCAAGCACGCAAGATTTTAGATTCGGATCCCGATAAAAGACGACGCCCCGACCGATGAGACGACGCCACGACCGATGTTTCCGGCGCAGCAGCCGACGGACGTCACGGGGCGGCGACGTGGCATGACATCATCGGAGAATCGAGGTTGCACGTGGCATGACAACGAGCGAGAGGACGGAGATGAGAGGAGATGGGCGTGCGGGTGATAAAGGAGAAGAGGAAGAGAGACGCCGCGTAATTAGGGATAAGAAGTGGGCGGGGTTTCGCGCAGAAGGAAACCTCCCCTATTTTTTTTTTAGAACAATGCAATAATGTATATACATTTTTTAATTATTTTTTTTTTTTTTTTTTTTTTTTCACTGGTGAAGGAAAAAGGAAGTGGGAACGATGGCAACAATTGTGGGAATGTTGCCACCTGGGTGAGTCTGGAAGGTGAAGCGTGACATAACGTACGCACTTGTTCAATAGTTCACCCTGAGATGACTATTAATTCCCTGTTGCTTAAGACCGGGGTGTGTGTGGGGGGGGGGGAGGGGGGGGGGGAGGGCAGAAGGGAAGAGGGGATGTGGGAAGGTTGGAGGAAGGGAGGGGATGGATGGAAGGGAAGGGAATGGAATGGAATGGGAATGGAATAGGAAGGGAAGGGAAAGGAAAGTGAAGGGAACGGAACGGAATGGAATAGAAAGGGAAGGAATGGAATGGAATAGGAAAGAAAAGTGAAGGGAACTGAACGGAAGGATTAGAAGGGAGGGGACGAAAGGAAAGGCAAAAAGACAACTAATCTAAAGGGAAGGAAAGGAAGTAGGGAAGGGAAGGGGGGGAAGGAAGGGAAGGAAAGGGAGAAGTGGGAAGGAAAGGAGAAGGGCAAGTGGGTTCTGGGAGGAATATATAATCAGACAAAGGAGAAGGACGAATCAGTCAAGGATTCGCACATTTGCATGCATTTAGTTGATGGTTAAGTGTGTGAACTGTGTTGTGTGTGTGTGTGTGTTGTTGTGTGTTGTGTGTGTGTGTGTGTGTGTGTGTGTGTGTGTGTGTGTGTGTGTGTGTGTGTGTGTGTGTGTGTGTGAATGTGAGTGTGTGTGTGTGTGTGTGTTTAACAAAGGTAATGTGGGGAACGATGGAACGAACAGTCATTACGGGAAATAAAGGATGAATACTCAAGATGAAGGATGAATTCTGATGAAAAATCTTTGTAAAAGAAGATAAGAGAATTGATGATCATGTTTGCTGTGTTTGTCTGTTAGGGAAGAAAGGGAGGAAGAAAAATAGAGCAAGTCGAAGAGAGGAATAGAGAGAGAGAGAGAGAGAGAGAGAGAGAGAGAGAGAGAGAGAGAGAGAGAGAGAGAGAGAGAGAGAGAGAGAGAGAGAGAGAGAGAGAGAGAGAGAGAGAAGAGTGGAAAGGGTGAGAGAATAGTAGGAGAGAGAGAGAGAGAGAGAGAGAGAGAGAGAGAGAGAGAGAGAGAGAGAGAGAGAGAGAGAGAGAGAGAGAGAGAGAGAGAGAGAAGAGAGAGAAGAGTGTGAGAGAGGAGAGAGAGAGAGAGAGAGAGAGAGAGAGAGAGAGAGAGAGAGAGAGAGAGAGAGAGAGAGAGAGAGAGAGAGAGAGAGAGAGAAGAGAGCAGAGGGGAAAGGGTGAGAGATTAGTAGGACACGATGAGTTATATGGCGCTCCTTCATAAACCTCATCGCCGTGATATACGACATTATGCTAATTATCCTCCGCCTCCTCCTAGGTCTCCGTCTCGCTCGCGTTTTGCCCTGAATTTTCTTGTGCTCGGGGTCAGGGCGCTGGATTTAGGGCTGGGGTGAGAGGGTATTTTGGTGTTCAGTCTTCTTTTTTATTTTTTTTTATTTTTTTTCTATTTATCATTTTTTTTTTTTTTTTTTTTTTTTTTTGCGTTTCTGCTGTTTTCTGTGTTTTTTTTTCTCTGTCTTCTGTTTCTTCTCTTTCGTCTGTCTCTGTCTCGCTGTCCCTCGTTCGTCTGTTCTCATTTGTCTTTTGTCTTTCGACTTTTCTTCTGTTCTTTTTTTTTCTTTCTTCCTCTGTTTCTTCTCTTTCGTGTTTTTTTTTTCCTTCTGCATTCTGTCTTTCGTCTGTTTTCTGTTCCTTCAATTTCGTCTGGGTTACTCTTTATCTTCTATTTCTTCTCTCTCTGCCTCTTTTCCTATGTCTTCTAATTCTTCTGTTTCGACATCTCTTCCTATGTCTCCAGTTTCTCCTCCTCTTTCTATCTTCTTCTGTCTTCTGTCTTTCGCTTTCTCTCTCTCTCTCTCTCTCTCTCTCTCTCTCTCTCTCTCTCTCTCTCTCTCTCTCTCTCTCTCTCTCTCTCCTCTCTCTCTCTCTCTCTCTCTCTCTCTCTCTCCCTCCCTCCCTCCCTCCCTCCCTCCCTCCCTCCCTCCTTCCTCCCTCCCTCTCTCTCTCTCTCTCTCTCTTCAATCTCTTTTCTTTCATCTTTTTTTTTTTTTTTTTTTACTATTTTTTCAATATTCCGTCTGCTTTCTGACCTGCTTCTTCAGCGCATCAAAGTTGCTTAGAGTATGAGGAAGAGTAAGTTAGTTTGTGCATTCACGGAGGTCTTGTCCGATCGTGCGAAATATGCGGGACACGAACTCTTCATTGTGCAGTCTGGGTTGCGTCTGCTTGTAAGGCCAGCAGGGAGTGGAGGGGGGGATAGGCAGAGGGAGGAAGATAGAGGAGAGAGAAGTGAGAGGGGAGAGGAGAGAGAGAGGGTAGAGGAGAGGAGGAGGAGGAGAGGGAGAGAAGCGAGAGGGGAGGAGAGAGAGAGAGAGAGGAGAGGCGAAGGGCAGGAGGAGGGGAGAGAGGCGTAAGGAGGAGAGAGAGAGAGAGGTAGAGAGAGGGGAGGAGGAGAGGAAGAGAAGCGAGAGGGAGGAGTGAGAGACGGCGAGAAAGGGAGGAGAGGGAGAAAAGAAAAGAGTAAGAAGAGAGAGGCGAGAGGGAAAGGAAGAAGGGTAGAAAGAGAGGAGTGGGAGGAAGGAGGGGAGAGCCTCCTCCTCGAGCTCTTTTCTCGAGGAGCGGGAATGTCAGAGCTCATTTGACTTGAGTTATTGGCTCGGCTCGGG
>NW_020872830.1:37500-47500 GCF_003789085.1 Penaeus vannamei | reverse complement strand
TTGTTGGAGGGTTTTGCTGTGTTGTTTGGTTGTGTGATTGGAGATACTTTGTTGTTTGGTTGTGTGATTGGAGATACTTTGTTGTTTGTATGTTATTATCATTATTATCGTTATCATAATTGGTATCGGTATCATCACTATCATTATTATCATCGGCATCATCTTCATCATCACTATCATTTATCATCATCATCGTCGTCGTCGTCGTCGTTGTCATTATCATCATCGTTGTCATTATCATTATTATTATCATCATTGTATTCTTATCAGAATATGGGGTTTGATTGTTGTTTATTGTTTGGTTTGTTATTTCATTGTTATTCTTACATTATCCATTACTGGTGATGTTGATATTTTGTCATTGTTATTATTTTTATCATTATTATTATTACTATGATCATCATCAGTAGTAGCATCTTTGTTGTCATGATGCGTCACCACACATCACCACCACCACCAACCACCTCCCCTACCTCCCTACCACCACCACCACCCCACCACCCACCACCAACACCTCCCCTACCACCAACCCTTCGAGCGAAAGTCCCCCTCCTGTGCAGCGAGAGAGGAGGACGAGGGAGCCCCCGCGTTCGGCCGATTCATCGTCGCCACGACGATTTACGAGCGTCTTTCTGCCATGCTTTCGGAGGCGGCGTCGCGGAAGGGTGAGTCAGCTGATCCCGCCGGCGTCCCCGTGCGAAATCAGCTGACTTGACGGGCGGAGATGGGCGGCGACGGCGCTGCGGGGGAGTCTTGAGTCTAAGAGGAAGTGACTTTTTAGTTTTATATTTTATTCTTTATTTTTTTATTTTTATTTTTATTTTTTTTATTTATCATTTTATTTTTTAATCGGAGGAGAAGGAGAAGGGAAGGGAAGGGAAGGGAAGGAAAATGGAAGGGGGAAGGGGGGAAAGGGGATGGGGAGGGGGGAGAAAGAAGAAGAAGAAGAAAGAGAGAAGAAGAAGAAGAAAGAAGAAGAAAAGAAGAAGAAGAAGAAGAAAGAAAGAAGAAGAAGAAGAAGGAAAGGAGAAAGAGGAAGAGTAGATGAGAGGGGAAGGGGGTAGGCGTCCCGGTAAAAGGTTAATGCCGACTTGACGGGTTCCCTTGTCGGCCTGCGCTCACCTCCCGAGATACCGTCGCATGCATAGGGCCGGCTGGCATGCTGGCAGGGCACGGGTGGGAGGTAGAGGAGGCGGGGATGGATGGAGTGACAGATATGAAATATATTATATTATATAAAAATATATTAAAATAAACTGCTTGTATATTCCGTATAAAAGGAGAAACAGTAGCAGAAAAAGAAGGGGATGGAAAAATCAACAGCAGACACAAAGTAGTTAGCGAAAACATTCTACGCTTACCCTTCCTTCCTTTGGGTGTAGTTTTTCTATACTGCTTCTCCTTTCCTATGGGATATTTATTTTATTTTTGTATCTATCCTCCCCTTCATCTTCTACTCTCTATCTATCTATCTATCTCTATCTATCTCTATCTCTCCTCCCCTCCCCTCCCTCCCCTCCCTCCCCCCTCCCTCCCTCCCTTCCCCTCTCCCTCTCCCTCTCCTCCTCTCCTCCCTCCCTCTCCCTCCTTCCCTCCCTTCCTCATTCCGTTTCTTTCATTCCCTCACTTCCAGTCAGTGTTTTATGTCTATCTACCAGCAATAATTTTACCGTAAGCGCACGCCATTGACCGTTGCTAACCTAACTTGCGTAATGTTTGTGCAAATCCAAAAATAGAAGCGAGTTTTTCGTTTTTTTTTTTTTTTTTTTTCTTGTGTTATGATTTCTGTCGATGAAGTTTTGTATTTTTTCCGATGAGAGAGGGAGAGAGAGACTGAAATAGAAATAAGAATGGAGATAGAGAAGAGAGAGAGAGAGAGAGAGAAGAGAGAGAGAGAGAGAGAGAGAGAGAGAGAGAGAGAGAGAGAGAGAGAGAGAGAGAGAGAGAGAGAGAGAGAGAAGGAGAGAGAGAGAAGAGAGAGAGAGAGAGGAGACAGTGAGAAAGAGAGAAGGAGAGAGAGAGAAGGAGAGAGAGGAACAAGGATAAACACAGGAAAAGAACAACACGCCTTCCCAGAGGTGCGTGACACAAAACCAGATGTCTGACAAAGCCTTCTCTATAAAACATTAAAAGTCTTCCTCGTGAAAGCAACTATTTTTGTCTTGAATTGTATCGCTAAAGGTGAAAGGGAGAGGGAGAGGGAGAGGGAGAGAACGAGGGTGGGAAACAGGAAGAGGGGGGGAGAGAGAAATGGAGAGAGAGGGAGAGGGATAGAGATAGATGGAGAGAGATAGAGAGGGGAAGAGAGAAGAAGGATAGAAAAAATGGCCGATAGAACTAGCGAAGGGGGAGGGGGGAAGGAGGAAGGGGTAAGGGTTAGAGGGTCATTGGGTCATGGCATGGGGTAGGGGAGGGGAGGGTAAGGGAGGGGGATCGAAGGGGTTGAGCTCATTACCAGCACACTGTCTTTTACTCTCTATGTGTGTGCGTTGAAAAGGGAGAAGGGAAGGGTACGTGCGTGCATGTGTATGTGCGTACGTTGCGTGGGGGGAGGGGGGAGGGAAGGAAGGAGGAAGGGTTAAGGGTGAAGGAGAAAGGAATTTGACCATAATTCTAACCTACTTTTTCCCCCCGTATCGCTTCGGCCATTGTGTCTCCGGTCGGGTCACCTTCTCTCCCCCCCCCCCGCCCGCGTAAGTAAGATTAATTAAAGGCAGAGGTTGAGATTAAGGCGCGTGTGCTGTACTCGGGGCGTTTAACTTACGAGGCGGGGAAACAATGCAGGTGTGATGAGTTAGACCCGTGCTTTGTGGAGTTAGAGATGTCACAGGTGGTGGGGCGGTGGAGCAGAATTTTAATGCGTGTGCTGGAGTGAAAAAACGGAAAGTTTTGTAAAGTTACTTGTTATTATCTTTGTTGCTGTACCTGTTTCATAGTGTTATTATTATCTGTTGTACTTGTTTGGTAGTGTTGTTATTATTGTTATCATTATCTACTAGGGAAAATTTGTTTATTTGGTTAGTTATTTATCATTTGTAAATTTAAAAGCTAAAGAGGAGAGTTTGAGATTGATATCATAGACGGTTTTTTTTTTTATTTGGTCAGTTTGAAAATCGGAATTTGGAAATTGCAGAAATGCGAAAATGAATGGTTGCGGCAGCGCAACCTTCGTAATTCCGTGTGCGTACGTGTGTTTAGTATATTTATGTGTATATAATTTGCGTGCTTGCGTGTTTCTGTATTTGTTTTTTACGTGTGTGTGTTTGTGTGTGTGTGTGTGTGTGTGTGTGTGTGTGTGTGTGTGTGTGTGTGTGTGTGTGGTGTGTGTGTAGCCAGAAATGCGTGCGAGTGAAAGAGAGAGGAGAGAGAAGAGTGAGAGAGAGAGTGAGAGAGAGAGCGAGAGAGAGAGAGAGGAGAGAGAGAGAGAGAGGAGAGAGAGAGAGAGAGAGAGAGAGAGAGAGAGAGAGAGAGAAGTGAGAGAGAAAGAGAGAGAGAGAGAGAGAGAGAGAGAGAGAGAGAGAGAGAGAGAGAGTGAAAGAGAGAGAAGAGAGAGAGAGAGAGAGAGAGAGAGAGAGAGAGAGAGAGAGAGAGAGAGAGAGTGTCAGGAGCTCGATAGAAAACACTCGCGCGATGCCTGTGTGACAGTCGTTCCTCAAACCTGAATGGTTATTATTTCACAATTTTCCTTTTTTTTTTCGCTGACTAGGGACGCTGTTATTACCGTGTCGAGTAGTGGCTCCCTCTCTCTCTCTCTCTGTCATTAGAGGGACGGAAAAAGCGGAGAGTAAGAAAAGAATTGTCGCGGAACGAGAAAGGAAGAATGCGTCGATGTTAGTTGTAAGGTTTTGACCGGAAGGAGCGAAGTAGATCGGGTGTTTGGTTCTGTTATCCGGATTTTGTGTGGCGTTCCTTTTTTCGTGTTTTTTTTTTGTGTGTGTGTGTGTGTGTTTCTTTCTGAGTCTTCTTTTCTTCTTGTTTCTTTTATTTCCCTATTTTATTCTTCTGTTCGGCATTTCAAAAAAGAGAAGAAAAAAAATCCCTAAAATATTGAAAAATGAAGAGACAGAAACAGAAGGAATATCAATCTTTCGTTTCTTCCTTTTTCTTTTTCTTTAACCGGAGCGTCAACCCCGAAATACTGTGGTGTGTCTATCGCGTTGATTCTCCGTCGGCGTTGATTTCGTTCTACGCTGAAGGGACTTTCAACGCACGGCTTAGGAGGAAGGGAGAGATAGTCGTCGTCTCTGTCTTTGTACGAGGGAGAAGGGGAACAAATGAAGGGAAGGAGGAATTGGGAGAGGGAGAGAGAGGAGGAGAATGGAAATGGGGGAGAAGGAGGGGGAGAGTGGAATAGGGAAGGGAGAGCAAAAACGAGAGAGAGAGAGAGAGAGAGAGAGAGAGAGAGAGAGAGAGAGAGAGAGAGAGAGAGAGAGAGAGAGAGAGAGAGAGAGAGAGAGAGAGAGAGAGAGAGAGAGGAGAGAGAGGGAGAAAGAAAGAAGAAAGAGAGAGAGAGAGTGAGGAGAGAGAGAGAGAGAGAGAAGAGAGAAAAAGAGCGAAACACGAGAAGAGACAGACAGACAGAAACAGAGAGAGAGACGACGTGCCCAGGGGGTGTGGGTGAGGGGTGGGTAGGGGGGGTGAGGGGCCATTCAACACACCTCCGCCGTGTTGCTGATGGGAGCCAGGGAGGGTTTATGGTCACGAAGGGCGGGTTAAGGGAAGCGAGCGGAAGAAGGGTTGAAAAGAAGGGGGCGGAGTTGAGAAATGAACGGCGCAAGAGAAGAGAAAAGAGGAGAGAGGACGGAGAGGGAAAAAATACGAAGTAGGGGAAGCTAAATTACTTAACAAGAGAATAGAGAAAACAGAGAAGCCAAAACGTACATCAACAGGAAAAAATATGCAAGGGGGACATGATGAAGAACGCAAGAGAAGAGAGAGAGGACGAAGAGGGGAAAAAAATGTGTAGTAGGGGAAGCTAAGAAGAGAAAAGGAGAAGAGAGAGGAAGGAGAGAGAAAAAAATGCGTAGTAGGGGAAGCTAAGAAGAGAAAAGGAGAAGAGAGAGGAAGGAGAGAGAAAAAATGCGTAGTAGGGGAAGCTAAGAAAAGGCGAGAATTAGTAAGAAAAGGGAAGATAAAAAAAAAAATGCGTAGTAGGGGAAGCTAAGAAAAGGACGAAGATAAAAAAAAAATGCGTAGTGGGGAAGCTAGAAAAGGACGAAGATAAAAAAAAAAAATGCGTAGTAGGGGAGCTAAAAACTTTACAAGAGAATAGAGAAAACAGAGAAGCCAAAACGCACATCAACAGGAAAAAATATATACAAGGGGAACCCATGAATAACAGTTTCCTAATTTGCATATGGTGAATAGACGCTGCGATTTTCATAACGCTTTTCATATTTATAACATTCACGCCAAACCCATCAATCAAAGCCCAGCCTCATGATGAAAAAGTTAGATATTAACTCATCGTTCTGGCCACTTGCATGAGGGATGAATTATGAGTGAGTGAAAATTGATAGGGGCTTTTTGGTATCATTCTGGACACTGGCATGAGGGTTGATTTATGAGTGAAAATGATAGGGCTTTTTATTTATTGTATTATTATGGCCATTAGCATGAGGGTTGAATTATTAGTAGTAAAAATTGATAGGACTTTTTGGTATAATTCTAGCCACTCGCGTGAGGGCTGAATCATGAGTAAGAATTGATAGGGGCTTTTAAGAAAGTGTGCATGCGGAGAAGAGATAAAGGCATGGATAAAAGAGGGTTGAATTATTGTGAGTAAAAGTTGATAGTTTTTTTTTGTATCATTCTGGCCACTAGCATGAGGGCTGAATCATGAGTAAGAATTGATAGGGTTTTTGGTATCATTCTGGCCACTAACATGAGGGTTGAGTCATGAGTAAAACTGACAGGGTCTTTAAGAAAAGAGCATGCGGAGAGGAGAATAAAGGGTTGAATTATTGTGAGTAAAAGTTGATAGTTTTTTTTTTTTTGTATCATTTGTTTCATTTTGTATCATTATGTATTATTATTATCATTATTATTATTATTATTATTATTATTATTATTATCATTATCATGTATTATTATTATCATTATTTGCATCATGTTGTATCATTATGTATGAGGGCTGAATCATGAGTAAAAATTGACAGGGGCTTTTAAGAAAGTATGCATGCGGAGAAGAGGAGATGAAGACGGGGGATAAAGACATTGATGGACGAGGAGCGCCTTCCGTTGGCCAGGCCGCGTGGGTGGGCCTCCGTGAATGGCGGGAAGGAAAGCATGGGAGTTTTTTTTGCTTTTTTGCTTTTTTTTCTTGATTATCCCGTGGCTTTGTATCTTGGCCGCCGATCGGAAAGGCTTTAGGCGCTGTTTGCGGGTGTTCGCTCTCGGAGGAATTTTAATGAGGGCGGGGGGAAGGAGGGGGAGGGGGGGGGAGGGGAAGGGGTGGTGGGTTTGCACGGGTCCCTCCTCTTTCTTCTTCTTCTTCTTCTTCTTCTTCTTCTTCTTTCTTCTTCTTTCTTCTTCTTCTTCTTTCCTTCTTCTCTTCTCCTCCTTCTCCTTCTCCTTTCTTCTCCTTCTCCTTCTCCTTCTCCTTCTCCTTCTGCTTCTCCTTCTGCTTCTGCTTCTTCTGCTTTTCTTGCTTCTCTTCTCTTCTCCTCTCTCTCCTCTCCTCCTCCTCTCCTCCTCCTCTCCTCTCCCTCCTCCGTATACGTCAGTGGCCTCTTGGTGACGTGTTTCAGTGGCATTTAGTGATGTGTTAAGTGGTTTTTTTCAGTGGCGTGTTTCAGTAACGCATTTGAGTGGCATTTCAGTGAAGTGTTTCAGTTGTTCATTTCATTGACATGTTTCAGTGACGTGTTTCAGTTGTTTATTTCAATGACGTGTTTCAGTGTCGCGTTTAAGTGGCTTTTCAGTGACGTTTCAGTGTCGCGTTTGAATGGCATTTCAGTGGTTTGTTCCAGTGGCGTGTTTCAGTGTCGCATTTTTGGTATCGTGTCTCGGTACCACGTTGCGGTGTTGTTGTTGGTATGGCCGCAGTGTGACGAGGTATGTTAATGTCCCGCGGAATGTGAGAGACAAACGGGAGACTTCGGTTTGTTGTGCTTTGTGTCAACCGTATTAATTCCTGTTCATCGTGTCGGAGTGAGTGGTGTTGACGGCCCGTGTGTGACTGGTTGATCTCCCTATGTGTATGTTCATTGTCATTTTTATTTTATTTTCTCACTTACTGTAGATTTTTTTTCCTTACAAGACTTTTTTTCTCACTGTAGATTTTTTTTCTCATACTAGATTTTTTTTTCTCACACTGTAGAATTAAATATTAATTACCTTTTATTTTTGTCACACTAAAAAAATAATATTTATTACCCTTTTATTTTTCTCACACTGTAGCAATGAATACTTATTAATCTTTGTTTCTCACACCGTAGAAATGAATATTAATTACCTTTTATTTTTGTCACACTGTGGAAATGAATATTTATTAACCTTTTCTTCTTTTCTCACACCGTAGAAATGAATATTAATTACCTTTTCTCTTTTTTCAGGTAAGTGTGCCATACCTGTGCCGGCGCCTGGTGGTCCGACGTCTTACGAATGGACGTAAGTAATACACAGGGGAGACTACCCGCGTGGGAGGAGATAAGACGGAGATAAGACGCAGATAAGACGGCGCGACAGGTAGGAGACGTGCCCCCCCCCCTCGCGCCCGTCTTTCGTGCCTGGGCGAAAATAAAGGAGGAAGAGCGGTGCCTCCTCCGCCGAAAGGACGAATTCGCGGGAGGTTTTAAAGCCACGGAGGATTCGCGTCGTTATTTTTGGCGGGGGTTTGATGAACGGGGTTTGAGAAGCATTAAAAAAAAAAAAAAATCAATTCGTCTTTCGGGTTAAAGATCGACCCCTCCCCTCCCCTCTCCCTCTCCCCCCTCCCCCTCTCCCGTACACCCCATAAAGGGAAGGATAAGTTTCGAAAGCGAGGAGGAGGACCGGGCATCGGAGACCCGTCAGGCTTCACAAAGGAAAGGAATTCGACGCGAGAAAAGGAAGGGGAGGAGGAGGAGGAGGGGGGGGGGGGTGGAGAGGGAGGGGAGGAGGAGGAGGGGAGGGGAGGAGGAGGGGGATCGGTGAGGAAGGGGATGAAGGGGGAAGGGAAAGTTGGAGAAGGGTTAAAGGGTAAAGAAGAAGGAGAAAGAGCGAAGAGGAAGGGAAGTTAAGAGAGAAGGGAGAGGAATAGGAAGGGGAGGGGGGGCTAGGGGAGAGATAGGGAGGTTAAGCGAAAAGGGGGAAGAGGGAGGAAGGTAGAGTTAAAGGGAAGTCAAGGGAGGAAGAAAGGAGGGAGGAAGACGCGTTAGGGAAGAGTTAAGGGAGAAGAAAGAGGGTGAAAGGGGAAGGGGGAGGGGGGAGGGAGAGAGGATCCCACACCGAGAAGGATGAGATCCGCGTGACCATTTGAATGACAATAGAGGGAAGTGATTTTTTTATTGTTGTCATAACGAGGCGAGACAAATGAAGCGGCGGAGTGGGGAGCGGGGTGGTGGAGTTCGTTGGAGTGCGGGGGGAGGGGGAGGAGGGGAGGGGAGAGGGGGAGTAGAAACCGTAAAGAGAGATTATAAACTAATGAAACGAGGGTTTTTTGTTTGGCGGAGTTTGAAGACCTCTGCGTGAGCTGAGATACATATGAGTTGTGTGTGTGTGTGAGTGTGTGTGTGTGTGTCTGAGGGGAGAGAGAGAGAGGGAGAGAGAGAGAGAGAGAGAAGAGAGAGGAGAGAGAGAGAGAGAGAGAGAGAGAGAGAGAGAGAGAGAGAGAGAGAAGAGAGAGAGAGAGAGAGAGAGAGAGAAGGGAGAAGGAGAATCTATTGTTGTTGTTTGCTGTATGTACATGTGCGTGTGATAAAAAAAACTATAAGAATGAAGAAAAAGAAGAAAAGAAAGAAAAAAACGAAGAAGAGGAGAAGAAGCAAAAGACAATACACAAGAGTAAACAAAACGGAAGCGTAATGAATCCATTAGCGTTTCATCATGCGAGAGAATTAATTCGTCCCTTGATCGACGGAGAGGCAAGCAGGAGTGGGGGGAAGGGGGAGGGGAGATGGGGGGGGGGATAGGGAGGAGGGAGGGGGGGGAGGAGGGAGGGAGGGGATGGGGGAGATGGAGGGGAGGTAGGGAGAAGGGAGGGGATGGGGGGGAGATGGAGGGGGAGTAGGGAGAGAGGGAGGGGGATGGGGGAGAGATGGGAGAGGTAGGAGAGGGAAGGGGATGGGGGGAGATGGCGGAGGGTAGGGAGAGAAGGAGGGGGATGGGGAGATAGAGGGGTAGGGAGAGAGGGAGGGGGATAGGGGGATAGGAGGGGGTAGGGAGAGAGGGAGGGATGGGGGGGAATGATGGGGGTAGGGAGAGAAGGGGGAGAGAAGGAGGGGATGGGAGGGGGGGTAGGGAAGAGAGGGAGGGGGATGGGGGAGATGGAGAGGGGAGGGGAAGGAGAGGAGGGGAGGGGGGGGGAGGGGAGAAAGGAGGGGGAGGATTGAAGGAGGGGTAGGGAGAGAGGGAGGGGGATGGGGGGAGATGGAGGGGGGAGAAGAGGGAGGGGGAGGGGGATGGAGGGGAGGTGGGGAGGAAGGCTGGCGGGAGGGAGGGGGAGGGGAGAGGAGGGGAAGGGGGGTATGGAGGGGGTAGGGAGAGGGAGTGAGATGGGGGGAGATGAGGCAGCGGGGGGGAGTGGAGGTGTAGAGCAGGTGATTCTAACTTGCTGACGATATCAATCACGCAACGTAACAGGACGTGACCCGGCCCCATTACTCCGGGACTTGACCTCAGGCCACCGTTATCTCAGAGGCATGCATCTCTCTCTCTCTCTCTCTCTCTCTCTCTCTCTCTTCTTCTCTTCTCTCTCTCTCTCTCTCTCTCTCTCTCTCCTCTCTCTCTCTCTCTCTCTCTCTCTCTCTCTCTCTCTCTCTCTCTCTCTCTCTCTCTCTCTCTCTCTCTCTCTCTCGTC
>NW_020872830.1:20000-32500 GCF_003789085.1 Penaeus vannamei | reverse complement strand
GCCTCCCCTTTCCTCCTCCTCCTCACATCCCTCCTCTCTCCTCGCCTCCTCCCTTCCCTCTCCTTCCGGCCTCCCGCCCCTTCTCGCCTCCTCCTCCATTCTCTCCTTCTCCCTCACTTCTCCTCGCCTTCCTCCCTTCTTGCCTCCTCGCCTCTCCTCACCTCCGGTTGACCCGATAACCCAGTTCGCTTGCATCCCGGAAGGTGCACTTAAGACCTGCTTCTTTGTCCCGGGAGAGAGAGAGAGAGAGGAGAAAGAGAGAGAGAGAGAGAGAGAGAGAGAGAGAGAGAGAGAAGAGAGAGAGAGAGAGAGAGAGAGAGAGAGAGAGAGGAGAGAGAGAGACGAGAGAGAGAGAGAGAGAGAGAGAGAGAGAGAGAGAGAGAGAGAGAGAGAGAGAGAGAGAGAAAGAAAGAGAGAGGAGATAGGGAGGGAGAGAGAGGGGAGATAAGGAGGGGAGAGAGAGAGGAGAGGGGGGAGAGGAGAGGAGAGGAATTAGGAGAGGAGGAGGAAAGAGAGAGAGGGGGGGGGGAGAGAGAAAAGAAAGAAAGAGAGAGAGAGAGAGAGAGAGAGAGAGAGAGAGAGAGAGAGAGAGAAGAGAGAGAAGAAAGAAGAAGAGATAGGGAGAGGAAGAGAGGGGGAGATAAGGAGAGGGAGAGAGAGAGAGAGGGGGAGATAGGGGAGGAGAGAGGGGAGGAGAAAGATGAGAGAGAGAGAGAGGGGGAGAGAGAGAGAGATAGAGAGTGAGCGTTAATTGACCGGTGCCCATTCTCGGATCCCTGAGTAACTGGACCGTAACCTTGGGGGAGCAGTAATGCGCGGGGGGGGGGAGGGGGGGAGGGGGGAGACTGTCCTTGAGAGCACGTTTCAGCGCAGGCGGGTGGATATGTCTCTGGTACCCCCTTGATACCTTATTTCTTTGGTACCCTCCCCTGTGATTCCTTGGTGCTCCCTTCCCTCCGTCTCTTTGGTACTCTCTTGTGCCTCCTTGGTACTTCTTCCTCTGTCTCTTTGGTACTTATCCTTACTTTGGTATCCTCTGTGTACTTCTTTTCCTTGGTACTTCTTCCTCTGTCTCTTTGGTTACTTTCTTTGCTTCCTTGGTGCTTCTTCTCTTACTTCTTTGGTATCCTCCCTGTCCCCTTGGTACCCCCCTCCTACTTCTTTGGTACCCCACATGGGCCCCCTTGGTACCCCCCTTCCCTACCTCTTTCGTGTCCTCATTGTCTGCTTGGTACTCCTTCCCCAACTTCCCTGGTAATTCTTGTCTCCTTGGTACCCCCCCCTCCCCCTCCTCTACCTTTTAGCTACCACTTCCCTTACGTCCTTGGTACCCCCCTTACCCCCACCCCCTCTTAATGCAGCCTCATTGGTGTTTATCTTGATGTTTTTGACCTGCGAAGGGGGGGTAGGGGAGGGGAGAGGAGAGGAGAGGAGGGGGGAGGAGGGGGAGGAGAGGGGAGAGGAGGGGGGAGAGGTGAGGGAGAGGGGAGAGGAGAGGGGGGAGGGGGCGAGGAGGACTGAATAAGGAAACTTAGGGCGAAGGGCCGTGACTGACTGACTCACCTGTTTGAAAGAATTTGGAGTAAAGGAAGGAGGATTAGAATAAAAAAAAAAAAGACACAGAAGGATATGAAAGGAAAAAAGGTGTTTGTCTGTGTGTGTGTGTGTGTGTGTGTGGTGTGTGTGTGTTGTTGTGTGTGTGTGTGTGTTGTGTGTGTGTGTGTGTGTGTGTGTTGTGTGTGTGTGTGTGTGTGTGTGTTGTGTGTTGTGTGTGCGCGAGTGCGTATGTGTGTGTGTGTTCGTGTGTATGTATGTGCGTGCATGTGCGTGTAAGTAATTTATACGTGCATGTGCCCGCTGTATGTGTTTCATGAGATGATTTTTTGCACGTTTCATCGGCGGTGTGGCTTACCCGGGGTGCGGAAGGCGGGTCCCGGAATCTGGTTCACCTTGGGAAACGGTCGGAGATGGAGAAGCTGGAGAAAAGGGAGGAAGGAGAGGGAGAAATAGAGGGAGAAAGGGGGGGATCGAGGCGAGGAGAGGAGGGAAAAGGGAGGAATGAAGTGGGAGAGGGGAGAAGAGGGAAAGGAAAGGGAGGAATGAAGGGGGGAGAGGGGAAGGAAAGGGAAGAGGAAATATGGGAATCGAGGGGAAAGAAGGGGAAGGGGAAGCTTGTTGTCTCTCGTAAGAAATTAATGGAAGGGCGTAATGCGTAGAAGAGGTAAGTGGGAAGGAGGAAGGAGGAAGGGGTGTGTACGTCTGAGAGGGGGGGGAGGGCGTGGGGAGGGGGGGCGGGGGCAGGGCGTGGGTAATGCCTTTTTTTCCCCTCTTGTTTATCCCGCGATATTGTTCTTGTCGCTGGGCAGTAATGACCCCTTTTTTGTGGCCGGATAATAAGTTCGTTTCATTTACCTGCATTGTTTACAGCGCGTCCTTTCCACCACTCCTTTATGTCCCTTCTTTTTGTCTCTTGTTTTTCGTCGCTGCTAATCACCGAATCCGGCCTTGAAATGCATTCCTCATTAGCCCTTTTTTTTTTTTTTTTTTTTTTTTTTTTTTTTTTTTTTGTGTGTGTGTGTGTGTGTGTGTGTGTGTGTGTGTGTGTGTGTGTGTGTGTGTGTGTGTGTGTGTGTGTGTGTGTGTGTGTGTGTGTGTGTGTGTGTGTGTCCGTGTCCGCGTCCTTGATGATATGGAGTAAGTCGCTTATGTACTTGATCTTATCTTGCGTTCTGGATTCCGTCTTCGTTCACTTCCTTGGCCGGTTTGCGGGGTTGATTTTTTTTTTTTACTGTTAGGCCCCGTTAGCATTCCTTGGTGACGGGCAGTGCGAGGGACAGATAGAAGGGGTGAGAGAAGAGAGGGGAGGAGATACAGGATGAGAGGGAGAGGGAAGAGAGATAGGACAGGGCGAGGGATAGATGGAAGGGGTGAGAGGAGAGAGGAGAGAGAAAGAGAGGGGAGAGGAGAGAGGAGAGGGAAGAGAGATAGGACGGGACAGATAGAAGGGGTGAGAGGAGAGGGAGAGAGGGAGAGGGAGAGGGATGAGATATAGGAGAGGTTGAGGGATAGATAGAAGGGATGTGAGGAGAGAGGAGAAGAGAGGCAGGATAAGAGGGAGAGGGAACGAGAGATAGGACAAGTTGAGGGACAGATAGAAGGGGTGAGAGGAGAGAAGAGAGAGGGAGAGAGGGAGAGGGAATGAGATATAGGAGAGGTTGAAGGACAGATAGAAGGGATGAGAGGTGAGAGGGAGAGGGAGAGGGAGAGGGAGAGGGAATGAGATATATAGGATAGGTTGAGGAATAGATAGAAGGGGTGAGAGGAGATAGGGAGAGGGAAGGGGATATAGGGTAGGTTGAGGGACAGATAGAAGGGATGAGAGGAGAGAGGAGAGAGGGAGAGGGAGAGGGAATGAGATATATAGGATAGGATAGGTTGAGGGACAGATAGAAGGGGTGAGAGGAGAGAAGAGAGAGGGAGAGGGAGAGGGAATGAGATACAGGGACAGATTGACAGAATGAGATAAGGGACAGATAGAAGGGGTGAGAGGAGAGACAAGATGAGAGGGAAAGGAAGAAGGAGAGGGAATGAGATATAGGAGAGGTTGAGGGACAGATAGAAGGGGTGAGAGGAGAGAGGAAGAGGGAGAGGGAGAGGGAGAGGGAAAGAGGGAGGGTAGACAGATAGAAGGGATGAGAGGAGAGAAGGAGAGGGGGATAGGGTTGAGGGGACAGATGGGTGAGAGGAGAGGAGAGGGAGAGGGGAGAAACAGAGATTGAGAGGAGAGGGAGAGGGAATGAGAGACAGGCCAGAATGAGAAGCAGATATGATGTGAGAGAGGGGAGAATGGAAGAGAGACAGGATGAAAGGGAAGAGAGACACATTGAATGAGAGAGGAGTGAGGATGGAAAATAAGTAAAGGAGAGATGGAGATGAAAGAGCAAGCTGAAAACAAAAATCAGAGATGAGGAGAAAGAAGAAAGAAAGAAAAAGAAGAAGAAAGAGAAGAAAGTGAGATACTATCGAATAGAAGAAAAAGAAAGAGGAAAGAAAATGAACAAATAGAGAGGGAAAGTAAACAGAAAGAGAAAGTGAGATACTATCGAAGAGAAGAAAAAAGAAAGAGGGAAAAAATGAACAGATAGAAAGGGTATAAAAAAGGGAAAACAAAAAGAAGAGAGAAGAAAAAGAAAAAAAAGAACAGATAGAGAGAGGGGGAAAATAGTTAAAAGAAAGAGAAAGTGAGATACTATCGAACAGAAGAAAAAAGAAAGAGGAACAGATAAAGAGGGGAAAGGGCAAAAAAGAAAGAAATAAAGTGAGATACTATGAAATAGAAGAAAAAGAATGAGAGAGATTAAACAAACGAACAGATAGATAAGGTGAAAAAAGGAAATCAGAAAGAAAGAGAAAGAAAGTGAGATACTATGAAATACAAGAAAAAAAAAGAAAAAAAATAGAGAGAGAAATTAAACAAACGAACAGATAGAGATGGGGAAAAAAGGGACAGCAAAAAGAAAGAGAAAGAAAGTGAGATACTATGAAATACAAGAAAATAGAAAGAGAAAAAAATGAGAGAGAGAGAGATTAACAAACAAACAGACAGACAGAGTGGGAAAAAAAGGGAAAGTAAAAAGAGAAAGAAGTGAGATACTATGAAATACAAGAAAAAAAGGAAAGACAAAAAAATGAAGAGAGAGAGAGAGAGATTAAACAATAACGAACAGTATAGAAGAAGAGAAAGGAAAAAAAGAAAAAAAAGTAAGAAGAGAGAGAGATTAAACAGATGAATAAATAGAGAGAGGGGAAAAAAGGGAAAGTAAGAAGAGAGAGAGATTAAACAGATGAATAAATAGAGAAGGAAAAAAAGGGAAAGTAAGAAGAGAGAGAGTTAACAGAAGAATAAATAGAGAGGGGAAAAAAAGGGAAAGTCACAAGAGTGAGTTTATTCCCTCAGCGCCGCCCATGGCCCTCGCGTTCCATCACGCCGCGACGCCTTCCTTCCTGAATTCGTCTGTATCGTGATGTCCGAGGTTTTGATGGCCTAGGGGGGGGAGGCGGGGGCGGGGGGAGAGGGAAGGACGCCGGAAAGAGAGGGAGGAGAGGAAACGGAATAAGAATAGGCGGTGGTGGATAACGACGGAGCAGTGTTTGGTTGTGGTGGGTGGGTGGGTGGGTGGGTAGAGTCGTGGGTGATTTTGTTGATTTTTTGTCTTATTTTGTTTGTTTATTTGTTGTTTATTTTTATTAATATTATTTATTTATTTATTTCATTATTTATCTATTTATTTAATTATCTATCTATTATTTATTTATGTATTTACTTACTGTTTATTTTGTTTGTATTAATTTTGTTTTTTGTTTTTTTTAATTATTATTATAATTATACACACACACACACACACACACACACACACACACACACACACACACACACACACACACACACACACATATATATATATATATATTATATATAATATATATATATATTATATATATATATATATATATTATTATATATTATTTTTTTGCAGAGAGTCGTAATCAAAGAATTTACTGACAATATTACTGTGTATTGCTTCTTATTAATACAACTGTAACGAGTTCTGTTCTCTTGATCTTTGCTTGACTTTTTCCACCGGCATTTTTTTTTTTTTTTTCTCTCTCTTTTACCGTCCGTTCACTTCCATGGCATTATTAGTTCCCGTACAGCGACCACGTGACGTATCCCACGTGCCACCGCCCCCCCCCCCCTCCCCCCGTGCCGCCCGCGTGGGAACCTGTTCGCAGTGGCAGAGTCGCCGCCCACGGTTCGTGCTTACTTGCTGGAGGGACTTCGATTCCTCGGTGGGATGGGTTCATAGGAAGGGAGGGGGTGAGAGAGGGAGGAAGGGAGGAGAGAGTAGGAAGGGTGGGAGGGGAGGGAGGGAGGGTGGAGGGAGTGAGGGAGGAGAAGGTTGAGGAGGAGAAGGAGGGAAGGGAGGGAGGGAGGGAGGAGATAGAAGGGTGGGAGGGAGGGAGGAGAGAAGGGGGAAGGAGGGAAGGAGGGGAGGGAGAAGGGTGAGGAGACCGAAGGAAGGAGGGAGAGAGAAGGAGGGAAGGGAAGGAGTGAGAAGGGAGGGGAAAAGGAGAGTGGGAGGAATAAGGAGAAGGGAGTGAGATGAGGGAGGTGGGAGAGTGAGAGAGAGTGAGAAGGGTTTGGAGAGGAAGAAGGAGAAGGACGAGAAGGAATGAGGTTGAAGGAGGGGGAGAAAGGGAAGAAGGGAGGAGAAGGAAGAAGGAGAGAAGGGCGTGGCTTGGAGGGGAGGGAGGGGAGAGGAGGGAAGGAGTAGGGTCCTAAGGGGGTCTTTGCAAGCATGTCATTAAGTGGAAGGTGATGGGGTGTCTGGCTGTGACGGAAGTGTTTATGTTCGCAAGGGTTTATGGGTGTGGTCTTTCTCTCTCTCTCTGTCTCGTTCTCTCTCCTCTTTCTCTTTCTCCCTCTCTCTCTCTCTCTCCTCTCTCTCTCCTCTCTCTCTCTCTCTCGTCTCTCTCTCTCTCTCTCTCTCTCCTCTCTCTCTCTCTCTCTCTCTCTCATCTCTCTTCTCTCTCTCTTCTCTCTCTCCTCTTTCTCTTTCTCTTTTCTCTTTCTCTCTTCTCTCTTTCTCTTCTCTCTTCTCTCTCCTCTCTGCGCTCTCTTCGGTCTCTCCTCTCTCTCTCTCTCTCTCTCTCTCTCGCTCTCTCTGCTCTTCTCTCTGCTCTGCTCATCTCCTCCTCTCCTGCTTCTCTCTCTCTCCCTCCTCTCTCCTCCCCTCTCCCGTCTCTTCTCTTCTCTCGTCGCCCCCCCGTCTCTCTCTCCCCTCTCCCCCTCTCCCCCTCTCCCCCTCTCTTGCCCTTCCTTCTGTTCTTGAGTGTGTAGCACCTGTCATTGTCTCGCCTGTACGTGAAAGATAAATAGTCAAAAAAAAGCATGAGGGGAGTGAAAATGCGTGGATGCGCGCAGTGGTGGATGAAAACAACCCGATATGTCACCTTTTAAGTACATGTGTGTTTACATTTGCGTGTGCGATGCTGTGATGTCGCTCGAAGAAGTATATCCGCCTTAAGTATTCTTCTCCTCCTCCTCCGCAGATCGCCGTATCATGTCTGTCGTCTGCGTCTGCTTCCACCTCTTCATCCATCTTCCTCCTCCCCCCCGTCCTGTCTCCCGACCTTCTTCTCTTTCCTCTTCTTCTTCTTCTTTCCTCCGCTTCACATTTCGCGATGGTGTTGCTCCAGACCAAGTGGTGCGATGTGGCGACCGTCGTGGTGTTCACTGCTCTGGTGGCAGCAAGGGCAGGACCGGCGGGGTGCCCCAGGGGACCCTCCGTGTGCCTTCGCCCTGTCTCTGGGGTGGCCGCTTAGGGAGGGAGGGTGTGTGGGGTAGGGGGACAGGGGAGGAGGCCGGGTGTCTTGGGGGAGAGAGGACGGGGGGAGGACCTCAGGGGTTAGAGGAGGGGGAAAGGGGTGTGAATAGAGGAGGTGGGGTTTCATTAAGCTGGGATGGAGGCGGCGTTGGAGGAGGGCACATCGCGTTTCTCTCTCCGTGTGTGGGGTGGCTGAGGTTAGAGAAGGGTGGAAGAATTGGGGGTGATATTAATGGAGAGGGTGAGGTGTAGATAGAGGAGGCGGGGGTGATGTATTGCGGGGGAGAAGGTTAGAGGCGCGGAGCGAGTGAAAGGGTGTAAGAGCTATAGTTGTAAGGAGTGTGAGTGGTGGACTGGGAAGAGGCTGTCTTAGGATCTCGATAGGTGGTGGTGAGTTTGTGAGAAGCGGAGGAGAGTTGTTGGAGGGGGTGTATTTAGGGAAGAGGGTTGGGGGAAAGGTTGGGTCTCATGCTCTGTTGTGTCCCTTGGGCGTTTGTCCGGTCGGTTCTTGTGGTTTGGATGAGGGTCAGGGGTAATCGGCACTTCTCAAGGGAGGACGGTCGTTCGTCCTGTGGACCACTGCGGTGCGAAGGGAGAGGCGTGCCGATTTCGGAGTGGTTGGTGGCTGGATAGGGGGAAGGGGAGCGGAGGGAGGAAACGAGGCAGGCGTATGGGGCGGGTTGTTGATGTGATAGAAGGCGGGATTGGGGGATGGGGTGGAGAATGAGGAGTGTGGGGTAGAGGAAAGAGCGAGGTGGTGCAGGAGAAGAGGCATCGGGAGGCTGGCGAGAAGGATTTTATGGCGGACCGGGAGGGGGGCAAAGGCCTAGCCGGGTTATGGGGTGAGGCGATCTATGAAGGGCAGGAGGAGTGGGAGGCGGGGAAAGCTAGCGGGGGGAGCGGGTGGAGAGAGCGTGGGCAAGAGCGAATGAGGCGAATGGATAGGGGGTGGAGGGGGGTAAAGGGGAGGTAGGGGTAAGAGCAGGAGCAGAAGGAGGGGGGCGATCGATGAGCAATGTCAGGACGGGCGGTGAGGAGGGTATGTGGAGAAATTAAGGAGAGGAGAAGGAAAAATGGAGAGAATCAAGAGGGGTAAAGAAGGGAAAGAGAGAAAGGAAGAGGGGATAGGGAAGTGAGAGAGGCACGAGGGAAGGGGTCCTGGAGAGCGGGAAGTAAAGAGGGGAAGAAGGAGTGATAAGAATAGGCAGAGGAAGAGAGAATTAAAAACAATAACGACATTGCTGCGACGAAAACTACTATTGAAACCGTTACAGTTAGTGATAGTAAAAACAACAAAAATAAAGGATTTGTTTTTTCCTACTTTTTTCTAGTCATGTAATAACATACGCCATAGGTATTGGTCTCTCTCTCTCTCTCTCCTCTCTCTCTGTCTCTCTCTCTCTCTCTCTCTCTCTCTCTCTCTCTCTATCTCTCTCTTCTCTCTCTATCTCTCTCTTCTCTCTCATCTCTCTCTCTCTCTCTCTCTCTCTCTCTCTCTCTCTCTCTCTCTCTCTCTCTCTCTCTCTCTCCTCTCTCTCTCTCTCTCTCCTCTCTCCCTCTCTCCCTCTCTCCCTCTCCTCTCCTCCCTCCCTCCTCTCTCCCTCCCTCCCTCCCTCCCTCCCCCTCCCCCTCCCTCCATCCCTCTCCTCCTAAAAATAGAGAGGTGGAAAAGGCAGAGCGAAGGGGAGGAGGAGGAATGGCAGAAGGAGGAACTAACAAGGGCATAACGGGGGGTGTCCGTGGGCGACGTAGGGACGCGGTGACCGCCCCTTCGCCTTTTATGATTTGCTGTTGACGTGTCTTTTACGCCCGTCGTTGACCTCGAGATGATGTCGATAATTAGCCGACCGCCGCCGTACCTCACACACTGCCGCCGAGGGTTGTCTTCTCTCGCGGTTTTTGTTTGTTTGTTTGTTTTCGCATTTGTGTCGGGGCGGTGGTTGGTTGTGCTTTCGTGTTCCTTTGTTTGTGTGATTGATTCTTTTTTTGTTTTTGTTGTTTGTATTTGTTTGTAGTTTTGCTTTTTTCGTTTGTTTTGTGTTTGTTTTTGTTTTTCTTTGTCTTTTCTCGCTTATTTTGTTTCTGTTGGTTTCTTTTTCTCTTGTATTGATCCGTCTGTTTTTCTGTTTCCGTCTCCTTTCTCCTTACATTTCTGCCTCTTCCTATTCCGTTATGGCCTAAGGCTGGGCGTGCGATATAACAAGCGTAATAGCACAGCAACAGTGAGCTGCGTAATGCATACCCACCCTCCCCCGCTCTGTGCCTCCTGCCCCCTGCCCCCTCCTCCTTATCTCCTTTTTCCCTTCTCCCTTCTTCCACCTTATATACTTCCCTCCGTCTTCCCTTCTCGGCTGCTCCCTCCTTCCCCTCTTCTCTCGGCTGCACCTTTCCCTCCCTCCTCCTCCCCTTCCCCTTCCCCTCCCCCTCCTCCCTCTTCCTTTCCCCCTTCTCCCCCCCCCCTTCCCCCCTCCTCCCTCCTCCTTCCCCCTTCTTCCCCCTCCCCCTCCCCCTCCTCCCTCCTCCCTCCTCCTCTCCCACTACCCCCCACCTTCCGTGTCGTGACAAGGTGGAGGCAACGGGGCGCGCTGCCTGGGAACCCAAGCCTCCTTCCTCCTTCAGACGCACGCACGCACGCACGCACGCACAGGTTCTTCCTTCTTGAGATTTGCGTGTTTCTTTTCTTTGTTTTTAATCTTCATTTCGTCATCTCTGTTTGCATTACTTGATATTGTTATCATTGGTGTGGTTATTGATATTATTGACGTTTTACTATTATGATGATTGTTATTATTATTATTAATATTATTATTATTATTAGCGGTAGTAGTAATAATAATTATTGTTATTGGTTTTCTTTTCTTTTCGTCTTCTTTGGTCATATCTTTTTGTCCTTATATCTCTCCGCCTTTTTTCTTTTTTTTTTGCTTCACTGCGCCTTCTTTCGCTTTTTGCTCGTTTCTTTTATGTTCTATCTTATTTCTATATCATGTTTCAATTTCTTTATCCTTCTATACCTGTTCCATAGATATTAATGTCGTTTTGTTATGTATAGTACATCTGATATTGTTATTACTACTGATACTATCACTACTACAATTACTACTACTATTATTATTACCTACTACTATTACTACTATAATTACTATTACTACTATTACTACAACTATAACAATTACAACTACTTACTTCTATCTTCACTACCACTGCACCACCACTACTATACTACTACTACTGCCTACTACTTTACTATACTACTACTACTACTACTACTACTACTACTACTACTACTACTACTACTACTACTACTACTACTATTACTACTACTACTACTACTACTACTACTACTACTACTACTACTACTACCACCAAACGCCCCGTGCAGCATTACCGACAACGACAATTCTTGAAGGCGGCGAGCGGTCTCCGTCGGCAGCCAAGGCACCTCCAGCATACCTGTTCGTGCGTCCAATTTGCTCGCGTGATTCACATAAGGCATTCATCCGCGCTGGATTGAACCCGGCCAGTCAGCTAACCGTAAAGTTGACTCAAGTTTTCCTGTATAACTTTCTAAGATGAAAAAAAAAAGATTAAATGATACACTGGGATTTTTTTTTTGGGGGGGAAGGGGTAAGGAAGGGGTAAAAGGGGGGGTGGGAGGGTAATCTAGTTCGTTGTATCGTGCGGATGATTAGACCGTGTGCGTGTGTGTTTGTGTGTACGAACACGGGTGAAACATGTGTGAAAAGGATTGCGGGCGGTATTTGTGTGTATAACAGTATGTCGCTCGTTAACTGGAATGTATATCTACGCTATCGTCGTGTTCGTAACTTCGCAGCTCGATTGGCCATAAAAGGACGCACGCATTGGTGCTTGGTAATCGAAGGCAAACATTGTGCGAGGCGATAATGAATGAGAAACGGCGAATGCGAACGTAATGGTGAGCACTTTCGCTGAGTGTGGGCGGGTGGGTGCGGGCCGCGACCTCCAGCGGCGGCGGGTACCCGAGTGAGGCCGCTCCCCCGCCCGTCTCGCTCGCCTTACATTTTCAGTTGTGTGTCAACCCGCGGCGGGAACGGACGCACGAGGCCCCCTCTCCCTGACCACTGTCACGTGACTCCCCGCCCGTCGCTCCTCCTGCTTTTGGACTTGTACTTACGAACCGTTTTGTGTGAGAGTGACTTCGCTGCGCACACGTCCTCTCGAGGAGCGCTGCCTGATAACTACTTACAGTGTGTTGAAGTCTCTAGCAAGTGCCTATTGCTAGTGTGATACTTTCATTCATTTTTTACGATGTGTGGCTAATGATGGTGGAGCGCGTGCCAGTGGCGAGCCGTAGATGTGCCGGACTTAGCAGTGCCTTACGCATGTGTAGCATTCGTAGTAGACTTTACCCCGCGTGTGACATGGTGCTGGTGCGTCGGTGAGTGGCGGGATGCGCGGCGGAGCCCTCTGCGTGGCGGGCCCGGGGGAAACCTCCCTCACCCGCATCTCACCCAGGATCCGCCAGCTTCAAGATCGCCTGATGGATTCCCTGCCCTGCGACGGCGCCTGGGAGTGCCTGTCCCCGGCGCAGAGGGAGGCCATCCTGTCTATCCACCGCATGCGCACCGCCTCCACCGACGACTCGAGCGAGCATGGCGAGGGCGGGGGCAAGGGCCACCGCAAGGGGCGCGGGCAGGGCATCCCGCGCTTCGTCCGGAGTCGAAGTTACGACGACCGCCTCGAGAGCGAGACGGACGACTCGGGCGTGCGCGGCGTCAACGGCACCAGCAGCGGCGCCACCAGCCACAACAGCCACGAGGACGACTCCAGCGACCCCGGGGTCAAGCGGGGCGGCAGGTTCGCCAAGGCCGTGAGCGCCGACAGGGCCACCAGGCGCGACGTCAAAAATGAGTTCCATGAGATGAACAATATGAAAAACATGCGCAAGTCGGAGGTGACGAACGGCTTCGGAAATGTGAACAAGATCATCTCGAAGCAGATGAACAAGGCGTCCGCCATGCCCTCGGGCCCGTCCAACATCACGCTGGACTGCCGCAACGTCCAGGGCGAGAAGAGGAGGCGTTCCCGCATCGACGTGAACGGCCTCTTCAGGGAGGGCAGCGCCGAGAG
>NW_020872830.1:0-12500 GCF_003789085.1 Penaeus vannamei | reverse complement strand
CTCTCCTCTAAAGATCTCTCTCTAATTCGTCTCCATTTATAGATGATTGTGAGGATATACTGACAGGTATTTGTTCGTAGTTTGAGGTCTTTCAGAGAGGCATTGCCGAAGGATTATCAAGCAGGGCTGACGATAACCGTGTGATTGGACTTTATGTTTTTAGGATTAGATATCTGCATAAGGAAATAGGAAACTCATGCAATCCTTTATCTGTAAAATATCCTTCTCAATTGACGGTAATTTCACTCCCTTGCTTTACGCTTCCGAGGGGCGCGGCGGCGCTGTGGATCCCGATCACACCCTTAAGATGACACGTAATCTCGCCACTGAGCTGTCGGGGCGAGCGCCGACGCCTTCGTCAGTGGGCGGCCATGCACGGAAGGGGCGGCTCCTCCCAGCGGCTCTGTGCGCGTCCTAAGGCAGGTCGGATTTTCTTGTGAGAGGAAGGTGGGGACGTCTTGGGGGTTCGAGAAGGTGGGGACGTCTTGGGGGTTCGAGAACGCGTCTTGGGGATTCGAGAAGGTGGGGCGTCTTGGGGGGTTACGAGAAAGGTGGTTCGACGTCTTGGGGGTTCGAGAAAGGTGGGGACGTGGGGACGTCTTGGGGGTTCGCAGAGAAGGTGGGGACGTTCTTGGGGGTTTCGAGAAGGTGGGGACGTCTTGGGGGTTCGATAGGCCTGAGTGGGACGCGTGGCCGACGCCCTGCGATCAGCGTCGGCCGCGGATCCCGATCACCTTGGCGCTGAGCGGATGCCGACTCTTGCCTTTTGTGGCGCCCGCGGGAGGGGCACGGATGGAGATCGGTGCTTAGATGTTTAGATGGAATAATACATAGATAGACAGATAGATAGATAGAAGGGTAGATAGAAAGATAGAGATAGATATAGAGATAGATGTTTATATGGATCGACAAATTGATATGTAGATAGATAGATAGAAGGGAAGATAGAAAGATAGAGATAGATATTTAGATAGATCGACAAATAGAGATGTAGATAGGTAGACAGATAGATAAAAGGGTAGATAGAAAGATAGAGATAGATATAGAGATTGCTACATACACAAAATTGGTATAGATAGATATGCCTAAGTAGCTAGATAGAAAGATAGAGACGCCGTTCATCTCGAAACGTAAGACATAATACAACAGGAAATAGAATTATAGAGCTATCGGTTCCACCCAAGACGAGGAGCTGCGAGGCGGGCGTAAGTAACGAATCTGCTCGCCGGTGTTACGTTACGCGAGCTCCTCATCCCGTTAGGACTTACTTGCTAACAATAGATGCGTTTGTGGGGCTCCTCGCGTCGACCGTTAGGCGGCGCGCACGCAGGATCGGGTTATGTGCTCCGTGGTTGTAAGGGAATGTGGAGCACCGAGGATTCGATCCCCTTTTGGATGTGGAGCAAGGATTCGATCCCTTATAAGTTAAGTGCTTTTGGATGTGGAGCACCAGGAGGATTCGATCCCTTGTAAGTTAAGTGCTTTTGGATGGAGCACCAGGAGGATTCGATAAGCCATGTGGAGGGGATTCGATCCTTGTAATGAATGTTGGAGCACCAGGAGGATTCGATCCCTTATAGCGTTTTGGATGTGGAGCACCAGGAGGATTCGATCCCTTTTTAAGTGCTTTTGTATGTGGAGCACCAAGGGGATTCGATCCCTTATGATTGACGTGGTGTTACGCCAGGCTCGTGAGGGACGATTGAGGTCTGCGTGCTGGTTTGAAATGGTAAAAAATTAGGGAGAAAAAGTTCGCTACAGTTTACATCCTGCCTTAGGGGTTTGGGGGAGTGGGAGGGAGGGGGGGGAGGACCGGGTGGTAGTAGCAGCAGGAGCATTGCGAAAGGTGGCATTGTATTTCGTGGCGTTTTGTGCCGGGAACAATATAGTTGGAGGAGACAATGTACGTTTCCCGAGGCTGGGGGATCCGTTGGCTTCCTGCGCAAAAGGGGGCGTGGCCGATATGCTCTCCACCCTCCCCCCCTACCCTCCCCCTCAACTCCCCACAATCTTCCGTCTCTCCTCTCGATACCTCCCCCTCCCCACCTCGCTCTCCTCTCGACCTCTCTCCCTCCTCCTTCCCCTTCCCCTTCCACCTCCCCTTCCCCCTTCCCCTCCCCTCCCCTTCCCCTTCCACCTCCCCCCCCCCTTCCCCCTTCCCCCTTCCCCCTCCCCCTTCCCCTTCCACCTCCCCCTTCCTCACTCGTCTCCGGCTCATGCATCACCATCTTGCTTCCCACGCCCACACGCCCGCGCCGGGAAGTATGGGCGAGGCGGCGGGTGGGATGAAACCGGAACTCGCTGGGGAAACGATGCCTTTGTTTTCTCTCTCTCTTTCTCTCTGTCTTTCTTTTCCTTAGACTGATTGGCGTTTTTTTTTAGACTGATCGCCGCCTCTCTGTTTTATCCTTTTTATTTCTTGGTTTGTCGTTTGTTTTTATTTTATTTAGATCGCGATGGTTTCTCTTTTTTTTTCAAACGGTTTATATTTTTTATTCTGATTTCTGTATTAAGTTCGATGTTTTTTTTTCTTGTTTTTCTCTTTTTTCGTCCTCTTCCTCTTGTTCTGTGTCTTCCTATTCTTCTTCTTCCTCCTCTCCTCCTTTTTCCCCCTCTTACTTCTTTTTCTCCTCTTCCCCCTCCTCTCTTTTCCCCCCTCTTACTTCTTTTTCTCGTCTTCCTCATCATCTCCTTCTTCTTCCTCTTCCTCTTCTCCCTCCTCCTCCTTTCCTCCCTCCTACTTCTTTTTCTCCTCTTCCTCCTCCTCATCCCCTTTCTTCCTCTTTTCCCTTCTCCTCCTCCTCCTCCTTCTCCTCTCCGCTTCCTCCTTCTCCCTCCTTCTTTGAAATGATAAAATATCACGTTTTTTCTTTCTTATTCCTGTCCATGAAACGCGAGACTCTGCCCCGCACGATGACGCATGGCAGTCACGGGTCGCGGTGCATGACATGTAACTCTATCGATGTCGTTTGTCATCTCTATTTGTGCTTTGCTTACTGGTTTGTATTTATATGTCTCTTGCTTTATGCCTGTCTGTTTATCTGTCTTCCCGATCTATTTATTTGTCTATTTGTGCGTGTGGGTGAGAGAGAGAGAGAGAGAGAGAGTGTGTGTGTGTGTGTGTGTGGTGTGTGTGTGTGTGTGTGTGTACGTGTGTACATAAACGCACATGGAGACAGATAGGGACATGTTAGGAAGTTTCTTTAATGCCATAAAACGTATTTAAGGGGACCTCCGATACCCGAGGTGTTCCTCCAACATCCAAGCGTCCGTTATGGGATCCACTGATCCGAAGAAGGCCCTCCTCAGGATATCCCTCCCTCCCCCTCCCCCTCCCCCTCTCCCCCCTCTCCCCCTCTATCCCGCGTGGAAGCGATCACATAAAACACAAACTCCGACTCTCGCCCTTCCCCGTGGTCGTTAAGGGCGTCATGAATGTGATAATCAGATGGGGTCACCAACCATCGTGATCACCGCGCTTGTTAAGTCGATTAATGACGAGAGCCGAGGATCGTCTGGGTCTCGGCCGCGACGCTCCGGTGAGGACGAGCCGAGAGGATAGGCTTGGAGGAGGGCGGAGGGAGGGATGCGGAGGATGGGGCGAGGGAATAGGTGGAAAGAGAGGGGCGCGGAGGCGGGACTGGATGCTTAGACCGTGGGGACTGAGGAGGGGAGTGAGGATTGACCGAGGAAGGGAGTGAGGATTGATAATCATGAGGATTGGGGGTAGGAAGAGGATAGACCACCGAAGGGCGAAATGAGGGATGAACAAGATGCTCAAATCGTGCCTACTGAGGATAGGACGAGAGGATAGGCTCGAGGAAAGGAGGACGGAGGAGGAGGAGGAGAAGGACAGAGAGGTCTAAGGAGGAGAAGCGAGGCCGTTTTAACCTCTCCGCGGGGAGAGCGATGGCAGGCGTGGGAGGCGGGAGGTGAAGAATGGCTCCGTTGAAATAGATTATCGTGAAGTCATGATTGGATGGCGTGTAAGACGTCGCCGGAGTGAAAGTGAACGCGCAGATGAATGAACGAAGCACTGTCTCTCTCGCGGGCGGTGCCAGCTATGTCGAATCGATGCCACGCTCTTCGTTATCTGGCAGTATGGCGACGTCAGATGCGTTGGTTGGTGATCCTTTTGGTGGTGGAGGCCGAGATGGAGAGACTGTAAAGGAGGGAGGAAGGAGAGAGTAGGAGGAAGGAGGGAAGGAGAGGGGAGAGGGAGGGAATGAGAGAGGTAGAAGGGAAGAGGGGAGAGGGAGGAAGGAGAGAGGTAGGAAGGGAAGGGGAGAGAGGGGGAGAGGAGAGGGAGGGAAGGAGAGATGTAGAAAGGGAAGAGGGGAGAGAAGTAAGAAGGGAAAAAGGGAGACAGAGGGAAGGAGGGAGGTAGAAAGGGAAGAGGGAAGAGATGTAGTAAGGGAAGAAGGGAGACAGACGAGGGAAAAGGGAGGGAGGGGGACAGGGAGACAGGGCCAGGGCACACTCGCTTGCCTTGGCGCCGGCTCCGTATGGCGTGTCCGGCAAAAATGTCTGCTACGCCCCAATTAGTAGATATTTGTTGAAACGTGCAAATAAACCGGATACGAAGGAGGGAGGGACCGGAGTCGTGGGCGGAAAGGAAAACGAAGAAGGGGTTTTAGCAGGTGGCATGGGCGGGGAGAGCCTCGCAACGCCCGTGTGAGTTACAGATGACGAGGCGGCGGTCGGATGAGTGGGTGAGTGAGTCGGTGAGTGGGGGACGCGTCGAAGTGCCGTTACTCATTGGAGATTCAGGAAGGAGTCGTGGGTAAGAAGGAGCAGAGAGAGAGAGAGAGAGAGAGAGAGAGAGAGAGAGAGAGAGAGAGGAGAGAGAGAGAGAGAGAGAGAGAGAGAGGAGAGAGAGAGAGAGAGGAGGAGGAGGACGGGGTAAAAATATAATGAGGATGTAATTAGCGATTATGAAACAACAACGGCAGAAAATGCTCATTGATAAAACCTGTTTATGGAAGTCGATTAAAGTTCCTCAATCAGTCTTGGCGTTTTTAGGATCAGTGTTTTTTTTTTCTCGTTTTTTCTGTCTTTTTTTTTTACTTGTAGATTCCTTTGTCAGAAATTATGTTTTTTTTCCAAAATGTCACAGAGCGGTGAAGTCTGGTAATTATCGTAATGAAAGGTGGTAGTTTAACGCTTTCTTGGCTCGCATAACAATTAGGGATAATTACAAATAGCACATCTTTGCCGGAGAAACACGTTGCAATCATGTTTTAATTACCTCAGAGTGTTATTAGGGAAACGACAGTGGGTCAGGATGATAAGATAAGAAGTAGGTCTATGTGCCAGTAGGTTAATTGTTGGTCATATCTTGTGGAGTTATCTGTAGGCCTATGCGGGTCACTTGATAAGGATAGGCCTAGGCACTGACTAAGTATGGGGTCGCGTGCTGATGTCACATAGGGTAGAGGAGAGAAAATTTGAATAAAGGAGGAAGAATAACGGTGGAAGAGGAAGAGAAGAGGCGGAAATGATAAGAAAAGAGAGATAATTGATGTAGGAAGAGAAGGAGACGAAGAGTAGTTGAAAAAGGGGATGAATAGATAAAAGAAATAATGAAAGGTAAAGAAGATAAAACTAATGAAAATAGATGTATAAGCGAGGCAAGGCACAAGAAAGGTACAAACAGGAAGAAGAAAAGATAAATAAACAAAGTAGAAAGAAAAAACATGGGAAATAAGCAAAAAAGTAAATAATAGCTGAAATAAGTAAAAAAAAAAAAAAAGAACACAAGAAAGAAGAAACAAATCTACAATAAACCCCACGGAAGACAAGCCACGAGGAAGACGCAAATAGGAAGAAGAGACGAAGGGAAAGAGAGCGGGGAGCAGAAGCCGCCATTCGGGCGTTGTTCGGCGAGGTCGAGCTGTCTTGTGAGAGCGTAAACAATGGGTTTTTCTCGGTCGGTGCAGGAGGCGAGCGCGAGCGTGTCACCTGATTCTCCGGCGTGGTGCAGGTCACGGAATGGTGGGGGTGGGGGTATGTGGGTGGGGGGGAGGGAGGAGGGGAGGGGGTATGAGGGGTAGGAGGGGAGTTTGTTTGGGGGTATGTTTGGGGGGAGGAGGGGTTTGTTGGGGTATGTAGGGGGGAGGAGGTGGTTTGTTGGGGGTATGTAAACAATGGGTTTTTCTCGGTCGGTGCAGGAGGCGAGCGCGAGCGTGTCACCTGATTCTCCGGCGTGGTGCAGGTCACGGAATGGAGGGGTGGGGGTATGTGTAGAGAGGGGAGGGGGTGGGGGAGGAGGGAGTTGTTGGGGGTTGGGGGGAAGGAGGTGGTTTGTTGGGGGTATGTTTGGGGGGGAGGGGTGGTTTGTTGGGGGGAGAAGGGGTTTGTTGGGCATAGGTGGGGAAGGAGTGGTTTGTTGGTATGGGGTATGTAGGGAGGGATGAGGGTTTTGTTGGTATGTAGGGGGGTTTGTTGGGGTATGTAGGGGGGGAGGAGGGGTTTGTTTGGGGTATAGGGGGGCAAGGAGGGTTGTTGTGTGGGGTATTTGTTGGGTAGTAGGGGGAAGGAGGTGGTTTGTTAGGGTATGTGGGATGAAGGAGGGGGTTGGGGGTATGTAGGGGAAGGAGGGTTTGTTGGGGTATGTAAGGGGGAAGGAGGTGGTTTGTTGGGTATAGGGGGGGAAGGAGGGGTATGTTGCGGTATAGGGGGAGAAGGAGGTATGGGGGGAAGGAGGTAGCGAGAGGTATGGGGGTATGTGGGAGGAAGGAGGCGCATGTAATGGGATACAGGAGGGAAGGAGAGGTATGTATAGTAGGGGTGCGAAGGAGGGGTATGTAGGGGTTGAGGAAGGGAGGGGAGGGAGTTAGATTCCACCCGTTATGTTGGGCATGTTGTTTGATTAGTGTTAGCGAAGGTGATACAGTCCATTACCGTTTTTATTTCGATTTGAAGCAACCGCAAGAGATCCTGTTTGTTTGTTTGTTTTTCCCGCGAAGGAATTTCATTGACAACTAGAGTCGGATGATTATTAATTAGCATTTTTTCCTTCTTTTCTCTCTATCACCCGACTTATCCGGATATTGCAAGGCGGTGCAAGAAGAGTGCGTGAAGAGAGAGGGGGGCAGGTAGCGGGACTGGCGAGACAGGAGGAGCTGGTGGCGGGTTATAAAAAGGTTGATAAAAATTATAGACTAATATGGATATGTGGGGCAGGTAGGAGAAGGAGGGGGGGAGGGGGTAGGGGAGAGGAGGCACCTGGTCGGTCCTCACCTGTCAGATGCGGATCGGTGTACCTCCCCCCTCCCTCCCCTCCCTCCCTTTCTCCTTCTTCTTCTTCGTATCCTTTGTCTTCCTCTTTTAACCGTTTTTCCTGTTCTTGTGAGGAAGGAGGATGTAGTTGATGTTGATATACGGATGTCTCTCTCTCTCTCTCTCTCTCTCTCTCTCCTCTCTCTCTCTCTCTCTCTCTCTCTCTCTCTCTCTCTCTCTCTCTCTCTCTCTCTCTCCCCTCTCCCTCTCCCTCTCCCTCCCCTCTCCCTTCCCTCTCCTCCCTCTCCCTCCCTCTCCCTCCTCTTCTTCTCTCTCTCCCTCTCCCTCTCCCTCCCTCTCCCTCTCCCTCTCTTTCTCCCTCTCCCTCTCTCCCGGGAGCCTCCCCGACCTCCTGTCATCGCAACCGGGTCGGCCCCCTTGCACCTGGAGACACACGCGGCAGGTACAAATTAACTAATTATAACCGGAGATTTGTCTAGGCCTAGCGGCGGAGTAGCGGCGGCTCGGGGTCCCCAGCGCTCTCCCCCGGGGGTGATTGGTGAGGTTGGAGTAATTGTGGCGGAGGAGAGAGGAGGAGGCTGTTGCACAAGGCGGAGGAAGGGGGAGGAAGGGGGAGGAAGGCCTCGGAGCCGCCACTTCGTAACGCTCCTGTCGTGAATATTCAGCGGCCTCCCTCGGCCGGGGGGTGACGGTGGGGTGGGTGGGGGGGGGTCTGGGAAAGGCGACAGAGGGAAGGAGGAGGGGGCTTGGGGGGGCTTGGGTTTGTTTCTTGTGGCGTCGGGTGGGGGTCGGGGGGAGGGGGTGGGAACGGGCTGGGTGGGGGTTTGTTTGTTTATTTATTTGTCTATTTGTTTTGTTTATGTTTTGTAATTGTTTGTTTATTCGCCCAAGTATTTGTTGAGGTATTTATCAGTTTCTTTATTTGTTTATTCATGTCGTTATTTGTTTATTGATTTATTTGTTTATGTATTGTTCTCATTGTTTCTTTATTCATATATTTATTTGTTTGTTCGTCAGTTTGTTAAGTTATTTGTCCAGTGACCAGTTCCAAGAGCTTAGGCTAACGGGCGAAATTCCTTCGTTACCGGTATTGGTAATAATTGGCTATTAACCCCAGTCGTGAATATGGTTAACCCTTATAATTACCTTAATATGGAAAAGAAAAGCTGGACACGTGTACAGGTGATGATGAGTGAGAGACAGATGCGGAGAGACAGATGCGGAGAGACAGATGCGGAGTCTTGTGCCTGGCATATGGCGGGCACGTGACAGCTGGAGAATATAGAACGTTTGGGGGAAAGGAAGGTTGGGAAGGAAGCGCTGCCCTTGTGGATGCAGCGGGAGGTTCTGGTGTCGGCGGCCATGATGACGTGGCACATTTTGCGTAAAAAGATGAACTAAGGTTGAACTATGCTCTGGTTAGGGTCTATCTGTTTGTATGTTTTTGTTTGTCTCTCTCTCTCTCTCTCTCTCTCTCTCTCTCTCTCTCTCTCTCTCTCTCTCTCTCTCTCTCTCTCTCTCTCTCTCTCTCTCTCTCTCTCTCTCTCTCTCTCCATCTACCTATCCATCCACCATCCATCCATCCGCTATCTCTTTATCTAACTTTACCCGTCAATCCATCCTTATCTCTGATGCACCGATCGTATGTCTCTATCCTTTCTTCCTGCCTGTATAACTTTGTACCAACCCCTCTTACCTAAGGCCTCGCGCACATACATACACACGCACGCGCAGGCACAAGCACAAGCAGTTAGAACAGGGAAGTAAGGTTCTCTCTCTCTCTCTCTCTCTCCCCACGATCGTATCCTGTTCGTTGCCTCATTTTTTTCTTACTTTATTTCCGTTCTTGTCATCATTACACTTTTTCCTTTGTTTTATTATTATTATTGCTCTTATTCCTTTTATACTTAAATCGATTTTAAGGAATGAAAAGGCAGGGGGAAATTATGAATGGAAGAGAACGAGAAAATACCAGTCGAAGTGTGTTTGTGTTTAGCGGTGACCTTCGTTCTTGCCAAGTTAGGTCACCGTCGGGAATGCATGAGGTGCCGTTCCCTTCCTTCGCCTCTCTCTGCTGCGCGTCTGCTTCGATTATCCTTGTGCTTCTTTATTATTCGACTTTCTTCTGTTTCTGGTTCGTGTTGTGAATTGTATTTTTTATTTAGATTTCAGCTGCAAATGATCTCTTGTTTTTTTCTGGTACTTTCGCCTTGTCTTTCGCTCTCTATAGAACTTGGCGTCTTCTGGTAGTCGTGTCTATTATCCAACCGTTTCCCGTTATCTCTACTTTAATTCTGCTTCTGAATTTACAGCCATATATATGTACACGCAATTATTTTTTTTTTCATTCATTCATTTACTCATCTATCTGTTCATTCACTCCTTTACACATCTTCATTCTTCGTTTCTCCTTCCTCTTTCTTCCTCTTCCTCCCTCTCCTGCGCCGCCCGCCCCCCCCACGGGATTCCCGCGGGCCCCTGCATCCGCCTCGACCACCCTGTCCCGTGGCGCAGGTTCTCCTCCCTCAGTCACGACCTCTCGCGACCTTGTCTTGACCTGATCATCCCCACACGAAGGCTGGAGGGAAGGGGTTTGAGGGGGAGGTGAGAGGGAGAGAGAGAGGGAGGATGAGGGAGAGAGAAGGAGGATGAGGGAAAGAGAGGGAAAGGGAAGGGGTTTGAGGGGAAGTGCAGAGGGAGAGAGAGAGGAGAGAGGGAGATGAGGGAGATGGACACCAGAGGGAAGGGATTTCAAGGGGGAGGTGCAGAGGGAGAGGGAGATAGGGGGGGGGACGCAGAGGGGAGGAGATTTGGGTTGGTGTATGAGAGGGAGGGAGGGTGAGGGGGGTGGAGAAAAGAGGGGAAGGGGAGGATGAGGGGAGAGGAGGATAAGGGAAGAGAGAGGAGAGAGAGGAGAGAGAGGGAGAGAGAGAAGAGAGAGAGAGAAGAGAGAGAGAAGAGAGAGAGAGAGAGAGAGAGAGAGAGGGCAGACAGACAGAACAGACAGACAAAGACACACACAGACAAACATGCAAACCGCCAGTCGGAGCGCAAGAGCGAGACCCCGCGCGGACGCCGTAACGGGCACGGAGGCGCAGCGGCGAGAGGGCGACCCCCAAGGTCTGGACGGAGGGTTGGCCGTCCTTGGCGCGGAGGGGCTTTCGGGTCGGAAGGCGGGGGCGCGTGCGGAACCGGCAGGGGAGGGGGTGGGCGGGGTGGGTGGGGCGGTGACTGTGCCTCCGGATCTGCTTGTGTGCTTTTATGTAGGAGGGGGATGGGGGGTGTTATGATGTTTTGGGGTTATCTCTTTGTTATTAAAATCTCTCTTTTCTTTTCTCTTTGGTGTTGTTCATCGCGTCTAAAATCTTTTTCCTCTTTTCGGTCTTGTATCGCATCTAAAATCTTTTCTTCTTTTTCGCCGTTGTTATCGCACCCAAGATCTTTTCTTCCCCTTTGGTCTCGTTATTAAACCGGTCTCCTCTTGGTGTCCCATTGTGACTATCCCAAGGTCATTCTGCATAAGGAAAAGTGGGGTAGGGGGTGGAGGGGGAGGGGGGGCAGGGGGTGGCTCGTTTCTCGAAGGAAGAACGTGAAGTGACCGCGGCGCACATGAGCCATTCCGGGCACACACGCTGCCGTGGTGTATGCAAATGCGGCGCTCATTGTTATTCTGCGACGGATGCGGCCAGGCGCTCCCCCGGGGTGTGAGTCAACGGCGCAAAGCAGGGCAGGGTCAGCTAAGGTGAGCGTAGGGGAGGGGGGAGGGGGGAGGGGGAGGGTCAGGGTGGGTGGGTGGGGAAGGGGAAAGTGGAAGTGGAAGTGGAAGTGAGGGTGGGGGAGGGGGGAGGGGAAGGGAAGGGGGAGGGGAAGGGGGAGGGGGTGGAGGGGGGGGAGTGAGGGTGGTTGAAGGGGAGGGGGAGGGAAGTGGAAGTGAGGGGGGAAAGTGGAGTGGAAGTGAGGGTGGGTGAAGGGAGGGGGGGGAGAGATAGGGGAGGGAAAGGATAGTAAGGATGGATGAAGGAAGGGGAAGGAGAAAGGGAAGGATAGTGGTGAAGGGGAGGGAAGGGTGAAGGGGGCACGGTATATGCAGGCCAGGCCGTGACTCCTCTTCCCTCCACCCTTTCCTCCCTCTCAGGCCCGTAACCCTTTCCCCTCGCCCCCCCCTCCCCCCCCTCCCTCAGGTGTCCAGGTGTGTTAGCTTACCTCCAGGAAGGAGTTGTCGAGACGGTCCTGGGGGGGGGGGGATGCAACGCTTCGAGAACTTCGCAGGGGGGAAGGAGGGGGGGGTCCCTGGAATGCTGTACCGTTTTAATCCTTTCGTCCCTTTGAGGGAAGGAAGGAAGGAAGAGAGAGAAGCGGAGAGAGAGAGAGAGAAGACAGACAGACAGACAGACAGACAGACAGACAAGACAGAACAGACAGACAGACAGAAACAGAGACAGAGACAAACATAGATAGACCAGAGACCCGAGACATAGGCAGAGATAGAATTCAAGATATATTGCTATAGAAAATACCAGAAAAGTCGATTGGAGATTTATTAAAGGAAAAAAGGCAGAAATATTACAAAATCAAAAAAACCAAAAACCAAAACCAAAAGAATAGAACGGGACAAACAAAGATCCGTCAAAAAACCGGATAACTTCCTTCCCCTTCCCCCCCCCTCTCCCCCTCCCCCCAGAAAAAAAAAATCTTTAAAGTGCCATTACCTCACTAGAGATTTTTTTTTCTTTTTTCTTTTTCTCTTTTTTTTTTTGTCCAAGAGTCACCCCGAGTTATTTAGGAATCCGTCACGGTTGATGGGCGGCGCGGATGCAAGGAAAGGACGAAGACGAACAAGAAGAAGAAGAAGAAGAAAAGAAGAAGAAGAAGAAGAAGAAGAAGAAGAAGAAGAAGAAGAAGAAGAAGAAGAAGAAAGAAGAGAAGAAGACGAAGGGGCGGGGCGCAGGAAATGGCCGAGAGAAGGATGGTTGTCTGTCTTGGAGGATAGTGTAGGATGACGAAGGAAGGATAGGAATGTTTATTTTTGTGATTTTAGTGTTTTTTTTGGTGGTTGTTTTTTTTTGGGGGGGGGTGGAAAGTTGGGTTTAGAGGCACGTTTGGGCACGCTCGTCGACTAACTAAACTACTTAATATACGTGATATATACATTACATATATAGTCAGTATATTATTTAATTGTAATTAAAAAAAATTATATATGTTTATATAATATACATATATATATATATTATACAGTATACTGTAGATAAATACCT
>NW_020872829.1:636279-648779 GCF_003789085.1 Penaeus vannamei | reverse complement strand
CCGTTCCTTCCCCCGGGCGCCAGGGACAACATCCGGACCCATTCTCTTCCGGTCTTGCTCGTGTGCAGCTGTTAGGTCTCGCCCCCCCCCTCCCCGAAACCCAGTCAGCTGCTCTGGCCAGAGGCAAGGAACAGAAGAGGAGGGAGGGCGGCCACGTGCTTGGCAGGTCGGACAAGTGGTGAAGGAAATCGCCATCGCCATTATCTTATCTTTATTATCATTATTATTATGCTCATCATTATCATTATTATCATCATCACAATTAACATCAACATCATTATCACCACCACCACCACCATCATCATCATCACCATCATCATTTTCACCACCATCATCATCCTCTTCTTCATCACCATCATCTTCATCAACATCACCATCATCACCACCACCTTCATCTTCAATATGTTATTGTTTATTTTTTATTTGCTAAAGATATTTCATAATAAAAGCTATCACCGACGCAGAGGGTGATCTTAGGGCTGGTAAATGCGAGAGATCTTAGCCTGTGGGATTATTGGCCTGAAGGAAAGTGTTGCAAGGGCTCCCGGCTGGCGAGGAACCGGTGCTTGCGAACGAGACCGGTCTTGGTGGGTTGTGTTTACTGTGGCAATGGAGACCGGGAATCCACCAGTGGCGTCCATAATGAATGCAGTTGTCAAAGTTAGTCATTATCAATAATGATGCATCATTATTGTCTCTCAAAATCATTTTTATCATTATATTGCTGCCAACATCATTTACAATTATTATTATTATTATAATTATCCATTATGATAATAATAATAATAATTATTATTATTATTATTATTATTATTATCATTATTATTACCATTGCTATTGTCATTATCATTTTTGTTCATATCACCATTATCATTGGTGTGTGACTATCATGGTATTATCAATACCATTTATTGATAATGAATATAACAATTACGATAATGATAATAGTTATGATGATAATGATCCTAATAACGATAATGATTATGATAATAATGATGATAATATAAGCAATGATAATAATAATGATATTCATAATAATTATGATAATAATGGAAATTATAATATTGGTAAGAACAAAAAAAAGAAAATATAATTTTATTAATGAAAATGATATAGTAATGATAATACCAATAAGTATCATTATCTCTACTACCTTTATCATTATCATTGTTGTTGCAATAATTGTGGTTCTTGGCGGCGGCCAGTCGGGAGATGGTAGCCCGCCTCCGTTGGCTGCCTCTCTTGCTGAGGGCGCTCCTCTTGCACGTGCTCCATGCTTACCTTGCAGTCATAGATGATATTATTCTTCAATTTCTCATTAACCTAAATCCCCTGAGGATGCGATGTTGAAATGTGGCGGCGTCCAAAAATACAGAATGAGTGCCGCAAGGCCATTACTTTCAGGGGCAGCCACTTGGCTGCGAGACTAAACTTTTGTCTAGGCGAGAGAAAGAGGGAAAGAAACAGTCTGCATACACATGATACAGACACACACACACACACACACACACACACACACACACACACACACACACACACACACACACACACATATATATATATATTATATATATGTATATATATATATAACAAATTAATATTTACATATACATATAAATATACATATACATATGCACACACACATACTGTATATATAAAACAAATAAATATTTACATATACATATAAATATACATATACATAAACATACATGCACATATATATGGAGAGAGGGAAATGCAGAGAGAGGGGATTTCCTGTTTGTGTTCGCTACCTGTGAGAGAGAAGGAAGAGGAAAAGATGTGTGCTGCCTTGCTTCCTTGCAACAGCGAAAAAATTTGGTTCTGTAAACAATTTATATAATGATTCATCAGAAATTCTCATTACAAGCCAAACTTGCATATGAATCTAAAATATATTGAAAACGAATTATCTGCGGAAATGATTTTAATAAGTAAAACAGCTGCACATAAAAGCGCGCCCTCGACACCACAGCGGAGGTGTGGCTCACCCAATAGCGCCAACTTATCTCCATCAACGACCGGACTGCCGAACCGCCACACTAACGTCCTCCCCCGCACTGCCGGAAACAGCGTGCTACGCTGCTCGCTCTGTCATTTGCCAAGTCAAGTAGTGCATTTGTTATTATCGGTTATGTTGGAGTAGGAGTTTAAACACTTATTCCCCTTGATTTTCAAATATTTAAGAGTCGATGTACAGCTAGTGACGAGTCTTGCGAAGCGGACCTCGAATACAAACACTAGATCAGGGGTGTCAAACACGCGACCCGCGGCACAGTTGCTATTTCAGTCTCACAGTCGGCCGTTTTACATGATTAATTAAGCCAGTCCTTCCTCTTTTAAGATCACCACTTACACTCCTACGTTTTTCATTTCCCATTACTGTTTCTGCAATGAATGAAAGAGCCTCTCATGTTTTTATATCAATCATAAGGCCGTTTCGTCTCGTCGACTCATGATAATCTGGCACGAATAGTGTATACTAAGGTGAAATGTGGCCCCTGGAGTAAATATGTTTGACAGCCCTGCTGTAGATCTGCTCTGTACAGAAAGCAGGGTACGGGAACCCCGCGGGTACGCAAGAGAATTATTGAATTAGTTGTGCTCTCAGCAGCGAGCCTTTACTCGCTGTTTTGTTAACATTAAGAGCACGTTTTCTGACAGTTGTTTGTTTTTACGAAAAACAATATTATTACTCCTTAAGATGTTGTTTTTCTTTCTTTTCTCTTATTTTTGTTATTATTGTTGTATTATCATTATAATCATTACTTATAGCTTTTGCTATATTTTATATTCTACTTGTTTTTGTTAATAACAGTATTATTATGATTATTATAAGTATCTTTATTCTTCGCATTATTATTATTATCATAATCAATATCATTATTACAGTTATTATCATCATGTTCGTTACTGTTATTCTAACTATTATTGATATTGTCATTACTATTATTATTTTCATCATTGTTATTACAATTATGAATATTATCATCATTATTGCTATCACCATTGTTGTTATCATCATTATCATTATTATTGTTGTTGATATCATTATGACAATTTAATTACTACTAATCTTATTAATATCATCATTATCATGATCGTTATCATTATCTATAGCAGTGTTGTCCAAACATTTTCGCCTATTGTACCATCCATTACCTTCTTGCACGCCGTCCACCATGGCCAAACAAACTTTTAATTAGGGTAATGCAAATGATATACTAATTATGAAAGATTGCAGGAATGTTGGTCTATAAATTCGAATTTAATGCGCGAATAAAAAAGAAGATTTGATCATAAAATACTTGAAAAATACTTACACAACTTACTATGAGATGTGAGGCGTGATTGTTCACGTACCCCTGTGATCTATGTTGCGGACCCCCAGGGTACGCGGACCCCAGTTTTGGACAACACTGATCTATAGTATTACCATTTTTTCATTAATATCATAAGTACCGTTCCTCTTATTATCATCTTTATCATAATATATTATTATCATTATCATTGTGGTTATTGTTATTATTCTATTATCATCACTATGACAATTGTAGCGGGGCGTAGACCCAGAAGACTTTAAGTTGTCTGGTTGAGTCCGGGCTCAACCGAGAATATAGAGTTTTTGCTCAAGGGAAAGATTCGTCTGCAGTGAACAGATGTAAGGTTCCAGGCCTACGGCACGCTGCCACCACCCGATTAGTAGGTTCGGGAACCGTGTTTGTCGTGTAAGTGGGTGTGGGTGTTGTATCAGAGAAGGGTGGAAAGAAAGTACAGAATGTGTGTGCTGAATGTTGGATGTGTAAGTGTGTAGATGTGAAAAGGGAGATAGCGTAGGCTGAGCGTCTGCGTGGACGTGTTTGGAAGAAAAAAAAAGCAAGATCATAGAATTCTTCTTCCCTTCGGTTTGAGCATCCGCCTGCTGGGAGCGGGAACACAGAGATAGTTAAATGAATCTGTTCTTTTGATATCAGCTTAATATTCTCTGATTTATCTAGCCTTTTTACAGCCTTTCAAGGATTGCGTGATGTCAGAGCAACCAGCGATGTGCTGTTTAGGAGACCCGAGTCCGAGAAAGATTTAGGCATCTAACCTTGGTCAGAACCAGAACTTTAGTGGTGGTATAAATTATTCTGACTGGAGTTGAGTAAAAGCTCTAAGATGGTACGATGTTTATTTAGAGAGCAAGTTACACTCACTAGGGAATTACAGGCATTTTTCAGTCATGAAAAGTAGACAAAGGTGTGTGCATCACCAATTTATCACAGCGGCGGTGATGCACGAGAAATTAACACCAGATAAACTTACCACGATATAAAAAATGTCTTCCCTAAGTTGGCGTCCCAAGTCCAGAAGTACTGTTACTAGGGGTCAGCATAAAAACATCAAAGTCCCTAAATTACGTTAAATTGTTAACATCCAACCCAAATGGATGTTAACTGTTAAACCAAAGCTAATGCTGACGGATACCTAGTAAGAGTACTTGTGTGCAAAAGAATTAAGAAATAGATTAATAAGAAGGCTGAAAAAGTCGAGGAAGGGACTATTCACGAAGACTGCCTGAACACCCACAAGGTCAGACAGGAATCAGCCGAAACAACAAACGACAACAACAACAAAAATCAAGTATCATGTGATACTAAGGGCTCGTTATCAGGAGATACGGAGCAACAAAAGTCTGTCTGATCACCCACAAGGTCAGGCAGAAATCAACAGAAACATAACAAACAAAATATCCTGATAACGATCTTTTATCCCCGGAGGGACGGATCCTCAAGCAGGGACGATAGGAAACATTAACATTAACTTTAAAAAAAAATATATGTACAGGAGGTATGACTCCTCAAGTACGAACGAAATACAACGAAGTAATGACTTAAGTCTTAAAAAGGGAAAGTCACACTGGAGGTGTAATCACAGAGACTGCTTAATCGCCCACACGATCAAGCAGAAATCAACAACCACGCATTAAGCGAAACAAAACAATTCACGATAAAGTACGTAATGGTACTTAAAAAGATCTTTATTCCAGGAGGTACGGATCCTCAGGCAGGAATGAAAGGAAACTAAGTAATAACTTAGTTATAAAAATGAATACACTGGAGGTACGGATCCTCAATCAGTGTTTCTTTAAATCACTTGGTCCTAATGCTCTCAAACACTGGGAAATACGCAAAAATGTCACGGGACTTCACGAAAGAGTGCACCCTGCAGATGATAATGCAACATGTCACGCTAAAGTCCAAAAGAGACCAGTCGTCTCCTACACACAACCAGCAACCACTTAGCTTTGAGGAGATACACAGCAATCCTGGTAAATCCGTGCGTGAAGTATATCCCAGGGTAAATCCGAGCGAGAGCACAACACAGGTAAAATTGTTACCGCGAAGGACCAAAGTGCGGGACAGAGGTCAGGACCGAAGTTCTCTTCCTTCCCCTTACCACGAGTACTTATACCCCGAAAGAAACCCCCAGGCCAAGCCCCAGGCATGGCGCGAAAGAAGAATATAGGCAAAAGAGGTGCCTGAAGACCCAGCCGATAGTTGGACAATCCAAACAACCAGACGAGAGAGGGAAGGGGAAAACAAAAAAAGAAGCAGGGTAACGACCGTCACCTCCTTCGGTGGTTATCGTGAGAATTTGGAGACGTCGGCAAGAGGAAAGAACATTAGAAAAAGATAAATACAGGAAAGAATACGGAGAAAATCCGATAACAAACCGTTATAGTAAAAACTGTGCATATCGGCCATTACATATTTACAATATTCAGGTTTAACAATAAATAGTTAGTTTGGCTTGGCGACTTCAACTGGAGATGACATCATCCTACGAGTCGGGACGTACGCAGCCGTACACTACAACAATTAATATAAATTATATTTTTGTTATCATTATTATTATTGTTACTATGATCATCATCATTATGATTATTCTTATCTCGTTACCGCCATCATTATCATTATTATGTTATTGTTATCATTATCATTAGTATTGGTATAAGTATTACCATCATTTTCATTATCATAACTATTATCATCATCACCATCTTCATCATTATCACTATCATTGTTATTATTATTGTTATTGTTATTATCATTACTACTACTACGTCTGTCATCGTTCTATTATCATCATTATCATTATTGTTATTATCAGCAGCATTTTCACTCTCATTATCATAATCGTTATTATCATTATTAACATGGTTATTATAATTTTTTATTGTTGTTGTTGTTGTTATTTGTATTATCATTGTTATTATTGTCATTATCATTAGTTTTGTTGTTATTATCATTATCGAAAGAATTATTATCATTACTGTTATCATTATTATTATCACTATTATAGATATCATTATTATTATTACTATAATCATTAATAATACTATTATTATCATTATTGTAAACTTTCCTATTATCGTTATTGACATTATTATTGTTACTGTTATTGTTATTGTTATTACTATTGCTGTTATTATTCTTACTATTATTATTGATTATTCTTACTATTATCATTTTCATTATTCAGTATCATCACGGTTATTATTATGTTCTTTATTGTTAACATTATTGCTATCATTATTGTTACTGATATTACTGTATATTGATAGTATTATTATTACTATTATTACTATCATTATCATCATTGTCGACGACATCATTATCATTATCATTTTTACTTTTGTTACTAATACTGTTGTTATTATCATTGTTATTATTATTATTATTATTATTATTATTATTATTATTATTATTATTATTATCTTTATTAATGTTATTTATCATTATAATTATTATTATCATTATTATCATTATTATTATCATTATTATTACTATCATTATTATTATTATCGTCATTATTAAAAGTATTATTATTATCATTATCATTATCATATTTCTCATTAAGAGCAATAGTAAATTGTTTATATCATCAATAATATATCAAACATCCTTATTGTTACTATTGTTGTTATCATCACCGTTATCATTATCATCTCTATTGTAACTATTATTTGCTCTTACTATTATTATAATCATTATCATCTTCATTGTCATCGTCCTCATTATTGTTATTGTTACTATTGCTATTGTCGTTATTATCATTATATTTTTAATAAATGCTATAAATATTATCATCATTATCATTGTTATTATCACTTTCATTTTCCCTTATCGTTATAATTGTGATGATCATTTTCACACTATTACTGTTATCATATTGTTATTATTTTTATCAACATTTTCATATTATCATTATTATGTGTAATCTTATAATTACCTTTATCATTTGCAATACTACTAGCACTGCCTTCATCATCGTTATTATTATCATTATTATAATCATCGTTGATACAGTTGTTATTATTGTAATTATTGTTAGTATCATTGCTATTACTATTATTATTTATTATTATTATTATTATTATCATTATCATTATTTTCATTATTATTTTTATTGTTATCATTAATGTTATCATCATCATCATCATCATGATTATTAGTATTATTACTATCATTATTATCATTATTACTATTATTATTATTATTATTATTATTATTATTGTTATTATTATTATTATCATTATTGCTGTTGTTGTTGCTTTGTTTGATATTATTATCATTATAATTGTTATCATCATTACTGTTATTCATATCATTATGATTATCAGTGTTATAATAATTGTTGTTCTATTTGTTGTTGTTACTGCTCTGATTATTATTATTGATGTTATTGTTAACTCCATTATTATCATTATTGTTATCGTTATTATTAGCATTAATGTTGTTCTTGTTGTTTTTGTTATTATTATTATCATTGTTTTTATTATTATCGTATTGATCATTATTATTATTATTATTGTTATTACCATTATCATTATCACAATCATCATCACCATTATCATTACTGTTATCATTATTATTATCATTATTACTATTACTATTATTATTATTATTATTATTATTATTATTATTATTATTATTATTATTATTATTATTATTATTATTATTATTATTATTATTACTATCAGCATCATTATTATTGTTGTTATTATCATTATAATTATCAGTATTATTATTATCATTATAATAATAATAGTAATTATCATTACTATTATTATTATTATTATTATTATTATTATTATTATTATTATTATTATTATTATTATTATTATTATTATTATTATTATTATTATTATTATTATCATCATCATTATTATTATCATTACCAGTATCATTAGTTTTTGCATCATTATCATTATCACCCTTCTCATTAATATCATCGTTATTATCATTACTGTTCTCATCATTTTAGTGTTACTGCAGTTGTCACTGTTATCATTGTTATCTAATCATGTGTCGCTATTATTTTTCATTATTGTTATTACTATTACAGTTACTCTTATTTTTATTTTCATCATTGTTATTATCACCATTGTTATCATTATTGTTATTATTATTATCAATTTTCTTTTATTATCATTATATTAGTATCATTACTATCATTATTATTATTATTATTATTATTATTATTATTATTATTATTATTATTATTATTATTATTATTATTATTATTATTATTATTATTATTATCATTATTCTCATTATCATTATCATCAACATTACTATCATTATCATCATTATTGTTGTTGTTTTTATCAGTATTACTATTAGTATCATTATTATTGTTATTATTCTATTTCTTCATTATTATCATTATCTTTACTATTAGTATCATTATCGCCATTATCATCATCATCGTAATCAACATCATTTTAAAATATATTACTAGCATCATTATTATCATCATTATGATAATAATAATCATCATCAGCATAATGATTATTATTATCATCATCATCATCCTTATCATCATAATAATTGTTATTATCATTTTCATTATTTTCTATCTTTATTATTTTCATTATCATTATTGTTATCATCACTAAAATATTCACTATCACTGTTGATATTATTATTGTCATTCGGCCATATACACATATTCATACATATACACATAAATAAATGATGAATAATAAACACATAAATAAATGCATTATCTCTCAGTCTATACCTGCAGATCTACAGGACATAGAGAGATGAATTGATATCTATCAGATAGACAGACATATATGTATTTATATCTGCGTGTATGCATGTCCGTATATGAGAACATTCATTGATCGGGCTTCGTCCAGTTCTAACAAAGCGGCCGATCATTATTCTTACCATTATCATTTTTGTATTATTTTATTATTATTATTTTCATAATCAGTTTCATTATCATGATTAACACTGCTATTATTTTATTATGTTGATTTTTATTATCAGTAGTAGTAGTATCATTATTATTATCGTTATTGATATTATTTTTCTTTTCATTGTTGTTATTATTATTATTATCATTATTGATATTGTGTCTATAGTTGTTATTGTTATTATCATTGTTATTAATATCATTGACATTATCATTACTAGTGTATCATTATTTTCATTATTGTTATTACTGTTATTATCATTATTATCGTCATTATCATTACTACTATTATTATTACTATCATTGTTATTATTGTTATCATAATTATTGCAATTGTAATTTTTACTATTATTATTATTATTATTATCATTATTACCATTATCATTACCATTATTATCAGCATCATTTTCATAATATTATGATCTTTATCAGCGTCATCCTCATCATCGTCACCATCATTTTCATTATGATCATCATTTTATTAATGGTATTATTGTTATTGTCATTATTATTACTATTTGCTATGATTGATATTAATATCATCATTATTATAGATGTTTTTGTTGTTGTTAGTATTATTACTAATGATAATATTATTATTTGTTATCATTATTATTGTTATTATTATTGTTCCTCTTCTTCTCCATATTATTATTATCATTATTATTATCATTATTATTATTATTATTACCATCATTTTCATTATCATTATTATTATTATCATTATTATCATATTATCATTATTATTATTATTATTATTATTATTATTATTATTATTATTATTATTATCATTATTATTATCATTATTATTATTATTATTATTATTATTATTATTATTATTATTATTATTATCAATGTTATTATTATTATCATCGTGATTTTTATTATCATTACCATTATAATTATTGCATGTTTCATTAGTTGTATTATCGTTGTCAATATCATCGATATTACTATTAACTTTACTAATAATCCTTATCGTTATTGTTATTGCTGTTGTCACCGTTATTATTAATACTATTGCATGACTATTGTATTATCATTACTATGATTATCACCAATTCTATTGCTGCTCATATTATCATTACTATTACTAATATTATTATTATCATTATCATAGTTAATTTTATTATTCTTATCGTTATCATCATCGTTATTGTTATTATCATCAACATTATTTTCATCAACATTATTTTCATCATCATTATTGTTATTATTGTTGTTGTTGTTGTAGTTATTGTTATCATTATTTTCTTTATGTTATCATCATCGGTAGCATCTTCAACATCGTCATCATCATCATCATCATCATCGTCATAGACATTATTATTATCAACATCACTGTTATTATTGTTATTGTCATTATTATTATCATTATCATCATTATCATCATCATCATCATCATTATTATTTTCATTATTGTTGTTATTACAAGTTTGGCTGTTATTATTATCCTTATCATTATAGTTATTTTTCATATTACCAAAATCACCATTACCTTGTATTTTATTTTATCATAATTTATTGTTTTATCGTTATAATTGTCTATCTCTACGTATATGTCTCCCGTCCGCTCGCCCTTCTGTTCGTTGCGTTTCCTCTTACCCGAGAATTCTGTTCCCCCTGAGACGGACTCCTGGTTGCTTCGTGGCAAATGGGGATCTTATGCCTGGAGTCCGAGTCCATGTGAGTGTGGACTTGGAGTTCATTCGAGCGGAAAAGAGAAAGGGGAGGGAAAGAGGACGGAGGAAGGAGAGGGAGAGAGATAGGAAAAGGGAAATGGGGCAAAGGTAGAAGTAAGGCAAGAGAGAGAGAGAGAGAGAGTACCTACTTTGTCCGTGGAACCTTCACGAGTCCCCTGGTCATTATGCCTTATTATTATTATGATTCCTGTTATTGCTGGTGTTACCTCCGCCAAGGACGTTGTGCTTTTGGTAGCGTTGGTTAATTAGTTGGTTAGCAAGTTAGCTCAAAAAGTTAAGAACATTTTTATGAAATGTTAGCAGAGATGTCTTCGCCCAACTCGGCCCGCGGACAAAAGGCGTAAAAGGCGACGACCCGCCGCCGGTGCGTCGTGAAGGCGCTCGTTGATCGACGCAATTAAGGGAGGACCGCAGACGCTGAGATTCCTGAGCTCGAGGCCATGAATGCCGCTCTGAAGCCAAAGGGGGAGGGAGGAGATGGGGAGGGGGAGGAGGAGAAGGCAGGGGAGGGGAGGGGGAAAGAGAGGGAAAGGGATAGGGGGAGGAGAACAGGAAGGGGGGAGGGCTGCATGGCGGCCACCTTCCCTGCCTCCGGCCGTGGGCGGCTGAATTACCCGGTACAAAAGGGAGCAAACGTCCGAAGAGTCCCAGTCTCAGACCTTTGTTCTCCTCGTACTGCGCAGCGCCACGCTGCCCAAGGAAGCCTACCCGCGAGGCAAGAGAGGAGCGGCGACGACAGGCGAAATACGTACTTATGTGTAAACGCATAATTGGATAGCCGATTCCAAATGGAATGAGTTTACTAGCAGATGAAATAATGGTTTCGAATGCCTTCTGTTCAAAGGTACCTGGTCCCCGAGTAATGCATGTGCACGTTTGCTCCATTCGCGGCATCGAGGGTCGGCGGGCATCAACACATCCCCTGATCATAAACAAATTGCAAGCTATATGCAGATTGGTAAATTTTACTTCAACAATATTTTTTTTCTGGGGTTAGACTGCGTTTGAGTGTATGCGTTGGTCACTGATGGCAATTAAATGTAATACAAGGTGCTATATGTGTGTTTTTAATCGTTCTGAGCTGTTGACAGTATGCTAATCAAGCATTAACGAAAAGCCCTTCCCTACAAAATGTTCAACAAACGCTCTGCCATCTCGCCCCGTGTCTTCCCCGGCGTCGTCCTAAGCGTTTGAGGTTCTCTCGGTGACTCTCCTCGACGCTCACCCGAAAGAAAAAAAGCAAGAAACTCTAACCCACAGCTTTATTATAGCGCAGGTATTTTGCCGCAGAATACATGGGGCACTTCGCTGTGGACTTCCCCCCACTACCCCTTGCCCTCAGGGATTGCGCCCCCCATGGCATGCCTCTAATAAACGTCTTTCTCCCCAGGCATGACGAGCAACGCCATCCGAGGGATCCGGAGGAAGAAGTCCTCGCTGTCCGAGGTGAAGATCGCGGTGCTGGGCGGCCCCGGGGTGGGCAAGAGCGGTGAGTATCTGCAGCAGGGCCTCGCGGCGGCTCTC
>NW_020872829.1:611279-618779 GCF_003789085.1 Penaeus vannamei | reverse complement strand
TTCTGTACGCTATTGGTAAAGAAATAATAGTAACATCTCTGTGCTTCACTTCTTTCTAGACAGCACCTCTTAATTCGATTTGTGAACAAAAAGGGTCTTTATTTTGCAAGAATTGCAAAATAAATGTACATATTCTTTTTGCAAAGATTCACATGATATTCGTATATTTCACGCAGGGTATATTTTGTTCGACGCCTTTTCTACTGATGCTTGTTATATCAAAGTTAGGAATATTGAATATAATAATCCATATGTCAGGTGACCATTACTTTTTTAGCTCCAATGAAAAAGAAGATAAGTATTTCTCCCGATCTTGAAAATCATTTATGTTAGTTTTGCATTTACGTGAAAATGGAAGTCGGGCTTTTATGAGAACTATATGGACACTGGAAAGGGGCGGCGCGGCCTGAGGCCTCTCGCGTCCCATTCGCGGCGTCAAGATACAACGTTGGATGCCGCCGGGGATTTATATGTGTGTGTGTGTGTGTGTGTGTGTGTGTGTGTGTGTGTGTGTGTGTGTGTGTGTGTGTGTGTGTGTGTGTGTGTGTGTGTGTGTGTGTGTGTGTGTGTGTGTGTGTGTGTGTACGGGTAATATATATTTATATATATATATATATATATATATATATATATATATATATATATATATATGAACATATGACCATACACACATGCGCGCGCGCAAACACACATATTCCTTTTCCTTTTATGACAAAAAAGTTAAAAAGGTCAGGGAAGGGGAGAAACTTCATGCCTCAGGAATGTGAAAAATGCATGTATCTCAGACTTGCCTTTTTGCCCGCTGATGGCGGCGCGTTCCTTTAATTAACGGACCTTTAAAACGGCATGTGATCGATGTGACGAGGCCGAACTTTAGTGCGGTTGTACAAAAAAATATTATTAGTTTTGCTTTGTAGTGTCGACTGAGATTGGCTTTAGTGTGGCTCATACTAGTGAGGCTCAGTATTACTGATATTAAAACAATAGTCAGTCATAACAACCTGCAAATAAGCTGAGCCTCGGAGCTAAAAGGCTGGCGAGCAGGATCTTTTCCGGCGGAGTTCAGGGTCAAGACAGGATGTTTCGGTTCTGTGTCCCAATATATTTCATGCTCAAATCTGTCTCTTATGCCTTGAAATGCAGTATATGGACTTTTTGCAGTGATTTGTCAGAATTCAGTGTATCTTTTAATGTTCGTTTCCTTTTATACTTTCATTTATAAATCATTTTTGACTGGATGTGCTCCTTGTTAGTTCAGAAATAGTTCTCATAAATCAAATACTAATGAAGCACGTGGAAAATACACTTAGTACCCAGCACTCAGCTGGCAGCTGGCGAGATCGTACCTTTCACTTTTACCTAAATATTTGAGCAGCCGGGCAGTTCGTGAAATTATATTAATTCAGCCGGAATGCTAATATCGATTTCCACACTATGTCACTTGGAGGCCGGCTTACAACCGCTAACTACAACCTCATGTAGTGTTCAAGCATCCAAAGTATGCAGTAAGAGACGTGTTTGAAGCGCCTCCCGCCCCGGCTATCACGCCTCGCGAACGCTGCCACAAACTCAGCTGATATATTACGTAATCAAAATGACTGACGCACACATGGTCGGCTTATAAGTTGGCAGGCGGGTCCTCCTGCGCCGCCCCAAGACGCTGTTACCTGCGCCAGGAGTCAGGAGTGCTCGAAATACGCTAAGATAACAATTGATTTGAGTGGATAAGGCATAGAAGCTGAGCATGTAAAGCCACTTCTTGGTAATGAGCGTCTGATAAGCGGTCACGAATAGTTCCGCGGCCGTGCCTGAAGAGGAGCCAAAAGTGGACGCGAGGGAAGAGGGGCAGTCAACCCACTACCACAGGACAGTCCAGTCGTTGGGGCTTCACGAATATGTTCGCTCACGTTTGCTCGACGACGACCAAATCTGAAGCAAATCTGACGGGCGCGCATTTTTTGTTTTGTTTTTAGTGTTTGCGAAAAAAAGGTACTTCATATTATTGCTGTCGCAATGTAGATATATAGCGACGTTTCTGATACGGCAATTTTTCAATAGATCTTGATAGAATAGTGGAAGACAAAAAGAGGCCACTGGGAGAGTGGGGCGAGAGGGCACAGGTGGCCAAACGGCGTGCCGGAGTAGGGCAAAGTGGTCGCTGTACTATAGGGCGGCAGTTGGAGAGGGAGTGGGAGGGCGAGATTTTTGAAACCAGGCAAACAATGAAAGGTTTTTTGAATCTGCTTTAGTTCGGTTTTCTTTAGCAAATATTCGTAAACACTGAGGTGAAGTGATCCTTGTAACATATTTCTCATGAATTAAAGCCATCGGAGAGAAAGATTCTTTCGGAGGAGGGTAAGGGTAGGTAGCTACATAAAATTATAAGCTTAAAGATAAGAAATGGGGCGATACCTTGTCTGGCGCCACATGTGGTTTCCATCTGTTTCTGTGGGCGAGGGTGAAGTAGTACTGCATCGTGTGCGATATTTCTTTCTTTGACGTTTGTATATTGGAATCTGTACACGTTGCAGTTAACACAAATGCATAAATAAGAGTATAACGAATGCATATGCACAAATACGCACACGGATACATTTTTGGCTGCTTGGGCTGCCCTCGTTGGAAAGAGGCCCACGGCGGTCTCCTGCTGCTTCCTCCTCCAGCTCCTCCCTCAGAGTGAGGTTCAGTGGGGTCAAGTGACTGCTCATTTGCCGTCCCTCCCTGCAGTCTAGGGATGACAGAGCCAAGGTCTATATAAGTACTTATATAGACCTTGGACAGAGCCAGGCTCAGCCACAGCTCACCGCCTCCGGAGAGCTCACGTCCGCTGCTCGCTCTTTTAGTTCCGTCTCCTGCCCCGCATCCTTGTCCCACAACCCGCGCGAGGTGCCCCATGCCCCTTAAAGTGTCACTTGAGATCGAGGGAACAATGTGTGTGAGAACACTCGGCTAAAAGCCGGTCTCTCACGCGTGCCACCCCCCCGCCGTATCCTGGGACAGGAACATTCCATTGAAATTCTAGTCATTCTGTCCGCGCCGCCCCGTCACTCTGCCCGCTGGTGCGAGGGGCGTCATGCCTCGGGGAAGCATGGGAGATCAGTTGTGCGAGTAAGTATTGCTAAGTTATTGGTTAGGTCATGTTTGCCAAAAACGCCGTCCTTATCTTTCCACCGTTATGTTCTTCCGGTGCCGCGTCAGACACCGCTACACCTACGCATCCCGCGGCCCCCTTGGCCTTCTCACCCGCCTCGTGGCCTCTGTGCAACGTTCACGTTGCTATTCAGTCAGCCATGCAGCGGGCTTGAGTCGGGGCCGCTCCTGGCCCGAGCACCGTCGTAACGCATGAAGTAGCGGAGGGGCATCGCCACTGGACCCGGTCTCTCTCTCTCTGGGGAAGGATTGTGTGAGTTCCCACGGGCATGGCTGGTTGCTGGAGGCGAAGCGGAGGTGGGCGGGGGAGCCGGAGAGGCCCCAGTCGGCAAAGGACGGGACAGTCCCTGTATTGCTCCTGCTTGCCGTGGCCAAGCTGGAGGATCGTGACGAGTTGGCCTCCGATCCGACAGGGTAGACCCGATGACGCAATATTTTTTCGTCTCCACTTCCTCTATAAAACGTCTTTTTACTCCTCTCTCTTCCCGAAACGCCTTTTTACTCCTCTATTTTCCCGCAAGTTCTACTATTCATGTTTTCATTCACTTTCCCAAATATCTTTTGTTATTTCCACACATGTTTCTCTTCCAACCCCTCCACTCCTTTTATCACCTGCACCTACTTCCATATTTATCTTCCGTTATCTCCCACTCTTGACCAAAATATATAGTTGTCATATTACTTACAAAGTGATGGAGACGAAACATATGTGTGTATATGTGTGTGTGTGTGTGTGTGTGTGTGTGTGTGTGTGTGTGTGTGTGTGTGTGTGTGTGTGTGTGTGTGCGTGTGTGTGCGTGCGTGTGTGTGTGTGTGTGTGTGTGTGTGTGTGTGTGTGTGTGTGTGTGTGTGTGTGTGTGTGTGTGTGTGTGTGTGTGTGTGTGTGTGTGTAAGAAGAAAGAGAGAAAGAGAGAAAGAGAGGGAAGAGAGAGAGAGAGAGAGAGAGAGAGGGAGAGAGAGAGAGAGAGAGAGAGAGAGAGAGAGAGAGAGAGAGAGGAGAGGAGAGAGGGAGAGGGAGGGAGGGAGGGAGGGAGAGAGAGAGAGAGGAGAGAGAGAGAGAGAGAGAGAGAGAGAGAGAGAGAGAGAGAGAGAGAGTTATAACAAGATATAAATGTCTAGATGCCAGTAGGTGAATGTGTGGGTTACATAATGCATGCGGAGGCGCATGGAGCTGCTAAGCCGGAACCTCGGAATGCAGGGAATGCGGCGCCGCCTCTGCGCCTGCCCTTCGTGGCATGCATTCGGTCTTCGGTCATGACTCACTCACTCTCGGCGTTCCTTCCTCGCCCAGCTGATCTCCCTGTCACGGAATGCTAATGGCGGACGGCAGCTGATAGTCTCCCGCTCGCCTCCCTCACAGCACCGGCAGCAGCAGGTTACTTAGGACGCCTCGATTTTTTCTGATGAAGTCCGAAAGGCAAGCGTTACCTCTGAAGTTTGTTTTACTCTCGGGATTCGCAACACATTTTTCTCATCCTATAAGTAGAGTTTTGCAACTTATGCCAACGGATTTTGCAGAACTATGGAAACGTTCTGCTATCCTTTTCAACACGGCATCGACCTGCCTTAGTCTGCATCACGATAACATGATGCTTCTCACTTCATCAAAGAAACGTGTTTGTTCATTTGTTCAAACATTTGTTCCAAAATTTAAGGATATTTATGCAAATGCTTACTTATCATTTAACAGAAGGAAAACAAGTACGGCTTTACTTAGTTTTTACTTGACGTGAAAATACTGCCAATTACACCACTGTAATCTCGAAGGCCAGCTTTAGGTACTGAAAAATTGGTTCTGTGCCTTGTCATGGCTTGTCATCTAAATATTTTCCACTTAAAACCGTAGGTAGCCACAAGAATTTGTTCATTTTATTTGTAAAGTAGTTTTATTTGAAATCCAACGCCTTAATTCATGCCATTGCCCTCGAGGACAAGTTTCGTTTATTTAGCTATCAGTCTTATTTACATATATCCATTAATTCAGTATTACTTATCTCTCACTTATTCTGAATGGTTTTAGGTTTGGGGTTTAGCTTTAATTGCACGAGGATCGAAAGAACGATGAGAGCGAAGCACGCCTTCGCAAATACTGAACTGAACTGATCCCCGAAAACTGCCAAGACTTCCTGGACCGGAAGCTCATGCGAAGGCCTGGCAGCGTGCAGAGCAAACTGGTGACAGGGTGCGGGTGGCAGAGTGAAGCGCTGTATCGCTGATGACAAGGTTGGCAATGTGTAGACACGCAGTGGAGTAAGAGTGCCAGGCCATGACTCACGGCCGGTCTCCACTTGGGATTTTACATTATTCAAATGAACATAACACCCTCAAAAAATCGCCAGCGTTGCTACGGTACACCGATGACTGTGCATCAGTCCCACACTCTCTCCTGTCACAATGAGACCTACTTAGACTTACGGAGCCTTGGACAAATATGTTCAAGCTTACCCATTCCCAGTCTTTGCGGAAAGTTTCGAGTCTCTCATAGAACAAGACTGCAATGGATGTTGACAGTGGACTTTGCCGTAAAATAAGTATGGAGGGAAAAGGCAAAGCTCTTTCAAGGATGCGCCTTGTAGACCTTCTTCTTTATCGCATGAAAATAATTGCAAAGATATGAAGCCCCAACATAAGCTCAGAACTTTTCGCGGGCGAAGTGCCTCGTGTGTCCTCGCAAGCAGCAGTCAGGCCTGATTAGTGTCACGCTGTGTGAAAATGTTGACTGTATCAACGCCGTCGTGGCGCGAATGACTGAATCGCCGAAGCCATCAGACGGCGCGCCCTCCGCGCAGGAAGCGAGCCAACCCGACCCTCTATACGCTTGCACAGAGCCAATGGGAATATAAACATAAGCAAACAGTCATAAATCATCCCAGGCACCTGCCACTGAATGCCCCAGAGGCAAATAGTCCGACGGGAGGGCACCGCAAGATCTAATGGCTGAAACTACCTTGCTGTGCGTTCGTATATATTGAGTGATATGTTTACTATTGGGGGAAAAATGTCTGGATGCGAGAGTATGGATGCCACGCGTTTTGATGAATTTTAGATTATGATGAAAAGACGTTTGGAAAGGTGGACATGAAATAGTATTGATATATGCTGATACAAACATGAGGTCTCTGTCAAGATGCAGCAAGGGAAAAAATGACACAGAAATATTAGAAGATATTTCAGAAATAAGTTTGTTTTGACTCTTTTAACCACGAAATAAAGCTGAAGAATGAAGGCTGGCGTGTCACCTGCCAAAGCAAAGGGGACAGCAGGCCGAGAAAGATCGTTCGGTAAGACCGGTAAATATATTGGAGCGTATTTGCGATGCAAAAATCGAGCAAACACCGGGAAATTCAGCTGCAAGAAAATCGAGAATGCCTTGTCTTCCAAATGCTTTTCCTAAGAGATACATGAATGTATGCACCGCTTTGATAGCAACTTGGTTATAACTCATGATTAGTTTAGGCGAAGCTGTAAAGACTGAATCAACCATACACGGCGAAGGAGACCTTGGCATCTATTACCTGCGGCTGAAGGTGAGACTCTGTAGAGGAAGGGCAGCCAGCGTCGTGAAAGTAAATAGGGAAGGCAGCCCTTTTAACTTTGGATTTTTGAAAAAATGATCATGAAATGAACATATAAAATAGAACAGCGGCACGGAGATGGGAAGCAAGTAAAAACAAGGGAGATATGCGTGCCATTTCGAAAGGAGTGGGCCAGTTATGTTTCCACGACCTCTTTCAAAGTAACTTTTCGAAACCATGCTCATTATTAAGATAAGCAACTATATTTCCTTATTAACAAATGCCAGTCTAGAAGTACGCCTGCAGAGGCCATGAAGAATCTTTTTTTGGGGGGAGGGTGGGGGGGCTGACGATTCGAGCAGACATATGTCAGCGCTGCGGTTAAAAAATCACAGGGACTGCGACAGTTAATCAAACGTCAGCTGCAGCGGAATAAGTGAATGCTCCTCCCTGCTGGCTTCCTCCCAAGCGCCATGACTCTAACACATTGCTACAAACACATAACACGCAGGTACACTCGGTGTCACTTACACTCGGCTATTCATGTTTTTATGATCTTACCATACACTTATCCCACTTTCCATCACACATTCGCACTGCGAACATCTCCGCTGACATCATTAGAGACTGAACGCGCAGATCTGATGTTGACAGAGAGACCATAAAAACACGCTTAGCCACACACGCCCCTCTGATGGAGGAGGCCGCGAGGTCGGCGGCCGGGGATTCGATGACAGGCGGCCGCGGGAACGGGCGCCTCGCACAGACAGGGTGACAATTTGGCAATTCGGAGTTGGATGCTCGCGCGTTTCGGCGTCGGGCTCGTCCCATAAAC
>NW_020872829.1:592001-599501 GCF_003789085.1 Penaeus vannamei | reverse complement strand
AATAGGAAAGATAATGATAGTGATGATAATGATAATAACAATAACAATAATAATAATGATAATAGTAATATGAAATAATAATAATGAATAATAATGATAATAATAATAATAATAATAATAATAATAATAATAATAATAATAATAATAATAATAACAATAATAATAATAATAATAATAATAATAATATAATAACTATAATGATGATAATAATGATAATATTAATAATGATAATAGTAATGATAATAATAATGATAACAATAATGATGATGATAATAACTATAATGATAATTATGATAACGATAAATAAGAACAATAAATGATAATAGTAATGTAATATATATATAATAATGATAATGATAATAGTAATGATAATGATGATAGCAATGATTACTAATGATAATAATGATAATAATGATAATTATGGTAATGATGATGATAATACAAGCAATGATGATGATAACAATAATGATAATAGTTATGAAAATGTAGTAGTGATAATGACAATAATAATGACAATGGTTAAAACAATAATGATAATGATAACTATAATGATAATAATGGTTATGGTAACCGTGATGATATAATGATAATGCCAGATATGATATTATCACTAGTACTACTAAATAGCAAAATAATAATAATAATGATGATGATGATGGCGATAATATTAGTGAAATGACAGTAATAATGATGGTGATAATAGCAACAACATTAACGTAATGGTGATAATTATAACAACCATAAATAAATATAATAATAATAATAATAATAATAATAATAATAATATAATTCTAATAATGATAACGATGATAATGATAATAAGAATATGAATAATAATGATGAATAATAGTTGATGATAATGTCACTACTTTTACTGATAATGATAGTAATAGTGATAAGGAAAATGATAATGATAATGGTGATGATGATTAATAATAATAATGATAATAATAATGATGATAATAATAATAATGATTAATGATAAATATAATGATAATAAATAATAATAATAATAATAATAATCAATAATATATAATAATATAATAATAATAATAATAAATGAATAATAATATAACAATAATAATAATAATAAATGAATAATAATAATATAATAATAATAATAATAATACAATGAATAATAATAAATAATGGATAAAATAATGATAATATAATAAATAATAATGATAAAATTGATATGATATAATACATTACAATAATGATAATAAGAAGATGACATAATATATCAATACTCATAAAAAATGATAACTATAATGATACTGATAATACAATGATAATAATAATGATAATAACATGATAATAATAATGATGTAACAATAATAATATAGTAATATTAATAACGATAATGACAATGGTAACAGCAACAATCATGATAACGGTGCCGGGGATGTCGCACCTTGTCGACGGTAACGTGACCTGGCTTGCGAGGATCAGAGATGACCCAAGCTAAGCCAACCACTGTGGAAAGGTTGAGTCAGAGATTGCAGACGATGACCACGCCCACTCCTACTAAACCGGGCAGAGCTGGGTATGGTAGGGCACGGACCTTCTTTTCCTTATGATGGAAACCATAGAGGCAGATAATGATGATAATAATAATGATAATGATAATGATAATGATGATGAAATAAATGTGATAATGAAATGATGATGATGAATAATAATGATAATGATAATATGATAATGATAATGATAATGATAATGATAATGATAATGATAATGATAATGAATAATGATAATGATAATAAATAATGATAAATAATGATAATGATAATGATAATGATGAGATGATAATGATGTTTAATGTTATTTATAATCATTGGGTGATAGTAATGATAAAGTGAAGATCATCATCATTACCGCCATCATGATAATAATGATAAGCATGATGATAATGATTATAATTATTATCACTACTACTACTACTATAATGAGGATAATATTAGTAACAATAATAATGATACTAATGATAGTAGTAAAAAATATTAAAGCAATAATGGTGATAATAATGGTAATATTAACAATTGTATAACTGATAATGACGATGTTAATGATGATGATAATAATAATAACAATAATAATAACAACAATCATAACATTAATAATGATGATAGTAATGTTGATAATTATAATGATATTGATTATGATAATGGTGATGATAATACTAATACTGATAATGATGATAATAATAATGATAACGAAAATGATGATAATAATAATGATAGCAATAATGATAACGAAAATGATAATAATGATAACAAGGATAATGATGATAATGATAATAAAAACAACGACAATAATAATAATAATGAAAATGAAAATGAATTTGATGATGATGAAATAGTGATAATATAGCAATAGTAAATATAATGATAATAGTGATGAAATCATATAATCATAATAATAATAAATAATAATAATAATAATGATAATAGTAATAATGATAATATTAATTATATATGATAATAATAATATAATAAAAATGTGATGATATAATAATAATAATAGAATGATATAATAAATAATAGTATTTATATCAACTATGGTTATAATATCAATATATCAATAACATAAGGATAATGAAAATAAAATTAATACATCTAATAGTAGTGGCCCTGCTATTGATAAGGGTGATAATGATTAACCCTAAAGAGCATTATAAACGGCAATAAAGAATCGAAAGGATGATAATTATGATAATAAAACTAAACGTAATGAAGCAACCAGCTAGAGATAGAGATAGAGAATAGCAGATAGATAGATAGATAAGATAGATAGATAGAAAGAGAGAGAGAGAGAGAGAGAGAGAGAGAGAGAGAGAGAGAGAGAGAGAGAGAGAGAGAGAGAGAGAGAGAGAGAGAGAGAGAGAGAAGAGCGAGCGAGAGAGAGAGAGAGAAGAGAGAGAGAGAGAGAGAGAGAGAAAGAGAGAGAGAGAGAGAGAGAGAGAGAGAGAGAGAGAGAGAGAGAAGAGAGAGAGAGAGAGAAGAGAGAGAGAGAGAGAGAGAGAGAGAGAGAGAGAGAAGAGAGAGGAGAAGTCTTATCTTCCATTATCTTTTCCTTTCTTACAAGGAGGCGGGGAACTTCGATGCGACATACACGCAGAATCTTATAAGAAAAGGAGGATTTCTTGAGGTCGCTTGAAGGAAATGAGGATGAGAATGCGGAGGAAAAAGGCGGAGATGGATGAGGATTTAAAGGAAATAAAGGTTTAGGTGATTTTTGTATCTGTAAGTATGCGTGTAGACATGGTTGGACTGTGTGTGTCTCCGGTCGTGTGCGTTTGTGTGCGTGTGAGCGTGGGATAAGGGTTGCAATGGAGGATAGGGATCATGGAACAAGTAACTTACTACCCCCCCCCCCCCCGCCTCTCTAAATCCATTATTCGCTCATCCCCCTTTTTTCTATCCTCCCCTAACCATCTCTCACCCCCCCCCACCCACACATCGCATCCCCCTTTCTCCTCCACGCAATCCCTTCTCTCCCACGCCCCCGCCACCCCTTCTCCACGCATCCTCCTCCCCCCCTCCTCCCCTTTACTCCACCCATCCTTCCGTTCATCTCCCCCCCCCCCCTACACGTCCATCCCCCTTCTCTCTGCCCTTCCCCGCCACATCCCCCTCTCTACCCCTCTCCAACCCCCTCCCCACGAGTGCCTCCCCCTTGTAGAATCGTGTTATTGTTGACTACGAGGAAAGGTCAGCGAGCGGCGTAATACACCGTTGTTATGGGAGGCGGATCTGTAAGGGGGGAGGGGAGGGAGGGAGAGGAGGAGGGAGGGAGGGAGGGAGGGAGGGAGGGAGGGAGGAGGAGGGAGGGAGGGAGGGAGGGAGGAGAGGAGGGAGAGGGGAGGGAGGGAGGGAGGGAGGGAAGGGAGGAGGGAGGCGAGGGAGGGAGGGAGGGGAGGGATGGAGGGGAGGAGAGAGAAGAGAAGGAGAGGAGAGGAGGAGGATGGGCGGGGAGGGGAGAGGGAGGGGAGGGAGAGAGAGAGAGAGAGAGAGAGAGAGAGAGAGAGAGAGAGAAGAGAGGGAGAGAGAGAGAGCAGAGAGAGAGAGAGAGAGAGAGAGAGAAGAGAGAGAGAGAGGAGGAGAGAAGAGGAGAGAAGGAGAGAGAGAGAGAGAGAGAGAGAGAGAGAGAGAGAGAGAGAGAGAGAGAGGATAGAGAGAGAGAGAGAGAGAGAGAGAGAGAGGAGAGAGAGAGAGAGAGATGAGAGAGAGATGAGAGAGAGAGAGAGAGATTAGAGAGTGACATAGAACGAAAGAAGGAGAAGAAAGAAAGAGACACCAGAAGACAAGAAACAGCAATAACAGACCAAGAAAATGAATTTGCGAAAAAAGGAAAACACATAAGACGAAGAGAAATTTGAAAAAAGGTAATAGAAGGAATAATGAAGAAAAAAGATTAAGAATTCGAAATAGACATAAATAACGGAAAGAAGAAGACAGAGAGAAACAAGAACGAAGTATGAAAAAAAAATAAGAAGAAATTAAGAAAAATTCAAAATATAGAAGAAAATGTGAAATAAAACACTAGTGCCGAGGTAGAGTTTGAAAAACGCAGATGTACACTTATGTAGTCATGTATAAAATTCTTGTAAGATAGATACAAGGAATTGCAAAAAATACATTCATGAAAAAATATGTAAGATAGAGCCATATAAGAATTATTTTTTAGGATGTTTTCAAATTTAAGAAAATATTCACTTTTGTGCAAGACTGGTGCGCGTACATGCAAATACGCCCATTTTCATCTATCTGTAAGCTGGTCTATCTACCTGTTTATCTATCTTTCTACTATCCCACTTACCTCTCTATCCATCTTTATATCTATCCACATACCTCTTCTATCCACTTTGTCTTCTCTACCCATCTTGTATCTATCCTTTACCACCGCTATCTATCTTTATATCTATTCACTCACCTCTCAATCCTCTTTCCTATCTATCCACTTACCTCTCTACCCATCTTTCTATCTATCTATTCACCTCTCTATCTATCTTTCTATCTATCCACTCACCTCTCAATCCATCTATCTACCTATCCACTTACCTCTCTACCCATCTTTCTATTTATCCATCTACCTTCTCTATCCATTCTTTCTATCTATCAATTTACCTCTCTATCCATTCACCTCTCTTCATCCATCTACCGTATCGACCTTTACTTCTCTCTATCCACTTACCTCTCATCCATCTATCTACCTATCCATTTGCTTCTCTATCCACTTACCTCTCTATCCATTTTCTATCTATCCATTCACCTTTCAATCCATCTATCTACCTATCCAAACCTCTCTATCCATCTTTTCTATCTATCCATTCATCTGGTCAATCCATCTACCTATCCACTTACTTCTCTATCCACCTACCTCTACTATCCATCTTCCTATCTATCTTTCTATCTATCACTCCCCATCTAGAGTACACCTCATTCAAACCGTTTCCGCGCCAATTATCGATCTCCGTTCTCTCTCCCTCATTATCTACCTATCTCTACCTTCCCCCTCCTCCCCTATTTCGCTGCTGGGGGGGAAAAAGTCAATCAAGCAAGACCAAGTCAATTACGTGTTATCAGGCATTGCGAGTCATGACGTCATGCGGAAAATAACACAGGCAGAGGCGACCGCTGTTTGTGTCTGTTTGATGTTTTTTTTCTTTTTCTTTCTTTTTTATTTATTTATCTATTTATTTATTTATTGTTTTGTTTTATGAGGGATTGTTCATTGTTTTTATTTCCCTTGCGGTTATGAGAATTATATGATAACGATATTGATGATAATGATAATTATGATAAGGAGACAACAACAACAATAACTGCTATTTAATGATTCTACTATACCAATGATGATGCTGGTTACTTAATACTCAAATAGTAATTTATTACTATTACTATTAGTTGACAATGATGATGGTTTAGGATGATAAATGATATTGGTAATTTAACAATAAAGATGATTCATGAAAACTATAATGATAAATGTATATCTTTTTGATAATAATTCTTTTATAAATGATGATGATGATTATAATAGTTATAGTAATGATAATAATAACTAAAACAACAATAATACTGATGATGATAACAAAAGTAATTATAATGATAGTGATAATGATAATAAAGATAATGAAAATAATGACAAAAGTAATTATAAGGATAACAATAAAGACGATAATAATGGTAATGATGATAACAGACATTGTGATACTAATGATAAGAAGAACAATATGATAAAAACAGCAATTATAAACAAGAGAAATTATAACTATGAAAATGAGAATAATAACAAAAACAACAATAATAATGATAATAATAATAAAAATGCTAATGATAGTGATGATAATAGTAACACCAATACTACTTATAACAGGAACAATTAAAGATTTTGATATTAAAGTTATAATAAGGAGAATAAAGATGAGACCAATAGCATCTATCATAAAGAAATTGCACTGTAAATGATAAAAAAAAGATAATAAGATTAGCTATATTACCTACTGCATTTATGAATCTCATCACTAAGCATAATGACGATTGTGGAGTAATATTATCAGATTGTAAAAATAACAGTGATGATCGCAATAAATAGAAATGTAAAAGTAATCCTGTAAATCACTGTCTTATCGTAATGATAATAATAATGATTACGAAATTAGTAATTATGAGGAAAACAGGAAAAAAAAACGGGAACAACTTTAACGAAAGTAGAATGAATGACGTTAATGATAACATTTAAAAAAAGAACAAGAAAGAAGAAATGAGATAGACAAAAAAAAAAAGAAAAAAAAGAAAAAAAGTGTATAAATGAATAAACTATATGAATAAATTATAAGTGAATGAACTGCTAAATAGAGAAGTAAGCAACTAAAATAAACAAATAAATGATGAACAAAAAATAAACAAATAAAGAATTCAACAGCGAATAAGCATTAAAAAATACACAAATGAACAAACGAATAAATACAAGTAATAACAAATAACAAACACAAATAACAAACAAATAAATGAAAAATAAAAAAACAAACACACACACGAATGAAATCAACACAAAGACAGAAACCCAAACAACCTCAGACCAAACAACTAAACAACCTCCCTCACCAAAAAAAAAAAAAAAAAAAGATAAATGAAAAAATAATAATAAAAAGATTAAAATGATAAATATAAATGAATAAGAAGATAAAAAAGAATAAATAAATGAACAAAAAGATTAAAAAGAATAAATAGATAAATAAAAGATTAAAAAATTAAAATAAAGAAGAATAAAGATAAATTGGTGAATAAAAAGAAGAAAAAAAGGATAAATTGGATGAATAAAAAGACAAGAAAAATATAAATAAAAATAAATCAATCAAAAGATACAAAAAAAAAAAAGATAAGAAAAAAAAAATACAAAGCTAAAAAAAAATATTTAACCGCAACTTTTGACATCGTTCATCCGAGCGAAACCCTTTCCGTTTTCTCAATTAATTAGTCATCTGTCGCCCCG
>NW_020872829.1:573875-589282 GCF_003789085.1 Penaeus vannamei | reverse complement strand
ATAGCCTTAAAAAGATTGGGTATTTGTTCAGGAATGCTTGAAGATTTTGGGTGAACATGTTTTAGTCCTGTCGGGCTTTCTTTAAGCATGGACTGGATACCTCTTTTTCTTGTCTATTTTCTCCCTCTCTCTCTCTCTATCTATCTATCAATTTCTCTCTCTCTTTCTCTTCTTTCTCTCCTCTCTCTCTCTCTCTCTCTCTCTCTCTCTCTCTCTCTCTCTCTCTTCTCTCTCTCTCTCTCTCTCTCTCTCTCTATCTCTCTCCTCTCTCTTCTCTTTCTCTCTCTCACTCACTCACTCTCTCTCTCTCTATCTCTCTTCCTTACTCTCACTCTCTCCTTTAAATCTTTATCTTCTCTCTCTCTTTTGTGTGCTGGTGGGGGGGGTGCCTTTATTATCTTAATATAAGAAATATTCAAAACAAATTACATTCAAAAGGAATTAAAGGAACATCTATTAAATCACCAATGGCATTCAGGTTTCTAAATATAAGAATAGACAAGATTTTATATCACTACCATTGATTCTATGTTTAACTTATATTTATTTGTACTGTAATATCACTGTGTGTGTAATAAGAATAATCACTGTAAAGTATTTTGAATTTGAGTTTGAATTTGAATTTCTTGTTCTTTTCCTCATTCTCCCGTTTGTCTTTCATTCTGAATTTTTTATCTTTTGTTTCCTTTTTTTTTTCTTTTTTTCTTCTTCCTGTGTTCATCATGGATTCCTTTTCTTTTTACTCATCTATTTCTCACGCATCTTCTCTCTTCTTCCTCCTTCCTGTCCTCCATTTCCTTTTCTTCTTGGCGCACCTCCATCTCATCTCGCGTTGCTATTGTCGTTGCTCCTTCTCCTCCTCCTCCTCCTCCTCCTCCCCATCTTCCTTGTTCCTTCCTCCATCACCCCACCTCCTCCTCTTCACCACACTAGCTCCTCGCCTTTGTTTTATCATTATTATTCATATTCTTATTCTTTTATTTCAACCAATTCCTCCTCCTCCATCTCCTCCTCCTGCTCTCTTCCTATCTTTCCCCACCTCAATCCTCCTCGTCTTTTTTATTTTCATTCTTCTATTTCAACCCTTTCCTACTCCTACTTCTCTTCCTCCCCTTCTATCCACATCTCAATCAACCTTTTCTTCCTCCTCCTTTTCCTCTCCCTCCATTTCTAACCCACCTCATCTCCCTCTCTTTCTTCCTTCCCCTCCACCACCACCTCCTTCTCCACACCCTCCTAGCTGATTCTCCCCACCCCTCCTCTTCTTCCCTCCTCCTCTCCCTCTACCCCCACTCCAATCTCATCCTCTTCCTTCCTGACCACATCCTCCCTGATTCTCCAACCTCCTCCTCCTCCTCCTCCCCATTCTACCCCCACTCAATCTCCTCCTCTTCCTTCCCTCACCACCTCTCCTTCACCACCCTCCTGATTCTCCCCACTCCTCCCTTTCTCCTCTCTCCTGCGTCCTCCATTTTCCTCCTTCTATCCACCCTCCTCCTCTTCCACCCCTCATGATTCGCCCCACCTCCTCCTCCTCTCTCCTCCTCTTCCCCATCTACCCCACCATCAATTTTCCTCTCGCTCCACCACCTACTCCTGATTCCCCACCTCCTCCCTTTCTTCCCCCTCTCTCGCTGCGTCTCCTTTTTCTCCTCCCTTCTACCCCTACCACCAAATCTCCTCCTCTTCCCCCACTTCCTCTCCTTCACCACCATCCTCCTGATTCCCGCCACCTCCTCCCTTTCTCCTCTCTCTCGCTGCGTCCTCCATTTTCCTCCCCCTTCTACCCTACCCAATCTCCCTCCTCTTCCCCACCCACCGATCCTCTCAGATTCTCCCACCTCCTCCCTTTCTCCTCTCTCGCTGCGTCCTCCTTTTTCCTCCCCTTCGCTGGCATGAGCCCCTCAAAGCGAACTCACATGCTTCATGGAACACCAGACAGAGGAACAGCACGCCAGCCTGAGCATGAGGGGAAGCTTGAATGAGAAGAAGGGGAGGGAAGGGAAGGAGGGAGGATGAGGGAACGGGAAGGAGAGGGGAGGGAAAGGAAGGAGGAGGAGGAGGATGAGGAGGGGAAGGGATGGAGGAGGGAGGATGAGGGGAGGGAAGGAGGGAGGACGAAGGGGAGAGAGAGAAGGTGGGGTTAAGGGAGAGGGAAGGAAGGAGGGAGGAGGAAAGGAAGGGAAGGGAAGGAGGGCGAATGGGGAGGGATGGGATGGAGGAAGGACAAATGATGGGAAGGGGAGGGATGGGAAGGAGGGAGGACGAATGGGGAGGGAGGATGAGGGGGAGGAAGAGGGAGGGTGAGGGTGAGGGGAGGATGAGGGGGAGGGATGGGAAGGATGGGAAGGGGAGGGATGGGAAGGAGGGAAGGGAGGGGAGGGAAGGAGGGAGGGAGGACGAAGGGGAGGGATGGGAAGGAGGGAGGACGAAGGATGGGAAGGGAGGGAGGAGGGAAAGGAGGGAAGGGAAGGGAGAGAGGAGGAGGAAAATGAGGAGGGGAAGTGAAGGAGGGAGGACGAAGGATGGAAGGGGAAGAAGGAGGGAAGGGATGAGGGAAGGAGGAGGGGGAGGGAGAAGGAGGGAAGGAGGGAGGAGTGAGGGGAGGGAAGGAGGGAGGAAAAAGGGGAGGGAAGGAGAGAGGACGAATGGGGAGGGAAGGGAAGGAGGGAGGATGAGGGGTAAGGAGGGAGGAGGAATGGGAGGGAAGGAAGGAGAACGAAGGGGAGGAAGGGAAGGAGGGCGGATGAGGGGGAGGGAAGGGAAGGAGGGAGGAGGAGGGGAGGGAAGGAAAGGAGGGAGGACGAATGGGGTGAGGGGGAAGGAGGGAGGATGAGAGGGAGGGAAGAGAAGGAGGGAGGACGAATAGAAGGGGAGGGAAAGAGGGAGGACGGAGGGGAGGGAAAGTAAGGAAGGAGGACGAAGGAAAGAAGGAAGGGCGAAGGAAAAGGGAAAAGGAAATATAACGAAGGATAACGAAGAGAGAACTGGAAGAGGAAGTCAAGGAAAAGGGCAAAGAACAGACGGAAGATAGGAGGAGGAGAAAAAATAAAGTGATACATGAAATACAAATAACAAACAGAATAAGAGAAAAAGGAAAGACCAAAAAATGAATAGAAGGGATAGATGAAGTCGAAGAACGGGAGAAAATTGAGAGGGAAATAACGAAATATAGACGAAAGAGAAGGTGATGAAGGACAAACAGAAAGGAAAAGGAAGAGAACGAAGAGAGACATCGGAAGCAACGGTCTGCGACTCGAGTTTGACTGCGTGTACGGAATTGGAGGTCGAAGAGAGAGAACGGGGAGGGAGAGTAGAGAGAGAGAGAGAGAGAGAGAGAGAGAGAGAGAGAGAAAGAGAGAGAGAGAGGAGAGAGAGAGAGAGAGAGAGAGAGAGAAGAGAGAGAGAAAGAGAAGAGAGAGAGAGGAGAGAGAGAGAGAGAGAGAGGGAGACAGAGAAAGGGAGGGGGGGGGAGGGAGGGAGGGATAAGGGAGAGAGAGAGAGAAAGAGAGAGACAAACAGACAGAGATATAAACAGAGACAGAGACGAAACGAAGAGAGACAGGAGAGATTCACAAAAGAAAATAGAAAGAAAAAGACACAAAGAGAGAAAGAAAGAGAATAGAGAGAGAGAGAAAAAAAAGAAAGAAAAAAAAGAAAGAGAGCAGCAGCAGAAAGACAACCGGACAACCCGTAAAAAGACCACTCGTGACAAAGAGAGAGAAAGAGAGAGAGAGAGAATCAGAGACATGAACAGTCACTGCATGGGCCCTTCCTGATTACCTCTTTAGCTGGGGAATTCCCCAGGAACGGCCAACTTCCTTCGTTCGGTTCCTTCCGATGGGGCTTTCGGGGACATCGGCGACGCTAGGCTTATCGGAACCCCTTGGAGTTTTTATGGCATTGTTAAGGTTCTTTTTGGAGGCAGGAAGGGAGGGGGGGAAGAATGAGGGGGGGAGGGGAGGGGGGAGAGGGAGAGAGAGGGAGAGAGAGGGAGAGAGAGAGGAGAGAGAGGGGAGGGGAGGGAGGGAGGGAGGGAGGGAGGGAGAGAGAGAGAGAGAGAGAGAGAGAGGAGAGAGAGAGAGAGAGAGAGAGAGAGAGAGAGAGAGAGAGAGAGAGAGAGAGAGAGAGGCAAACAGACAGAGACATAAACAGAGACAGAGACGAAAACGAAGAAAGTGACAGACAAACAGACAGAGAGAGAGAAAGAAAGAAAGAAAGAAAGAGAGAAAGAAAGAAGAGAGAGAGAGAAAAAAAAGAAAGAAAGAAAGAAAGAGAGCAACAGCAGAAAGACAACCCGGAACAACCCGTAAAGACCCACCCGTGACAAGAGAGAGAAAGGAGAGAGAAAGGAGAATCAGAGACAATGACAGTCACTGCATGGGCCTTCCTGATTACCTCTTTAGCCAAGGGAATTCCCCAGGAACGGCCAACTTCCTTCGTTCGCTTCCTTCCGATGGGGCTTCGGGGACATCGGCGGCGCTGCTTTATCGAGAAACCCCTTGGAGTTTTATGGCATTGTTAAGGTTTCTTTGGAGGCAGGAGGGAGGGGGGGGGAAGAATGAGGGGGGAGGGGAGGGGGGAGAGGGAGAGAGAGGGAGAGAGAGGGAGATAGAGGGAGGAGAGGGAGGGGGAGAGGGAGGGAGGGAGGGAGGGAGAGGAGAGAGAGAGAGAGAGAGAGAGAGAGAGAGAAGAGAGAGAGAGAGAGAGAGAGAGAGAGAGAGGAGAGAGAGAGAGAGAGGAGAGAGAGGCAACAAGACAGAGACATAAACAGAGACAGAGACGAAAAGAAGAAAGTGACAGACAAACAGACAAGAGAGAGAGAAAGAAAGAGAAAGAAAGAGAGAAGAAAGAAGAGAGAGAGAAAAAAGAAGAAAGAAAGAAAGAAAGAGAGCAACAGCAGAAAGACACCGGAAACCCGTACAAAGACCCCCGTGAAAAAGAGAAGAGAAAAGAGAGAAAGAGAATCAGAGACATGACAGTCACTGCATGGGCCTTCCCTGATTACCTCTTTAGCCAAGGGAATTCCCCCCAGGAACGGCCAACTTCCTTCGTTCGCTTCCTTCCGATGGGGCTTCGGGGACATCGGCGGCGCTGCTTTATCGAGAAACCTCTTGGAGTTTTATGGCATTGTTAAGGTTTCTTTGGAGGCAGGAAGGGAGGGGGGGGGAAGAATGAGGGGGGGAGGGGAGGGGGGAGAGGGAGAGAGAGGGAGAGAGAGGGAGATAGAGGGAGAGAGAGGGAGGGGGAGGGAGGAGGGAGGAGGGAGGGAGAGAGAGGAGAGAGAGAGAGAGAGAGAGAGAGAGAGAGAGAGAGAGAGAGAGAGAGAGAGAGAGAGAGAGGAGAGAGAGAGAGAGAGAAGGCAAACAGACAGAGACATAAACAGAGACAGAGACGAAAACGAAGAAAGTGACAGACAAACAGACAGAGAGAGAGAAAGAAAGAAGAAGAAAGAGAGAAAGAAGAAGAGGAGAGAAAAAAAAAGAAAGAAAGAAAGAAAGAGAGCAACAGCAGAAAGACAACCCGGACAACCCGTACAAAGACCCACCCGTGACAAAGAGAGAGAAAGAGAGAGAAAGAGAATCAGAGACATGACAGTCACTGCATGGGCCTTCCTGATTACCTCTTTAGCCAAGGGAATTCCCCCAGGAACGGCCAACTTCCTTCGTTCGGTTCCTTCCGATGGGGCTTCGGGGACATCGGCGGGCGCTGCTTTTATCGAGAAACCTCTTGGAGTTTTATGGCATTGTTAAGGTTTCTTTGGAGGCAGGAAGGGAGGGAGGAAGAATGAGGGGGAGGGAGGGAGGGAGGAGGGAAGGAGAGGGGAGGGAGGGAGGGAGAGAGAGATGAATAGATAGGTATGGAGATTGAGTGAGTCAGAGAGAGAGAGAGAGAGAGAGAGTGAAAGAGAAAGAGAGAGAGAGAGAGAGAGAGAGAGAGAGAGAGAGAGAGAGAGAGAGAGAGAGAGAGAGAGAGAGAGAGAAGAGAGAGAAGAAAGAAAAGAAAGAAGAGAGAAAAAAAAGAGAGAGAGAGAAAAAAAAAAAGAAAGAAAGAAAGAGAAAGAAAGAAAGAGAGCAGCAGCAGAAAAGACAACCCGGACAACCCGTACAAAGACCCACCCGTGACAAAGAGAGAGAAAGAGGAGAGAAAGAGAATCAGAGACATGACAGTCACTGCATGGGCCGTCCTGATTACCTCTTTAGCCGGGGAATTCCCCCAGGAACGGCCAACTTCCTTCGTTCGCTTCCTTCCGATGGGGGCTTCGGGGGACATCGGCGGCGCTGCTTTATCGAGAAACCTCTTGGAGTTTTATGGCATTGTTAAGGTTTCTTTGGAGGCAGGAAGGGAGGGAGGAAGAATGAGGGGGAGGGAGGGAGGGAGGGAGGGAAGGAGAGGGGAGGGAGGGAGGGAGAGAGAGATGAATAGATAGGTATGGAGATTGAGTGAGTCAGAGAGAGAGAGAGAGAGAGAGAGGAAAGAGAAAGAGAGAGAGAGAGAGAGAGAGAGAGAGAGAGAGAGAGAGAGAGAGAGAGAGAGAGAGAAAGAAAGAGAGAGAGAAAGAAAAAGAAAGAAAGAGAGAAGAAAAAAAAGAGAAAAAAAAAAAGAAAGAAAGAGAAAGAAAGAAAGAGAGCAGCAGCAGAAAGACAACCCGGACAACCCGTACAAAGACCCACCCGTGACAAAGAGAGAGAAAGAGAGAGAGAAAAGAGAATCAGAGACATGACAGTCACTGCATGGGCCGTCCTGATTACCTCTTTAGCCGGGGAATTCCCCCAGGAACGGCCAACTTCCTTCGTTCGGTTCCTTCCGATGGGGCTTCGGGGACATCGGCGACGCTGCTTTATCGAGAAACCTCTTGGAGTTTTATGGCATTGTTAAGGTTTCTTTGGAGCAGGGAAGGGAGGGGGGGAAGGAAGGGAGGGAGGGAGAGAGAGATGAATAGATAGTATATATGAGAGTGAGTGAGTCAGAGAGAGAGAGAGAGAGAGAGATAGAGGAGAGAGAGAGAGAGAGAGAGAGAGAGGAGAGAGAGAGAGATGAGAGAGAGAGAGGAGAGAGAGAGGAGAGAGGATAATCATTACAGTATGTACACAAACCCTGATATAACAATGGAATGACGGTCACGTGGCCTCCTTCCCTCTCCCCTTCTCTCCCTCGCGTTGTGAAAAATATTAATTATATTCATATTTCCATGAAATTGGTTTAGATTATAATGAATGATATTAATTGCTCATATTCTATATTTTCGATGAAGCTTCTAGAATCGAAAGTCCAAATGCGTGATTTTCGAAAGTTAAGTATTAATATTTGTATACATACTTTCCTCAATAATTGTTACGATAAAATTACATACTTGATAATAAAAATAAATGCATGGGGAGTCCATTAACAATAACAAACAAACATCCTCTTTCGTTTCTGATCCGATTTCTACACAGAGTGGAAAAATACGTGATTCATGTGGATCGAAGCGTACTATACACTTTTAGAATGTACTAATTGTGCTGCTGGAAATACGAACTAGTCTGTGCCTTGTTTATGTTTTTATTTATTATTTTTATTCTTCCTGTGGTGTTTTATGTTTTATTTGTTTTTGTTTTTTCCTTGCTGGAAATACGGACTAGTCTTGCCTTGTTTATTTATTTATTTATTTATTTAATTCTTCCTGTGGTGTTTTGATGTTTTATTTGCTTTTTTCTTGCTGGAAATTCGGACTAGTTTGTGTTTGTTTTTTTTTCTTTCTTCTTCTTCTTCTTCCTATGGTGTTTTAATGTTTTATTTTGTCTTTGTGTTTTTTCCTTGCTGGAAATATGGAACTAGTTGTACCTTGTTTTATTTATTATTTATTATTCTTCCTGTGGGGTTTTGATGTTTTATTTTTGTTTTGTTTTTTTGCTGGAAACTAGTTTGTGGCTTTATTTTTTATTTTATTATTCCTTATTATTATTATTATTCCTGTGGTGTTTTAATGTTTTATTTTGTTTTTGTTTTTTCCTTGCTGAAATATGGACTAGTTTGGCCTTGTTTATTTATTTGTTTATTATTTTATTCTTCCTGTGGTGTTTTTAATGTTTTTGTTTGTTTTTCTTGCTGGAAATATGGACTAGTTTGTACCTTGTTTATATCATTTTTTTATTCTCTCTGTGGTATTTTAATGTTTTTTATGTTTTTTTTATGTATATGCTATGGCTTGGACCATTCTACAGTCATTTTAGACTTCATTTCAGTTGAGAAAACCAACAACAAAACAAACACACAATGTAAAACAAACTAACCGTCTAAAACATGAAAACTGAAACGTTTTAAATTTGATTTGGTCGAACTAAACAGAAAAGAAATCTGTCAGGAAAAAAGATTCAGTAGTATGTATCATCAGAGATCGCGGTTTCCAAATAGGATTTATAAATTCTGGGTTGGAATATTGCCGATACCCTTCGGAAAACTCGTATTGTGTCCTGTATGTAAGCACTTTTTTTCTCTCTCTATTACTTTCTTTCTCTTTTTCTCTCTCTCTTTACACACACACACACACACACACACATACACACACACACACACACACACACACACACACCACACACACACACACACACACCACACACACATATATATATATATATATATATATATATATATATATATATATATATATATATATATATATATATATATATATATATATATACAAACACACAACACACACACACACAACACACACACACACACACATATACAAACATACGAGAAGCACTCATTAAAGATTACTCTGACCCCTTCCACTCATCCTAGGAGACCATGTGTTAATTTCCACAACATACTTTCCGTTTCAGCCGAAAAGGTGCAGCAAGGTGTAAAGATTTAACCAGAGGAATATCGAGCAGCGATCGGGTTTTATACTCGAAGGACCGCGCCCACAAGAGATGAAATGAAAGCAACGTTTTTAGACATCGGCATCGCCAGGTCAGACGAGGTAGGAGACCCGAAGAAGCGGCTCATACCCCAGGGCTACCCTAGTCTGCCATTCGTGAGGACAGCATCCATTAAGTGGAGATCGCCATTTTGGAAAAATTTCCCGGATTTTTGGTGCGTCAGCTACCCCGAGATGTCAAGATTGGCATCGGGTTTGCGGACAAAATCACTCATTACCATCTGCAATTGCAAAAGTTGTCTGCTCGACGGGTTCACAGGCTACTCACACCTTTCCAAAAACACGAACGAGTCCATTGTTCCAAGGATCTTTTAGTCATGTGCCAAGAAAATCAAGAGGACTTCTTTGACGGACTAATTACACAGGATAAGTCTTGGGTCACTATGCTCCAGAAACAAAGGCGCTGTCAAAACAATGGGAGCGCTTTGACCCAGCACTCCTCAAAAAGGCACGTGTCATACCATCGGAAGGTAAGGTCACGCTCACAGTCTTCTAATCAGCATGGAGTAGTGATGATGGCTTTCCGGCAAAAGGAACTACAGGAGTTTATTATGCTTAACTGCTACGGAAATTGCGGGAGGCTAGCAGGACTAAGAGGCGCAGAATGTTGACCGAAGGACACCAAAGACGTCTGCCTCTTACAAGACATTGCTCCTGTTCACAACTCTCACTTTGCCCAGATGGAAGCGTGGTCCTGTGGCTAGAAATGTATGTATGTATATATATATGTGTGTATGTGTGTTTGTTTGATAATGATAATAATAATAAGAAGAACAATAATAATAATGATAATAATAATAATAATATAACAAAACAATAATAGTAATAAAAGCAACAACAAAAATCATAATAAAAAAAACAAAATCAAAATGAATACAACTAAACCATCAGCAAGCTAAACAACAAACAAACAAGAAACTTGCGGGGTGCTGACAAGACAAGATGAAGAGCTCGTCGAAGGCAAAAAGTCGGGGGGAAAAAAGTCGCAGGGAAAAAAAAGTCGGGGAAAAAAGTCGTTTTCATTAATGTAGAACTTTCCGCTTCATAAATCCACCAGCCCCAACAGGCGGCAAATTAAGATTGGATTTTGATGTAATTAATTTCTTTTGTTCTTTGCTGTCGTTATTACATTGAGAAGTCGTTAGGTTGTTCTCGCGTTGTGAAGAAAAAAAAATGTTTTAGGGGTCGTCTGTGTGTTGTCGTCGTTGTTGTTGTTGTTTTTTGGTAAGTGGATATAGATTTATATTTTTTTATATAAGTTAAGAATAGGAAAGTTGGAGAAAATAGAAAAGTTGGGGAAAAAATAGAAAAGTTGGGGGAAAAATAAAAAGTTGGAGAAAATATAAAAGTTGGGGAAAAAATTAAAAAGTTGGAGAAAATATAAAAGTTGAGGAAAAAAAAGATAAAATTGGGGGAAAATAACCATGATTGGTTGTATATATGAGTATAGCTTCGATATAGAGTAGTTTTTTTAAGAATGCACACACACACACACACACACACATACACACACAAACAAACAAACATAAACCCAAAAACCTACATATAATATCCACAACCGAGACAAAATCAAACCAGATTTTTTTTTAATCCAAAAAAATGAACACAGCAGCTCATAAACTACGCTCTAGATCCAAAAAAAAAACATCTCTTTTATGAAAACAATTTCAGTGCATAGCGAGCCAATACCTGTGAGACGGCTGGCGATGTTGAGTCTTTTGAAGTTAAGTGAACAAGCTTCATGTTTCGGAGGAAAGCGAGAGCGAGAGAGTAACAACATTGGCTCCTTTGGTATTCTGGGTTTGGCTTCATTTTTCCTTGCTTCGTTTTCCTTGCTTCGTTTTCCTTGCTTCATTTTTCCTTGCTTTCGTTTTCTTGCTTCATTTTTTGCTTCGTTTGCTTCATTTTCCTTGCTTCGTTTTCCTTGCTTCGTTTTCCTTGCTTCGTTTTACTTGCTTCGTTTTCCTTGCTTCATTTTCCTTGCTTCATTTTAGCTTGCTTATTTACTTGCTTCATTTTCCTTGCTTCGTTTTCTTCTTTTCTTGCCTTATTTTCCTTGCTTCATTTTCCTTGCTTCATTTTCCTTGCTTTCATTTTCCTTGCTTCATTTTTGCTTCGTTTTCCTTTCGTTTCCTTGCTTCATTTTCCTTGCTTCGTTTTCCTTGCTTCTTTTTTGCTTTATTTTCCTTGCTTCATTTTCCTTGCTTCATTTTCCTTGCTTCATTTTCCTTGCTTTATTTTCCTTGCTTCATTTTCCTTGCTTTCTTGTTCGTTTTCCTTGCTTCGTTTTCCTTGCTTCATTTTCCTCGCTTCGTTTTCCTTGCTTCATTTTCCTTGCTTCGTTTTCCTTGCTTCGTTTTCCTTGCTTCGTTTTCCTTGCTTTATTTTCCTTGCTTCGTTTCTTTGCTTCGTTTTTCTTGCTTCGTTCCTTGCTTTTTTCTTTGGTTCTTTTTCCTTGCTTCGTTTTTTCTTGCTATCATTGCTTTTCCTCGCGTCATTTTCCTTGCTTCGTTTTCCTTGCTTCGTTTTACTTGCTTCATTTTCCCTTGCTTCGTTTTCCTTGCTTCGGTTTTCCTTGCTTCATCTTCTTCATTTTCCTTTGCTTCATTTCCTTGCTTCATTTTCCTTGCTTTCATTTTTGTTTCTTATTTATTTTTATTTTTCTTATTCTTTCCTATGCTCTACTTAGTTATTTTTCTTTTTCTGTTCTCTCTCTATATATATTTTTTTTTTTCTGCCTGTCTGTATATTTATGGCTATCTGTAGTTCTGCCTTATATATCACTTTTTGACTATCTATCTGTCTTTATTTCTATTTATTCATCTGTCTACTTATCTATCTCCTCTTCTCTCTTCCTCTTCTCCTCTCTCTCTCTCTCTCTCTCTCTCTCTCTCTCTCTCTCTCTCTCTCTCTCTCTCTCTCTCTCTCTCTCTCTCTCTCTCTCTCTCGCGTCCTTCCCACTTCTCTTCTCCTTCTCCTGTTACACGTCATTCCTAACACAAATATACTTTTACACGCTCTCTCCCCTTCTCACTCTTCTCCCTTTACACTTTCCTTCTCTCTTTGCCCCTGCGTTATCCTCTCCTCCTCTTCACCCTTCCTTCATACTTCCCCTCCTCTTCATACTTCTCGCATGTCCTTTCCCCTTACTGTTTGGTGTCAGTTTGTTCTCTGACCTTTCCCTATTCCCCTTTTATCTCCTTGGAAAGACGAGAATGAGTAGGAGGAGAGAAGAGGAGTTGAAAGAAGGATGGATAAAGGGGAGGAGGGAGAGAGGAGATGGAAGAAACGTCTAATGAGGAAACGCGAGAGGACAGAGGAGGAAGCAAGGAAAGGGAGAAGCAGAGATGATAATGTAGTAAGATTTGTTTATGTAAAAAACAAAACAAATAAATAAAAGGAGAAAGAAAGAATTTTATAACTAGAAGATATATCGAATAAAGTGGAAAGATAAACGTCAGCAAATAGATATACGGAATGAATAACTAAAAAAAAGAAAGAAAAGAAAGAAAAAAAGAAAAGAAAGAAAAAAAAAATAATTAATCATTATATATATATATATATATATATATATATATATATATATATATATATATATATATATATATATATATATATCAATAATATATCCAACTAATGGTAAACCCTCAAACGCTCTAATATGCTATGAAATTCTGTCAACATACACACAGCGTTCACTACATCCCAACAACAACATACACCAAAATACGTCTCTGGAACCGTCTACAACAAATTCATACGATCCTTAAACAGTAGAAATACAACGTAAGCCTCCACGTGTCTCGCTGACAACACTCAGAGAACAAGAAATCTGATCGACAACAGTATGGCGGTGACACATTATTTCTCTCTCTCTCTCTCTCTCTCTCTCTCTCTCTCTCTCTCTCTCTCTCTCTCTTCTCTCTCTCTCTCTCTCTCTCTCTCTCTCTCTCTCTCTCTCTTTATTTATATCTCTTTATTTATCCCTCTCTTTATTTATCTCTCTCTTTATTTATCTCTCTCTTTATTTATCTCTCTCTTTATTTATCTCTCTCTTTCTCTGTCTCTCTCTCTCTGTCTCTCTCTCTCTGTCTCCTCTCTCTCTCTCTCTCTCTCTCTCTCTCTCTCTCTTCTCTCTCTCTCTCTCTCTCTCTCTCTCTCTCTCTCTCTCTCTCTCTCCCTCCCTCCCTCTCTCTCTCTCTCTCTCTCTCTCCTCTCTCCTCTCTCTCTCCTCTCTCTCCCTCTCTCTCTCTCTCTCTCCTCTCTCTCTCTCTCTCTCTCTCTCTCTCTCTCTCTCTCTCTCTCTCTCTCTCTCTCTCTCTCTCTCTCTCTCTCTCTCCTCCTTTTTCTTTTCTTTTTCTTGTAACGAAAGCTCTCATACTGATAATCCAGTCGTTTTCTAAGTGGACTCGACGTCGAAAGGTAATCAAGGTAAAGTGATCGTGGCTTTGTCAAGGGAACTTTTGACTTGATATTGAAGATCAGTCGTTAAGGTTTAAGTTCCCGGATGCGAGCGGAAGCTATTACGAAAGACCGTCTGTGAGATGATGTGATAAAAGAGAGTGTATAGAGAAAGGAAGGAGAGGTTATTTACTGAAGTACTGGAGTGTGTGAGGTGTTATGATGAAGAAAATAGGGAGGAGGGAGGAGAGAGAGAGAGAGAATAATGAAAGAAAGATACAGAGAGAAGGTGGAGAGAGAAAGAAAGAGAATTAAAAAAAGGAGAGTAATAGAAAAGAGAAAACAAAATAAGGAATTACCAAGAGATAAAAAAAAAAATCATGTAAATCCAGACTTAGTATCAAAAAGAAGAAATGAAGAATAAGAGACAATGCAAATAAAAAAAGAGAAGTAAAAAAGACAAAGGGAAATATACGTGCTTAACACTATAATCCCCTGTTATCTGTTTTATCCTTGCCATCCTTTGCTGTCAAGTGTATCAACAATTAATTGCGTGCGAGGGGGGAGGTGTGTGTGTGTATGTGTGTTGTTTTGTGTGTGTGTGTTGTGTGGTTTGTGGGTGTGTTGTGTGGTGGTGTGTGTGCTGTGTCTGTGTGTGTGTGTGTGGGTGGCGTGTGTCTGTGTCTCTGTGTCTTTGTGTGTGTGCGTGGGTGGTGTCTGGTCTGTGTCTGTGTCTTGTGTGTGTGCGTGGGTGGGTGTCTGTGTCTGTTGTTTGTGTGCGTGGGTGTTGTGTCTGTGCGTTTGTGTGTGCGTGTGTGTCTGTGTGTGTGTGGCGTGTGCTGTGTCTTTGTGTTTGTATGTGTATGTGAGCTTGAGAGATGTTGGGGGGGAGGAGTATCTCTGCGGGCGTGGGCGTGTCTTCTCACCTTTTTAACCTTTTAATTCTCGGGGAAGAAAAACGATACTTTGCTACGTTGATTCCATCCGGTTTCGTCCATTAAGAAGGGAAATGAAAAACGTCATATTTCGTCACATATATAACGTAATAATTCGAACACGTGGCGAGAGGAGACAGTTAACGTTACTCTATTACTCCTGGTGAAATGGATGAGAAAGAGGGAATAGGAGAGGGAGAGAAGAACGAAATGGGAGAATGAGGGTGAGAGAGAATGGAATGTGAAATGGAGAGGAAAGAAGGGAATAACACGGGAGGAAAGAAGGGAGAGATGGAGAGGTGGATGAGAGGAAGGAGGAAAAAGAGAAATATATATAAATGATATGGGAAGAAAAAGAGTGAAAAGGAAGTGGAAACGTGAAGAACGAGCAGGAAGGGAGATGTGCATGAAATAAAGAGGAGGAAGAGAAGAGGGAGAGGTGTACAAAAGGAGGAGAGAGAAGGGAATGAAAATGAGAGAAAGAGGGTGAAAACGGAGGATAAATGTATAAAACGTTTTGAATAAAACGTGATGAAAAAGCATAAAAAATAAGAGAGGTGAATAAAAAAGGGGGATATGAGAAGAGCGAGGGAGAGGTGAGAGAAGCAGAGAGAGAGAGAGGGGGGGGGGGAGAAGAGAGGACCGAGAGAGAGAGAGAGGGAGGGGGAGGGAGTGAGCGAGAGGGACAGACAGGACAGAGAGAGAGAAGAGAGAGATGTGTTTGTGTGTGTGTTGTGTGTGTGTGTGTGTGTGTGTGTGTGTGTGTGTGTTGTGGTGTGTGTGTGTGTGCGTGCGTGTGTGTGTATGTGTCCATGTATATTTATGTATATATGAATATACGCGTCCGTGTGTGTGTATACATATGCAAATCTGTTATGTCCATATCCTCCGCGAACAACTACACTCCCCGTGTTTATCTTCCCTCTTTGCGAAGAAGGGTTAGGCGAGAGACTCCCCTCACTGCCGTCTCCCCTTTCTCTCTCCTGCGCCGAAACGTGACGACTGACAGCAATTAAGCGCAATCGATTATCCCTTTTACACCTCCACCTGTTGATTGGTTACAGGTAGACGGGAGAGAAAGAGAGAGAGAGAGAGAGAGATGGAGATAGAGAGGGGGAGGGAAGGAGGAGGAGGAGGGAGAG
>NW_020872829.1:555455-560455 GCF_003789085.1 Penaeus vannamei | reverse complement strand
CTTCCCACCCTCCCTCGCTCTCTCTCCTCCTCTTCTTTCTCTTTTTCTCTTCCCTCCCTCCCTCGCTCTCTCTCCTCCTCTCTTTCTCTCTTTCTCTTCCCTCCTTCCTTTACTCTCTCTCTCTTTCTCTTTTCCTTCCCTTTAGGTGGTACATCCCTGATACACAATATACCTGTCACTTTCACCCATGCTCCTTCTCTGGCTCTCTCCCTCCATCATTCCGCCAAAATATACCTAAACTCTATCACTCTATCTCATTAATTCTCATTATCTATCTCCATTACTTCTCATCTTCGCTTCATTCTCGGGTCTTCCACGAATATTTTTCTCTCTGCTCACTCGCCCACTTCGCCTCCCACTCGCCTCGTCTCGTCTCCACCTGCCCCTTCGCTGCACCACACAGCGCTGCGTCTTCGGCTAAGAGAAAATCCCTTGGAGGTTCTCTCTCTGCACGCTGACCGTCAACAAGAATGGGTTGTGTGCTGATAATGATAACAAAATAATGATAGTAATAATGATTTTGATAATGATAATGATAGTAATAATAATGATAATAATGATAATGATAATAATGATAATGATATTAATAATGATAATGGTATAATAATAATGATAAGATAATGATATTAATATATAATGACAATAATGATAATGATATCAATAATAATGTTAATGATGATAATGATATTTATAATAATGTTAATGATAATGATAATAGTAATAATAGTGATAATGATAATGATAACAATAATAATAATGATAATAATGATGATAATAATAATGATAATGATAAGTGATAATAATAATAATGATAAAATTAGTAATGATAATAATTATAATAACAATTATAATAACAATGATATTGATGATGGTAATGATAATTATAATGATAATGATTGATGATAATAATGATAGAATTAGGAATAATAATAATATAAATAATAATAATGATAACAATGATAATAATGATAATAATGATAATAAGATAATAATGATAATGATAATAATGATAACAATGATAATATAATAATATAATGAATAATAATGATAATAATGATAATATAATGATAATTATAATAATACTAATGATAATGATAATAATGATAATAATTATAATAATGATAATGATAATAATGATAATAATAATAAATAATAATGATAATGATAATGATAATGATAATAATGATAATGATAATAATGATAATAAAGATAATAATGATAATGATGATAATAACAATGATAAGGATGATAATGATAATGATAATAATGATAATAAAGATAATAATAATAATGATGATAATGATAATGATAATGATAATGATAATGATAATAATGACAATAATAACAACAGTAATGATAGTAATGATGATGATAATAATTATCACAGTGATGATAATGACGGAAGTGATGATAACAATAAAGATGATATTGATAAAATTGATAAAAACAGCAATAAAATTGATAAAAACAACAATAAAATTGATAAAAACAACAATAATATTGACAACGTTACGAGCAATAATCATAAAAAGATTAATTCCGAAAAGTGATATCCTTACAACACAAGAATATGAGACAGAAATTTGATATTCATAAAAGAAAACAAAGATAGAGCGAGAGCGAAGGGGGAGGGGGAGAGAGGGGGAAAGGGGGGAGGGGGAAATGCCAAAAGAAAGGAGATACAGCTAAGCACTGTGTTCAGACCCCCAACCCCCTCCCCCCCTCCCCCACCTTCCCCTCTTTTTCCTCTTCCTCTCCTACTTCCTCTCCTGTCTCTTTTCCTGTTTTTTTCGCTCTCTCTCCTTCTCTATTTCTTTTCCTTTCTTTCTTCGCTCTTTCTTCTTCTCTCTTTCTCTTCCCTCCCTCCTTCCTCTCTCCTTCGCTTCGCTCCTCTCTTTTTCTTCCATCCCTCCGTTCTCTCTCCTCCTCTCATCCTCCACATTTTCCTCCTTTCTCTCTTTCCTCTCCTTCATATGGCCTCTCTTCCACTATGTTTTCGATCCTTCCTTCGTATCTTTTCCGTCTCTCTCCTTTTCCTCTCCTCTCCACGTTATCCTTTTCTGTCCCTCTCCCTCTCTTGCGGTTATCACTCTTCTTTGTTTTCTCCTTTTCCTTCTTTCACATCTCTTTCTCCTTTTCCTTCTCTGCACTCTTTCTTCTCTCCTCTCTCTCATTCTGTCCTCCTCCCTCTATCCTTTTCTTCTTCTATTCTTCTTCTTTTTCTCCTCTCTTCTTCCTCTTCTTCCTCTTCCCTCGTCCTCCTCCTCATCATCATCATCATCATCATCATCTTCCTCTTCCCCCTCCTCTTTCTCCCCTCATTCCTATTCCTTCTCTTCCTCTTCCCATCCTCCTCTTCCTCCTCATTATCTTCTTCCTCCTTCTTTCCCTCCTCTTCCTCCTCACCCTCATCCTCTTCTTCCTCGTCCTCCTCCTCCTACTCCTCCTTCCTCACTCCTCCTCCTCCTCTTCCTCCTCCTCTACCCTCCCTCATTCTCCTCTCCCCCCTTCTCTTTCCCCTATTCGTCACTAAAGGGATTAGTAAAACATCAAGTAACATTATATCCATTTGGTAAAGAGGCGGGGGGGGGCGTTAGTAGGGGGGGAGGGGGGAGGGAGAGGGGAGAAGGGAAGGAAAGGGAGAGGGAGGGTGAAAAAAGGTTGGAAAGGAGATGAGGAAGAGGAAAGAAGAAGGAGAGGAAGGGAGAGGGAAAGGGAAGCAAGGGGACGAAAAGGGGATAGAGAGGGATAAGGGGTATGGGGCGAGAGGGTAGGGAAAGGGAGAAGGAAAGGGGGAGGGGAGGGGGGGGAAGAGAGGGAGGGAGGGAAAGGGAGAAGGGGACATAGGGAGGGTAAAAGGATGAAGGGGGAGGGGAGGGAGAGGGAGATGTAGGGAAAGGGAGAAGGGGACATAGGGAAGTAAAAGGATGAAGGGGGGAGAGGGAGGAGGAGGGAGGGAGAGGAGATGTAGGGAAAGGGAGAAGGGGAAATGGGGAGTTTAAATGGATGAAGGAGGGGAGGGGAGGGGAGGGAGGGGAGGGATGTGTCACCATCATCCTTATTAGTGTTTCCAGCAACCGTTGGAGTTGAGTTACAACTTTCCAGACACTTCTCCTTGTGGTATCTGGCTTTTAAACGCTTTCTCTCTCTTCTCTCCTTTCTTCTCTCTCTCTCTTCTCTCTTCTCTCTCTCTCTCTCTCTCTCTCCTCTCTCTCTCTCTTCTCTCTCTCTCTCTCTCTCTCTCTCTCTCTCTCTCTCTCTCTCTCTCTCTCTTCTCTCTCTCTCTCTTCTCTCTCCTCTCTCTCTCTCTCTCTCTCTCTCTCTCTCTCTCTCTCTCTCTCTCTCTCCTCTCTCTCTCTCTCTCTCTTTCTCTCTCTCTCTCTCTCTCTCTCTCCTCTCTCTCTCTCTCTTTCTCTCTCTCTCTCTCCTCTCTCTCTCTCTCTCTCTCTTCTCTCTCTCTCTCTCTCTCTCTCTCTTCTCTCTCTCTCTTTAACTCTTTCTCTTCCTTCTCTCTTTTTTCTCTTTTCTCCTTCTCTCTTTCTTTTCTCTCTCTCTCCTTTCCTCTTCTCTCTCTCTCTCTCTTCTCTCTCTCTCTCTCTCTCTCTCTCCTTCTCTCTCTCTTTCTCCTCTCTCTCCTTCTCTTCTCTTTCTTCTCTCTCTCTCTTCCTCTCTCTCCTCTCTCTCTCTCTTCTCCTCTCTTACTCTCTCTCTCTCTCTCTCTCTCTCTCTCTCTCCTCTCTTCTAATCTCTCTCCTCTCTCCTTTCTCTCCTCTCTCTCCCTTTCTTTTTCTTCTTTCTCTCTTTCCTCTTCTTTCTTCTTTCTTTTCCTTTCTCTTCTCTCTCTCTCTCCTCTCTCTCTCTCTCTTCTTCTCTCTCCTTCTCTCTTCTCCTCCTTCTCTCTCTACCTCTCTCATCTTCTTCTCCTCCTCTCTCTATCTAATCTAATCTATCTAATCTATCCTATTCTATCTATCTTATCTACATATCTATCTATCTAATCTAATCTTCTCTCTTGAGTTGATCATTTTCTATTTTCTTCTTTCTCCCCCTCTTTTTCTATACCTTCTTTACTCTAATCCCTATATCCTTTTTACCATTTACTTTTCACTCATCTCTTTCCTTCTTCCCTTTTTCTTTTTCTTTCCTTTCTTCTTATACCTTCCTTCCCTTCTCCTCTCTCTTCTTTTTCTTTTCTCCTTCTTTTCCTTTTCTCCCTTCTCCTTTCCTCTCTCTTTTCCTTCNTACTCCCCCCCCCACCACCACCACACCCTCCATCCTCCACTCCTCCCCAATCTGCCTCTTCTCCTCCTAATCTCCTTTCCAATCTCTCAGCCAACTGTCGACGCCTCCAATCACCCCTCCCCCATCCCCATCCCCCACCTCAACCCCAACAAGTCAAAGTAGATTTCGTCCGCCGACCGATTCAGATAAGGCGCCGTGACCGAGACAGAGACTCAGTGCTTTAGTCGACGCGAGGTGATACGCCAGCTGATGGGACGATAACTCAAGTCACTTCGGAAGCGAGGGGGAATCTGATAAGTAGAGTCATGCAAACCTCGTGCAGTTGATGCGATAATATTACAAATAATCGGATGAAAATGAGTAGAAACACGCACATGAACGGACACAAGCGCCCGCATACAGAGACAGACACACATACAGACACACACACACACACAGACACAGACACACATACAGACACAGACACACACAGACACACACAGACACACTCTCTCTGATATGGCGTGACAATACAACTCTTCCGATCATTGATGCAGGTGATGAGAGTTGATTGCGTCATGCAGACAAGTGCAGCTGCTCCACACTGGCAGAAGTGAAGAGAGGCGAAAGAGAGAGATGGTAAGAAAGAGAGTGGGGCGAAAGAGGGAGGGATGGAAAGAGAGGGAAGAGGGAGAGGGAAATGGAGAGGAAGAGGGAGAGGGAAAGGGAAAGGGAGAGGGAGGGAAGGAGGGAGGGAGGGAGAGGGAGAGGGAGAGGGA
>NW_020872829.1:546658-551658 GCF_003789085.1 Penaeus vannamei | reverse complement strand
TGAATTGCATGAAAATTACGAGCCTGATGACATACCAAATGTAATGTAATCAAAGAACGGAGATTCAGCGTTTTATATTTTGGCAGCTTGCCAAACTTCATTATCTCAGTTATATTTCTCTAAATCTAATGATGTTATATAAAAAAAAGCTAATTTAGTGTACTTTGCAATTACCAAGTCAATCGGAATTATCATTTTTAATAGGGATGCTTTCCTATAAAGGTATGCATTTTTTTGTTTCTTTGTTTGATATAAAAGTAGATATTCCTGTCTGAAAAGTTTGATAAATTCACTGAACCATAGAGATTACCAGTGTCTATGTTTTTTGTTTTTTTTCGTTTTCTTTTTTTCTTTTTCTTTTTCTTTTTTTACTTCAATTTTGAAGAAATGGAGAACTGTGGATGACAATATCAGTACAAAACATCCTAGTTATAAAGTCCAAGTATGAATACAACATGGCGGTTCAATTTTGAGAATTTTAAAAGTCTATGAATTTAGTGCATCCAACAACAAAAGTTATGTCGCCTCGCCAGACCTGACTTGGAGAGATCTCGCCCTTCTTGCTCTGAGAGGTGGCCCACGTTCAAACAACCTGGACATAGTTAGGAAAGGGGGGGGGGAGGAAGGGGGTGATTTAGATTCGCTAGGCAAAGCAAGGAGTGAGTGTTCGGCTATGTTTCAGTCCCATCTTATCACTCACTCCCCTCTCTCTCTCTCTCTCTCTCTCTCTCTCTCTCTCTCTCTCTCTCTCTCTCTCTCTCTCTCTCTCTCTCTCTCTCTCTCTCTCTCTCTCTCTCTCTCTCTCCCCCTCTCTCCCCCTCTCTCCCCTCCTCCTCCCTCTCTCTCTCTCTCTCTCTCTCTCTCTCTCTCTCTCTCTCTCTCTCTCTCTCTCTCTCTCTCTCTCTCTCTCTCTCTCTCTCTCTCCTCTCCTCTCTCGCTCTCTCTCTCCCTCTCTCTCCCTCTCTCCTCCTCTCTCTCCTCTCTCTCCTCTCTCTTCTCTCTCTCTCCCTCTCTCTCTCTCTCTCTCCCCTCTCTCTCCCCTCTCTCTCTCCCCTCATCTCTCTCTCTCTCTCTCTCTCTCTCTCTCTCTCTCCTCTCTCTCTCTCTCCTCTCCCTCCTCCCTCTCTCTCCTCCCTCCTCCCTCCCTCCTCCCTCCTCCCTCCCTCCCTCCCTCCCTCTCTCTCCCTCCTCCTCTCCTCCCTCCCTCCCTCCCTCCTCCCTCCTCTCCTCCTCTCCCTCCCTCCCTCCCTCCCTCCCTCCCTCCCTCCCTCCCTCCCTCCCTCTCTCTCTCCCTCCCTCTCTCTCTCTCTCCCCTCCCTCTCTCCCCCCCCCCTCCCTCACACACACATGCACACATACACACTTGTGAGTAATATTTGTGGGTATGAATAATGTATCATCTCAAATAGCACCTCTTGAGCTACCAAACATTTATAAATGCTTTGGCCGCAAAACTTCGAGGGTAATAGGTGTAAAGGTGTAGGTATCGATTCCCTTGTTTTCCTTTGATTTCGTTTGTGTGTCTCCTACAAACCTCGACCTCCAGTCGCATTCACGAATCGCAAAGCACGGTTTGGTTGTGGTCAATTTGAGCGTGATGGGCTACTTGGCTCTGCCCCTCGCAATCATATACTTACAAAAAGTATTAATGTGTATTATATCAGGATTAAGTTTAAGATACACTGACAATGCACTTCAAATCAATTGATTTGAAGTGCATTGTCAGTCAACCTAATTTATTATATTATTTCCGAAAGTGTTAGTGAAAATGAATGGTGTAAAATGAAAAGCAGTGAATGTGTGCAGCGGTGTATTAATATAATGATGGGGTAAATAGGATGCAGATGTTGTGAAACTTATACTATTACCATATCTTTTAATGTCAAATTATTAATGGACACTCTTTAGACCTGGACAGACAGGGCACTTCCCAGCGAACCCCTTTCCCAGCTCACGCTTGCTCACTCACCCGGTGAAGGGCCGAGTCAAGCTTCACTCTACCCAAGGCTAAGGAGATATTCCCTTAGCCTTTATTTGTCGTTTCAGTGGTTGGTGTCCAACACCTTGTTGCTGTTTCCCCTCCAAACTATTCAAGAAACCCATTGCTTTCTATATTCGTTTTACATATTCATTTCGTTATTTTTGGTAATGAAATAATTGTAAACATTTGGAAATATAATGGCGTATGAACTAATGTCATATGTTCTTTTCCAAATAACATATCAAAAGTTTACCATTATCTAAATAGTGGATCCAGGTGATATAAGACGAAGAGAGAGAGAGAGTAGTTGCTTAAGATAATGCAAAGCCATATATTAATATACATCCTTCATAAATGTATGGAGGATATTTCGTCTGACGAATATTAATATGAATAGTCAATTCCTCCAACGCTGTTTGTTTTTTTATATAGAAAATATGATATGAAATTGAAATAAAATGATGTGATAAGATTTCTTGATAATCATCTTCGAAATAATATTCAATAATTTGTTTAAGGCAGGTTTCCAAAATTTCCATCAAATTAACAACTAAACAGGAATAAAAGCGATCCCTCTCTCTCACTGCATGTATATTTCAGTCATTATTGCACTTCTTCGCCTGCTTTCCGTACTTTCCCACCTCCTCACATTCAAACCATCCTAATTATGACCTATTTGTTTGAAGGTGGCCTCCTTTCAGGGTAAGAAGGGCATGATCTCACAGAGCCAGGACTGGCGAGGTGTCACCGCTTTTGTTGCTGGCTGTACATAGAATTTGAGAACTTACTGAAGTAATTGAATTTTTCCCATGCTCCACACAGGGGGGGGAGGGGGATTTGGTCACTGGGTGTTTATAATTTTCAAGGAGGATCATATGTACATAAACACATGCACATAGAGTTAAATAAATGATTCATCCTCATGTAGTAGGCCTACATCAACTTTTATATCTAAAGGAATAAAGAATGTTAGTTATCCCTACAAACTGTTTTTTTCAATAATTGTCAATAGTAACAGATTGCAATAGAGTTGTTGATTAGCCAGTTGCACCCATTATCTTTACTAAGAAGTGCATAAAATCATACATACACCTAGATGTGGTTGGATGTTTGCCAATTTATGGTACCTAAGACTTGCGATAACATCTAAACATAATATTTTTTATTGAAAACACACAAAACAATTGCGATACCAACTAGATGAAGACAGTGCACACAACCGAGTCCCATATAGTTTTTATTTCAGAGCTGGTATTACTGTGTACTATCATTTTCATTATGAAACAATCAGCATCTCGCTTATACATCCGAAGTTCAAAAATCCGACTTTTAGGTACCCTCCGTATTGAATCGCCCTTTATAGCGCTAATGACCAATTTCAAATAAAATCAAATTTACTGATACTGTGATGTACCGACTGTTGAGCGAAGTCTAATGGAAATATTTCAATCCTTAATTATATGACTATTTTCAAACATTAATGCTTTGTACTCAGTATGCACGCAGATCACTTCGTAAGCTAGAGGATATTACCAGGGAGTCTCAATAGAAGCTTATTTCGTGTGTAAAAGGTCACAAAACTTTTTTTTTTTTCCACAAAATATTTTGTTTTAAATCACAGTTATATAATTTTTTTTCTGATATTGGTATAAAAGTATTCTTTGAACATTCACAAACTCATATCAATGTGCAGTGTCATAATTAAATGCCGTATGCACATTTGCAACAAGCAAAAGTCCACATAGATGTATCTGGGCGCTCATTAGCAATGTATCTCCCCAGGTGTTTACCGGGTTTTGTGTCGACTGCCAGAGAACTAGCCATAGCTGGGCTTTAATACTTTTTTTGTAGTTTCCTCATCCATGTACCTATACTATATGCTAGCTAACTTAATTTCACACCCTTCAAATCTGGGACGGTCCCCTTAAGTAATCAACTCAGTGTTGATTGCTGTATCCATGAAATTTCGTCTGCTAAGTGCTCTTAAGGTTACTCATTATTTTGATAAATAGTGTCCCTGGACCAGAAGATATGATATGCAAATTCAGCAGTTTTAAGTAAAACTAAGTGGATTGACAGAGAGTGTTTTATATCTCTTCATAATGGATCATAAATAAGTCTTTTTAACCCTTTGCTTGTGGCGTAGGAGCACACTTTCATTTGTTTCCCAAATCAATCTCTTTTTCCTTTCATGTTAATTCTTTTCCACTTATTCTTGAATTGTTTCTTGTCCCTTTCTTTTTTTTATTATTCTCTCATTCACAGCTTCTCTTTCGTTTTCTCATTTATTTATTCATTAATTTCCTTTCATTCTCTCTTCCTTGCAGAATTTTTCAGCTCAGACTGAAAAGGGTCATACAAATAAAAGAAACAAAGTTAAGGTGAATATAACGGATACCAGTGATAGAGTTTTAACACCTAATTGGAATGTGATATATATTTTTTTCTAGTACTGTAGCCATTCCTGGTGAGGACGTATATCCCATCAAGGATGGATTCTGTCACTGTCCAAGAAGAGGTGGAAAATATCCCTCTCTATGGAGGTAAGATATAAAATTTCTGGTATAGGCAATGTCAGAACAACATTGTTTGTTATTAAGAGTATTTTTATTAATTCTCCTAGCTTAACATATGTATGATATGTTACCATTATAATTATTATTATCATTATAGTAGTGATTTTTACTGTATTTATTTAATGTTTTTTTGTTTTTTAACTAGAATATATATTTTTTTTAAATGAAAAAACACTACAGTGGTGATACTGTGGTAGAAAACCCACAATGCACAAACTAGATTTATTGAAATAAGTGAGACAGTTTCGGAATTGTCCTTGATTCCATCTTCGGGGCTGAAGATGTAATAAAGGACAGTTCTGAAACTGTTTTCTCACATATTTTAATAAATTTAGTTTGTGCATTGGGGATTTTTCTACCAACTATATTTTTGTTTTCTTTTGATTTTATCTTATTAGCCCCAAGCTGCTGGGCATGGCATGTACGTACATACCATTGCTCAT
>NW_020872829.1:504192-506692 GCF_003789085.1 Penaeus vannamei | reverse complement strand
CATATCATTCTCACCAGCATCAGTACCTGAAAACATATATGCCTGTTCACCAGTTCTTTCAGTATCTCTTAATATTCTTCATCCATCATACAGACACATTACCCAGCTTCACTGAGTAGTGTGTCTATATGTAAAAACAAAAAACTGATATTTTTTGTATTGTTAATTTACAGATTACTGTATTAACAGCTTTAGTATTATTTTCATAATCAGTGTTAAGGTAATATTAAGAATAATTCACACAATGCTGTAGTTACAATAATTATAAGAACCATGATGACAGTGATGATTATGATAAAGATGATCATGATTGTAGTAATGTTAAGGATAATAATACTAGTGATAATGATAATGACTGATTATTATAGTAATATGAAAATGGCAAATAGAGTAATGATTAATACAATGATATGTATATTAATGAATATCCACATGAGAACATAATTATTACATTACATAAAATTCTGGCCTTGTCATGATAGGGTTAACATATATTATTTTTTTATACATTTGGTAATTTTAATAAATGCTTTCATAGATGTGATTTTGAGAATGGACTGAGGAAAAGAGATTGTGGTCAGCAAGTGAAAGATGTAAGCTATGCTGGAAACCATTTTACACACATCAGTGTTAGGCACCAACATTTGTTTATTGGAAATGATTTGGTAATTTTTTTTCAGCATCAAACTAATTTATATAAGTATTTACTTTCAACAGTGCATCAGATGCTTGGTGAAAATCCTTACAGTATTTTTACAATATGTATGCCTATATTGTGTGCATCTTGAGATATCAAAACTGAATAGGTATTCTGAATTTTTTTGATATTTCTGTTTTATGCAGATATTATATATATCTTGATTTATGTAGGTGAGATTCTTATTCTGATAATGATCAAGTGTTATTTTAATGGTAATGGTTATGTCAGTAGTTATTTGTAGCAACCACATGACAACATTACAAGGTACAGAGGACACATCCGGGAGCCTGTGCTGAATGGGATGTTGAACTTTCATTTGTCCCTAACTGTGAACCTATTGCATGTTATTTATGTACCCAGAAATTGATTGTTATATTTAATGTATACAAAAGACATTGGAAGGGTAAATGCATGGTTTATAAGAGTATCTGATAAGTGATGATAAATTATGGAAAATTAACCAACTTTGAAGGCAGATTTCTCTGGGTATGATATATTTGGATAGGTCGAGTTAGGGTATCTTAGACAAGGAAAGATGAAAACAAGGTAGCCAATACTGTGATAGTTTAAAGGGGTATCACATACTATGATAAGTCGCTGGGTATCAAATATCAGAACACTGATTAAAGTAAAATAAAATGTCAGAAATAAAAGAATGCAGCATAAACATATTGACTGCATACAAAAATTATTCAAAATGCATACTGTGTATGTGTGTGTGAAATCATTGTTAGCATTCAATATAAAATCAATGTCAAAAAGGAAAAGAGTTACCTATACAACTGGAGAAAATACCCAGTGCTATTACATATTTCCTTCTCATTCGTATAATTTTCGTCAGTTGAGAAAATATCAAGCCTGATGAATGAATAAAAGATTGTTAGGGATTTTGGTGCTTTAAGACTATTGAGTACGTGAGGTAATCATTGCAGGTGTGCAGATTTCAACATTGTGAATATTATTATGCTTCCTTTAGTTTATCAAAGCATTTGTTAGCTAGCATGCATATTATCCTATACTAAGATAGGAAGAGGCAGGATACCTCATGCTATCAAAGACCAAAACAGGGTAGTTAGAACTAGCATATGTTGATACAGGATATCGCATACAGGGATTGGGGGTCAGACACTTAGACTGATCTGATTTTTATTTCTTGAAAGAATATCAAAATGTATTAGGAACTATATGTTGGAATTTAGATGATCAAAATGATAATGTATGGCAATTTTTTAATATCCCATTAACAAAACTGATGTCTTATATCCTGTATCTTTGATGATTTTCAAGACTTTGTTTACCAACAATAAGAAACTCCGTCCTGATGGACCATTCTCTAAAATTTCTAAATGTATCTTAAAAGAAAATAAAGGGTATGTGCCATGCATGATTTTGTTTGTGATATTTTGCTGCCTTTATTTCTCAGAAATTATCAAAGCTACATAAAATTTGACATACCAACAAAAATTCTCTCTTATTTTATGTACTTCCATTTTTGTTGGCTTTTTAGTTTGATGATGCATAAATACTTTACTAACCTTCTTTATCCATTAACAGTGGTTTGAAAGATGAAAGCAGTAAATAGTACTAACTGGGTATAAATCATTGAAAACATGATTGCATTATCTTATTTTGTAGATTGTGAAGAGGGTACTAAAAGCATGCCTCGGATTGCAACATGATATGTTTAATATATTTTGTTTGGGTAAGTAAATGTTAGAAATTATAACATTGTTGTTAGTTTAACCCAATGCCCCAGAAAAATGTTGTGTTCATTTTAGTGCTGTTCTGTGAAATGAGTGT
>NW_020872829.1:498279-500081 GCF_003789085.1 Penaeus vannamei | reverse complement strand
TATAGAGAGATAGAGAGATAGATGTGGATATGTATAAATATGTGTATATATAAACTTATATATACATAATTTGTATAAATATGTATGTATATATATACATATACATATATGTATACCCTCGATCTCTCTCCGCCAAAACCAAAGAGCATTATCCCAGATCACAGTTTAATCCTAAAAGTAACAAAAGGCGGATATTCTACCTTAGATTGAAGGATAATCCCACGAAATCGATAACCATAACATGAAGTAATAACAATATGAAAATAATAACATTTCATTCCGAAAATTAAGTAAAGATTGAGGAGGTGAGATAGATCGAACTAGTGATTGGATAATTGGTGGTTAAGCACTTTCAAAACCGTCTTTATGTAAATACACTTAATAACTAAACTCACTGTGGTCGTACCGTCCTTGGCGTTAAGGTTGTTAAAGATGTTCTTTCAGAGTCTAAATAAATTTTATCTACTAATACTTTATTCATATATAGATTCTACGCCACAAGGCTGATATGAACAACTGAATTCACATCAGGAAAGTGTCTTTAAGAAAAGAATACACTCTGTTGTTTCCTCTAAAGTAATATGCCGCTCCTTCGACCAGGAACACAGGTCACAGTTGTACCAAATTGTTCACTCAAAGTCTAACAAACTTCCCAACTTCCCATGTAGATGTTTGTCGGAGTAGTCAACTTATGATAACTTGGCTATTATGATAACTTGGCCCATTGCAAACACGTACATTGTTGTCTGAGATACTTCGGAACCTATAAACTAAAAATGATGATTTTTCGAACATATGAGTACAACATAATGTCATATGAAGTTAAATCTTAGTCCCAGTTCATTAATATTCCATAAACAAGAACTCTCGGATATTGTAATACATATACGTCCTCACGAATCAAAATAAAATCTAGCTAATTACCATTTTAATCCCCTTCTATTTCCCAGTAATGATTAAGGTGATGATGAATGATGGTGGATGATGATGATGATGAATAAATGAAAAATGATGATGATGATTATGAAGATGAGGATGAGGATGAGGATGATGATAGTGATGATAATGATGATGATGATAATAATGATAATAATAATAATAAAAATAATGATGCTGATGCTGATGATAATAATAATAATGATAATAACGAGGATGATAAAGATGATGATGATGATATTAATAATGATGATAATAACAATAATGATAATAAAAATAATGATAAAAATGATGGTAATGAAAATAAACATAATAAAAATAATGATAACGTTAGATGAACAGATAAATAAATGAACGAGCAACAGTCCTTTCCACACCACGTATCACATTTTATCAGACAGAGTCCTCCATCTCGACATCAGTTGCAATCATTACGACTCTCATTGCGACTCTTATTACGACTCTCAACAACACAGCGTCGTTCGCAACAAGGCAATCCGCTTAAGTATAAGAAGCTCACCTGAGTTCGACTAAAGTTGAATAATTAATAAACTAATTGGAGTTGATACAAAGGCAGTCGTTGGTTTGTGTCACATTTCGTTCAGGTAATGAAAGAAGAATATCCGGGTGTATACATTGGGTTTATGTTGAGAGAGATGGTATTAATGGTGTTATTGTAATATGGTGGTGATGGTGATATTAATGTATGATAATGATATGGTATTATGACAATGGTGATGATGATAATGATGATGGTGATATTAATGTATGATAATAATATGGTATTATGACGATGGTGATGATGATAATGGTGATGGTGATATTAATGTATATAAATAATATGATGTTGATAATGACGATGGTGA
>NW_020872829.1:485779-488279 GCF_003789085.1 Penaeus vannamei | reverse complement strand
CCCCATTTCCCTACCCCTTCTCCTTCCCTCTCCCCCCCCCATCGCTTTCGTTTCCTCCTTTCCACTGTGTCCTCCTTCCCTCCCTCATCCTTCCACTTCCTACCTACCACTCACCCCCCCCCCCGCGCTTCTTTCCTACTGCCTTCCTCCCTCTCGCTTCCTGAAACCTCCCCTCCTCCTCCTTCTCCCCCTTCCTCCTCCTTTCCTCATCCTCATCATCCTATTCCTACATCTGCCTTCCCCCCTCCCCTCCCTCGCTCCCTCAAACCTCCTGCCTCCCCCCCCCCCCTCCTCTCCCTCGCTTCCTCAAACCTCCTACCTTCTCCCCTTCCTCCCCCACATACCCTTACACTACCACTTTCCCCCTTCCTGTCCCTCACTCACTCCCACCACCTATCTTTCCCCCTCCTCCCCTTCGCCCACTTAACCCCCCTCCCTATCCATCTATTCCCCCGCACTCTCTCTAACCCTCTCTCTTTCCCCCTCCTCCTCCTCACAGCTCATCCCCTCTTCCCTCCTTCCTCACTCACTCAGTCCTCCTTACCCCCTTCCTTACTCATATCCTTACACGTCCTCCCTTCCCCTCTCCTCTCATACCCTCAAATCTTCCTCTCCTTTTTCTCCTCCTCCAACTTCCCTTCCTCCCTTCCTCTCATTCCCTCAAACCCTCTACTTGTCCCCATCCTCCTCCTCATACCCTCACTCCCTTCCTTTCCCCCTCCTTCCCCCCACTCCCCTCACTCCCTTCCTTTCCCCTTCCTTCCCCCATTCCCCTCTCACCTCCTTTCTCCCACTCCCCACTCACCTCCTTCGCCCCCATCCCTCCTCCACCGCTCCCCTCCTCACCCTCCCTCCCCCCACCCCCCCCCCTCCCCTGTCCCCCGTTTACCGAAGGTCGCGTCACCGAGAGCGGCCCCTCCTCTCTCCTCCACCACCCCCTCCTCCCCCACCCCCTCCCTCCCTCCACCACTCCCCTCCTCCCCCCGTTTACCGGAAGGTCGCGTCACCGAGAGCGGCCCTTCCTCCCTCCTCCCCTTCCTTCCCCTCCCTCCCGCCTCCCTCCCTCCTCCACCGCCCCCTCCTCCTCCCCCCTCCCCTGTCCCCCCTTTACCGGAAGGTCGCGTCACCGAGAGCGGCCCTTCCTCCCTCCTCCCCTTCCCCCACCCCCTCCCTCCCCCCTCCCCCCTCCCCCTACCCTGTCCCCCCTTTACCGGAAGGTCGCGTCACCGAGAGCGGCCCTTCCTCCCTCCTCCACCGCCCCCTTCTCCCACTCCCGCCTCCCTCCCTCCTCCCCTTCCCTCCTCACTCCGTTTACCGGAAGGTCGCGTCTCCGAGGAGCGGCCCCTCCTCCCTCCTCCCTTCCCTCCCTTCTCCCCTCCCTCCCACCGCCCCCTCCCTCCCCCCTCCCTCCTCCACCACTCCCCTCCTCCCCCCCCCCTTTACCGGAAGGTCGCGTCCGAGAGCGGCCCTTCCTCGCTATGGATGGGATCCGGTCTCGGCGTGGGACAGATTTTTACCAAAACATATCGGGTCTTCATGGCTTACGATCGGCTCCATCTTGTCCTGTCTGCAGCTTGTCCTCCTTCCCCCTCCATTCTCCCTTTCTCTCTCTCTTGTCCTGTCTGCAGCTTCTCCTCCTTCCCCCTCCATTCTCCCTTTCTCTCTCCTGTCTTGTCCTGTCTGCAGCTTCTCCTCCTTCCCCTCCATTCTCCCTTTCTCTCTCTCTTGTCCTGTCTGCAGCTTCTCCTCCTTCCCCCTCCATTCTCCCTTTCTCTCTCTCTTGTCCTGTCTGCAGCTTCTCCTCTTCCCCTCCACTCTCCTTTCTCTCTCTCTGTCCTGTCTGCAGCTTCTCCTCCTTCCCTCCACTCTCCTTTCTCTCTCTCTTGTCCTGTCTGCAGCTTCTCCTCCTTCCCCCTCACTCTCCCTTTCTCTCTCTCTGTCCTGTCTGCAGCTTCTCCCTTCCCTTCCATTCTCCCTTTCTCTCTCTCTTGTCCTGTCTGCAGCTCTCCTCCTTCCCCTCCACTTCCCTTTCTCTCTCTCTTGTCCTGTCTGCAGCTTCTCCTCCTTCCCCCTCCACTCTCCCTTTCTCTCTCTCTTGTCCTGTCTGCAGCTTCTCCTCCTTCCCCCTCCAGTCTCCCTCTCTTTCTCTCTCGGAAGGAGGGAGTATCTTTCTCTCTCGAAGGAGGGAGGCGAGGTAGGAGGGAGGAGGGTAAGGGAGGCAAGAGGGGGGAAGGGAGAGGAAGAGGGGGTGGGAAGAGGGAGGGAGAGGGCGGGGGAAGGGAGAGGAACAGGGTGGGAGGAGGGTAAGGGTGGCGAGAGGGGGGAGGGTAAGGGAGGCGAGAGGGAGGTAGGGAAGAGGAAATTGGGAGGGAGGAGGGGGAGGGAGACGAGAGGGGGGAAGGGAGAGGAATAGGGAGGGAGGAGGGGAGGGAGGCGAGAGGGAGGTAAGGAAGAGGAACAGGGTGGGGGGAAGAAGGAGAGAGATGGAGGTGTTAGGGAA
>NW_020872829.1:473279-475779 GCF_003789085.1 Penaeus vannamei | reverse complement strand
CACACAGAGCTATAATTTCCATAACAATACCATCGTCTACCTCTCGCATTCATAGCCATACCATCACCGCTACCATACCATCCAGCTAATTACCATAATTATTTGAACTTATTAATGCCCTCTATAACACTGTTTTGGCACCAGATCACTTATCAACGTCATGATTACTAGAGCTCTGGTTTGTCACTATATTGGTGTGTATGATCATCACAACGTATCAGTAACCATCATTAAAACTTCATCACAATACTAGTCATCACCGTAATAGATCTGCTTGGTCATCATGTCACTGGTTTAATGTCTCTTAATCACGCTTGAATTATATCTTATTATTATTGCCGAAAAAAGCACTGTAACGTTATTGATTAAAGTATCACCATAGCGGCGGCTACAACATTTCATCACCATAGGACGAATCACCATCACCATATCTGTCAAACACTATCACCACAACACGGGCTCGTCACAAGAAAGCCGTCCTCATCACCATCTCACCTCTCTCTCATCACCACAACACTCGTCACAAATAGCCGTCTTCACCACCACCACCACACCTCTTTCTCATCACCACAACACGGCCTCGTCACAGAAAAGCCGTCCTCACCACCACCACACCTCTCTTCATCACCACAACCACACCCACATAAAAAAAGTCGTCCTCACCACCACTTCACCTCTTTCTCATCACCACAACACGGCCTCGTCACAAATAGCCGTCCTCAACACCACTTCACCTCTCTCTCATCACACAGACACACACACACACACACACACACACACACACACAACACACACACACACAAAAAAAAAAAAAAAAAAAAAAAAAAAACACGACCGCGTCACCCCGCCCACCACCCCCTTCTCCGGACGCAATCATCCCAACACCATCCCACTCTGCGACCTCGCTTTTCTCTTCGATACATTTGCAATTGCAGATTGATTTTCTGCCGCGGGAAGCGCCAAATGCACTAGCAAATGACCAATCGCAGGAACACAAAGGGTGAAGCCAAAGACCCGACGAAGGGGGCGACGAAGGGGGAGAAAAAAAAATGGCGGCCCGACCCTCTCCATGGCGATGGTTGGGCAATTTCCAGCGCGGAGGAGCTGCGAAGGGGGAAGGGGAAGGGAAGCCACGGCGAGATAGATAGATAGATAAGGTCGTTTGGCTTTGGAGATAGATAATCGGTTTAGTTTCCGCGACTCAATAGACAGGTAATCCGTTTGGCTCGTTTTGGCGCGTTCCTCGGCGGGGTCGGATCATTTCGCGGGTGGAGGAGCTGTGAAGGGGGAGGGAGGGGCTTGTGCGTTTGGATACATAGATAGGAGATAGATTTGTAGATAGATTTATTGAAATTTGATAGATATATTCTGTGTTTTTTATATGAATAATGGTTTTGAAATTTGATAGATATATTCTCGTGTTTTATGTGAATAATTTTTTTTGCCTGACGAATTTCTCACGGGGAGGAGCTATGAAGGGGAAATCGAAGTGACTACAAGACTCGGTTGTTTATCCTAATAAATATTTTCATTAGGAGGGTTTAAAACAGATAATCATTCTCGACCGTTCAACTCATTTCAACCATCTCTTCACTGATGGTAAAAAAAAAAAAAAAAAAAAAAAAAACAGTGAAGGGAGGGGGAGGGAGATAAATAGGACGTTTAGCAATTTATGATTTCCGGTTTAGCTCGTCTGGCCTGATAGATAGTGTTTCGGCCTTTCGATAGACAGGTAATCCTTTAAACTTTAAACCTCTGAATGGGGTGAAGGAAACCGTCGTTTGGCTCTATCAATGGTTCTTAAACAAGAGTTAATGAAACCGTTTTCTTTCTATCTAAAGGGGGGGACGAGGCAGTTTCTAAAATCGATTGTTCTTTGAAGTAAACAAATAGATATTGAATACATGTAAATGAATGAATGGATGAATACATAAAGAATAAATGATACCCATCTAAAACAATATTTATATCTGGAAAGTTGTCAAATCAAGTACTCCCATATTCTTCCCTCTAACTTTACATTAGTGAAGAAGAATGGTCAGGGCCAAAGATACCAGAGAGTTTAAGACCCACTAGTTTATATGAATCATTCACTTCGACCTATAGGCTTTATAGATAATCCATATATATGCTAATCTTTATGAATCTTCCAAACACTGTGAAGGTGGAAGTAAACACTGTAGGTTTCTTTTAACGGCTGGGTTTATTTGGAGCTACAAAGAGCAGGCGAGCTAGCGAGAGAAAGGGATGCGTCCTTCCGCGCTAGCTACCTCGGGACCTCTGACGATTCGTGACATGCGCATGCGTGAGATTGAAAACAAAACGGTTGCCACGTCATCCATTTTGCAATATAAAGAGCTATGCCAACCATGAATGTTGTCCAATACAAGAGACATGAATACAAATTATGGTAGTATATATGTGGTAATACATATGTGAGTTACATACATGGTTTACATACATGCTATCTATATAAAGGACACCACATATCCACAATCTT
>NW_020872829.1:448279-450779 GCF_003789085.1 Penaeus vannamei | reverse complement strand
CAGCTCCTTACCGCTGCGCCAGAGAGAGGAAGAGTGCACATTCCCTGAAGTGAGAAGAATCAATCTGTTGGCACTGAACCTGTGTGTCTACCACCTTCTCCTCGAGGAATACTTCGGCCCTCTTCTCTTGGTGTTCATGTTGTCCTCGACCATCGCCCCTATCACCTGGGTGTTCTACTTGACCTGGTTCGACGTTATTCCACTCTGCTTGAAGTTTTACACGTTTGCTCGAGTGATGATCAACTCTGCGCCACTACTCTGTCTTCCCAATGTATCCTCGAGGATTGAGACGAAGGTAGGAGGCGAAAGGCTTATGTTGATATACCTGATGTTCATAATACCCTGAGGAATGTTTTTTGACTGTTGAACCTTGGCTGTAACTTCTATAAACATTAAAGATCTTTATAATATAGTAACCATATCCTAGGCAATAACAGCACGGTTCTCGGATTATATTACATTATACATATATACTTACATATACACACACATACATATATAGATAGATAGATAGATACAGTAGATATATCGACATATGTGTGTGTGTGTGTGTGCGTGTGCGTGTGCGTGTGCATATGTATATGTATATATGCCTAGATCGTTATTGATTCGACATTTAAAAGATGCATTCGATATAATTGTAAAGATGTATAGACCACACTGAAAACGTTTATTTACCTATCATTTTTCAAAGGCATATCGATATAACAGAATTTAGTGTTATAACCAACAGAGTAAATTATGATAATCACCAAGAAATGGTAGGTTGGTTTAAATGTTAATAATTCAATGGGGGAAAGTTGTAAAAAAAATTATCATCACGCTCCCTTGTCAAACGGCATTGTTGTTTCTCTCCGAAGGCCGTTATGGTAAGTGCTGGTATTAAAAGTCGTGTTTTGCCCGGGCACTGGAGGTTGTGATGCTTGATAAGTGCATTAACATAATTGTGAATTCCTGTGTATTGAATTGTGACAATTGAGACGGCATCGTTGTTTCACCCCGATTGCAGAGAGAAGAAAAGATTGAGCAAAGTCGTGACCAATACAACATCCATGACGCCTGCCTTGTTAGGAAATATTTATTTATCTATTTTTTTATGTTTTTGACCAGTGGATACAGCAACAGAATTAGTCGAAGGAAACAGTTCCGGTGTTATCTAAAATAGATTGAGAATGTATAATATGCCGAGTGTATGTCAGGAAGAAAAATCATAAAGCAAGTATATAACAGAAGTTACTGGTAGAATGGCGGCGACTTGATCCTGTCTCACGATTGTGTTTATTATGGATATAGTAATGAATACTGATTCATAACTGGTAGGGAAAAAGAGGGTGTAGAGTTCACTTTAGATCTGAATGAAGTTAGAGAATATTCCTTATTTTATTATAATGATTATTGCAAATATTTACACTTGTTTATTACAATTTGTGTATAGTATAAAATGTTAATGGTTGCGGATGTTAATATTATTAACCCATTGGCGCCGGGTGTCTTGTACGTACGTAGTTGGTATGAAATATTTCTCAGAATTACTTGGTTCTGATACTTGTCCCAACTGAAATTGATCCTGATACTTCCCTCAAATGAAAATGACCCTTAATTATTGAAATTAACCCCTATCAAGTTTTCAGAGGGTAGCATGACTATCAGGAAAATTTTTGTAGGACTACCCTGTCTGCTGAAGGGCACCTATGGTGTGAACATTTTCAGGCATACGCTTTTAGGGGGGATAGGGGGGCTCTTTTAAAAAGAGTGCTCTTTGTACACTTGTGAATATGTTGAACCTCTCTTTACGCTGTTCGGTCTTAAAGGGATACACTGGCTAATGACCTGAGCTCCACTCAATGACCAGTTCTGTCATCAGGTCCCAGTTGACTTCTTTCGTAGTATCGAGACAAATCAGTAGAAAGCTGGGTGGCCGATATGCATTCTCTTTTGGAATCCTCTGTGCCAACGTCCAAAAGCTAGTCCTGCGGAGTACTTTTGCAGTCCTTTACCGCACTGAACCTGCCGATGTCGAATGTCGGGCGTCGACGTCTAGGTCATTCTAGGTCGCCAAAACTTACCATCGCGAGGACACAGCTTTGCCTGTCCTTAGACCAACCCTCGGACCGTTCCCAAGAATAAGGGTTAGTCAGATTTAGCGAAGTTGAGCCTCGCTGGATTATACCTATGAGGGAAGCTCACCCCGTGCCGACTTAGGACAACTCAAATTGTGTGCCAGCTGGTGCCAACTCGACTGAGGTTAGTCCTTACTCTTGCAGGCGACAGCTGAACCGCCGACTCCTCGATTGAGAAGCAGATGCCTTAGGATATAGCTTCCCCTCATAGGTCGTAGTTGTTGGGTTCATTTAACCTAAAATCTTGATGAAGGCTGTATGATTTTGCTCCATTTCTTTCCTTTTTTTTGTGGAAATGAAAGTAATATGGTTTTTATTATATCTAAAATCCTAGAAGAATTGCTGTCTTTATTGTGTCTAGTACATTTCGTTCTTTTGAA
>NW_020872829.1:438279-443279 GCF_003789085.1 Penaeus vannamei | reverse complement strand
AGACAGAAAAAATAGACAAAATGGCGAGTGAGAGAAAGCAAACCCACAAATCGAAATGGTAAAAAAAGAAAAAAACGACGGTGACAAAATAAATGAAAAAAGAAAGAAAGAATGAGACAGAGAGAGAGAAAAAAAATGCATCTTTAAGAGAAGTGATCTACCTCACAACATGGTGCGTGTCGACCTGTCATATCTAAGTACCAGGTGTCAGTCGAAAACCTTGCATTGCAGGGGAGAGATAATTAAGTGAACTTGTTGCTATAGCCCACTTTTTTTTTCTTTTTTTCTCTCTTTTTTTCCTATTATGGGTGACAGGCGTAAGATCATATCGCATCAGTGTTAAGCGGTATAAGGAGAATTGTGCAAGATATAGATTACCTTTTTGTTCCTAGGGTTATAGTTATTTCAGTTTTGTCGTTATTTCCCTTTTTTCTTTTCTTCTCTTTTCTTTTCTTTCTTTTGTTCTTTTTTTATTTTTTGGAAGTAGCTGTATCTTAATATTTAAGTCTGTTATGAATTTATTATTATTAAAAGATAATGAAACAAGTTTAAAAATATATTGCTTTTAGTCGTTTAATCTAGTTATTTAATCATTACTTTCCGACGCAGACTTTGGTAATGTATCAAAAACAATAAAATTCTTTCACTGTGATGAATACATTCTCATTATCAATATAACTATTCATCATTTAGTAATATAATCCAGTAAAACAGAATTATTGAATGATACGTTATCAATAAAGAAAAAGTGAAAATACAATATACGGGTTACATTCTACTTTTAATACAAGATACGCTACTTTCTACTTATATTCTACTTTTAATACAAGATATTTACATTTTAAATGCATGAACATAATATGGTAATTAATCACAATTTTCTACCTTCACAGATGTTAAGTTTTGTGGCTACGTATGTCGTCATTCTGCTTCAGTTCAAGACTTCAGAGAGCGGCGATAAGATAGGCAAAGCAAATACGTAGGTGTTCATAGCCATATGACATATTAGTGGTGTCTGTAATGTGTGGTGTAGATATAGGTAAGGTATGTATCTATTTTTAGAAACATGTATAACACACACACACACATCATCACAAATAGCTCATAACGCGTATGGCAACACATGTGTTCAACATTCAATAAACTACTTATATACCACACACATATATATGTTGATAGTATATAATGAACATTTATTTATAACATGGTAGAAGAGAGAAGAGAGAGAGATCAAATATATATAATATATGATCGATATAGTATTATAATATATACATATATATATATATATATATAGATATATATACATAAGTCCACAGAGAGAGAGAGGAGAGAGTGACGACAACTAAGTCAGCACGTTGACAACAAGACCAATGTGTCAACGGTATCGGAATCATTATTAAACCTCTTCTGCGCCGAACACAAATACCGTTTTAGTACTGAGACATGTGAACCATCTAAACAACGCTATTTCATGGAAAGACCCTACAGAGACCAGTTAAGTGATAATTCAGCATGGATGGTCCACTTTTATAGCATTGAAGATTTAGTTTCTTCCAATAAGAATAAATATAATTGTTATTATAGACATTAGTAAAGTCTTGTATAAATGTCCATAATTGTCTTAGACAGACACACACACACACAGCACACACACACACACACACACACACACACCACACAGAGCATTACAAGCCATTCTAACAGTCCATCATATGAACACACACACACACCACACACACACACACACTCACGATAATTCACACCTACAGAAGTGGTCGCTAGCGCACTACATGCAACACACACACACAGGGAAGCAGCCTTCGTTAAGACACCCACTACTAAATCACAGCCAGCTCCACGCTCCAAGTAATCAAATGAGCCAAGGTCAACCACTACACCTGTTTTCAAATGCTAAATGAGCGACTGTTTCGATCGCTTCGCCCTTCGATTCGCCTAATGTCTTCGATATTTACGGATTCTTTCGTCGACTTCTCTCCAGCGACGACGCCAAGGTTTTATATGTAAAGCCCTTCGTCGTGCGCGGTCAAGGTGGACGGCGAAAAATCGTGTGTGTGTGAAAAAAAAACATAGAGTTCTGTGTACTTTTCAACCACGTGGACGATTCGATGACCGTTCGTCGTGTTGTCGTGTTGAAAAGTCGTTGTGTTCGAAACAGTGTTTGATGAGTAATTACGAATAAAAACTATTGTACGAGTTTGTTTTCTCTCTTGATTTATTGATTTAATTTTTTCTTTCTTTCTCTCTCAAATTCAATATCATTCCTTTATTTGCTGCTAGATCATTCTACGTTTCGTTGTTATTCCAGAAATAAAATAAATCATCCTTCTTTAGAATATTATGATCTGCTGGGTAATAATCAAGAATAGTATGATATAGGGTATGAAAAATAAAAGGAAAGTTTAATACAGTACATAAAATAGTTAGGATAAATAAAAGATAATAAATAATCAACAAGGATGAATAATATAAAGTAAATGATAATAAGTATCATTGAAAGCACTTAATAATAAAATAACGACAGTGATAGATGATGAAGGGTAATTCATAAGCGACGTATTGTGCATAGCACAATCAGATATCAAGACAGTGCTGGACGACGTAGAGTCTCTTGTTCCTTGCGTATTCAGTGAAAGTTACATAGTTAACCTTTCAAACCGAAGAGCGAGCAGAGACAACAGAGAGAAAAAAAAATGAAAGGTAGACAGAATAAATTGGCAAAGTATGTCTATCGCGGGGCACCGATTTAGGTGTTTATTACGCTAGATAATAGGGGCAATATAAAGACCTTTATGAGACCATGCTAGCATGAAAAGAGGGTACCTCCTACCTGCTATTGTTATCATAGGAACATAAACAATTGAACTATCGTGGTGCTAGGGAAGCCGACTTATGCTAAATCACGCTGTACGTAGGTAGTTTATATATTACAATAGAAGACGTAATATTACAGAAGACACATATAAATAAAATATAAATGTTTCTTTGGAAGCACTTGTCTTTAGAGGTGTGTGGCGGCAACGATATCTCTTGTCTGTGCGATGTGACGGTATTATATAGTTGTAAACCGTAACACACACGCCACACACAAACACACGCACTATACATATATATGCATATATAACAATATATATACATATATATATATATACATACATACATATATAACATATATATATACATATATATATATATATACATATATATTATATATATGTGTGTGTATATGGTGTGTGGGTCTGTGTGTGTGTGTGTGTGCGTGTGTGTGTGTATGTATGTATGTATGTATATGTATATATAAACACAGACACACATCTATATAGATATATATTTTTTTTTTCTTTGTTTCTTTTTCTATCTTTTGTTTTTACCTAGCAGCTCCACTGTCAGGAAAACAACCACAGATACAAAGATATTCATTATATGTTACTGTTTTTTCGGCATATTTACATGGGATTGATGGATATTTAATAAAAAACGTTTATAGTTTAAATTTCGTATTTTTATTTTTGGATGATAGTGACAACAATGACAATGATAGTCATGATGATGATGATAAAGATGATAACTATGAGGATAATAATGATAATAAAAATGATAAGCAGAATGGTGATAATATTGATAATACCACAACATACATATCTTTAAAAAATAATTATAATGATAGTAATATCAATGAGGATAATAATGATTACAAATCAAGGATGAAAATCATAATGTTGCCAATGATAACTATAATAATGATAGTAAAAGTGATAATTATGATCATCATAACATGAACCGTATCCATGTTGACAAATGTAGAAAAGGTATGAATGAGATTGGATATCTTCACAATACAAGAGATGTATTTGACCGGTTTCGATTACGTCTTCATCAGAAATACATGTATTTCTGATGAAGACGTAATCGAAACCGGTCAAATACATCTCTTGTATTGTGAAGATATCCAGTCTCATTCATACCTTTTCTACAATAATCATAAAAAATAATCATAATAATGATAGTAATGATAACAATGGTAATAATGATAATAATAATAATAATGATAATGATAATGATAACGAGGATAATCATAATAAAGATAATGATGTTAATGATAATAAAGATAATAAACTAATAATAATAATGAGAAGATGATAATAAAAAGGATGATAATAACAATAATGATAATACTAATAAAACAATGATAACGATGATGATAAGGGTAATGATAAAAATAGAAATAATGATGAAAGTGATAATGATAATATCAATGATAATGACAATAATGATTAAAAAGTAAAAATAGTAATGATAGTAGTGATGATAACAATAGCAATAAAAGTGATGGTAATAATGATGGCAGTGATTATTATGATCATGATATTGATAATAATGAGAGCAATAATAGTAATGATATTGATCATCACTGGTAATAACAATAAGAGTGATGATGACAATAATAATGATAATAACAACAATGATAATGATAGTAAAATAACAATGAGTGATAACAATAGCAGAAATAGTAATAATAATAATAGTAACTGATAATGATTATAGATAATGATAATGATGACAGTAATGATAACAGACAATAACAACAATGATGATAATAACAATAATGATGATGACGAAAACAATAATGATAACAATGATGATAATGATAATGATGGTACTAACAATAATAATGATAACACCAATGATAGTAATAATAATAATAACAATAATACTAACAAAATGACGATAGAGATGAAGATAATGATGACATCCATGATGATAATAAAGGTAATAATAACAATAATCACAACAACTAGAAGTACTCAGTGAGCGCATACCTCCGCCAAGGCAACAGGGTCACCGATGCAATAAAATATTCACACAAAGAATTACATTAAAAATACTTCTTTTTCAAGTACACTGGTGACGTCCGTGTTTCCTAATCTTGCAATGCTAATGAATCCTTTAAAAAAAAAAATCCTGGATCTGGATCATGA
>NW_020872829.1:425779-428279 GCF_003789085.1 Penaeus vannamei | reverse complement strand
GTAAGTATTTTAATCCAGCATCATATTTCAGTTTGGAAATTCTTTTAACATATGTATGTATATATGTGTGGGTGTGGATATGTGTGTGTGGGTGTCACTCTGGGTGTGAGTGTTTGTATGCGTGTGTGTTTGTATGTTTGTGTGTGTGTGTGTGTGTGTGTCTGTGTCTGTGTGTCTGTATGTCTGTGTATCTGTGTCTGTGTCTGTGTCTGTGCCTATATGTGAATCATATACATAAATGTATATACATATACAGATATTTGATAGATTGATTGATAAAAAAAAAAGAATATTTCTTTTCAAGAACCTTAAAGAGACAAGTAAATTCTCATACTGCAGTTGTCTCATATATCTGTATATAATAGAATTTTTTTTTTTATTGTTTTGGCAGTTCATGCTAGTAGAGGGAGGAATATACATATATGTCCACCATGGTAAATAGCTCAAAATAATTTCCCATTAGAATATTCTTTCAATGAACAACTGGTAGACATAAGGTAATATAGATAGTAGATACTATCATACAGTAATATTAGTATTTTAAATTCAAATAGTTTATGGATACATATGAAATAGCCTTAATATCATATTTTGTAATTTTTTGGGGGGTGAATACTTTTATTTGTTCATTCTATGTTAGTTTTATATTAATGTATATTTACACTCTTATTATATAACCTATTGATAATCAATGTTGAATGATATTCACATGGGATGAATTCCAAATTTCCAATTAACATATGAAGTTGTGGCTTACTACATATTATCATATGCCAAGTTGGACTACTGTAAAGAGATATTAAGCAGAAAATAAGTTTGATATCATGTGAATACATAACTTACAGTTCTAAGAAGTACTTCATATATTATTGCTGAGTAAAGTAATTTGTTTTAGGATCAATCATGAATTTATATTTGTCCAACTTGTAAGCCATCTCTCCAGTCTGTTTTGTCTTCAATATTTTGAATAGTAATATGAATATTTAAAGAAATACTTCACTGTTGTTAAATGCATTAGTCTCTATATACTTTTCTCCATACTACTATACTATGAAGTATGATAATTTATTTTCTTGTCTTATATGTGTGTATATTTTTTTGCATGAGCACTCTTTTCACTCATCTTGAATAAGACACCGTGTGCTTTACTCTTCACTGATCATGTGTGTGTCATGGTTTCGGTTAAGTGATCTGTTTGTACTCCTTGGCAGTGACTTTCTGCTGATGTTGTTTTTTAACCTCTAAATGGTGGGTTACTTTTCAATTCAATTTCATTTTAAGGGGAAATATTGTAATGGAAATGCAGTAGATCAGTCCACCTTTAAAACAATTATGGAATATGTTGTTATTTGCTTCGAAATTTGCACAGGCTGGATAGTGATAAGTAATGAATGCAAGGGAGAGGCAGCGTGTCAAGTTGATGTTATTGTCGTCAACATTATCATTATCTTTGTTATCATCACTGAAATGATTCTGACTGTAACCATCATTATTAAGGTCACCATTATCATTATTACTGTAATTATCATTACATGGGAGCACAAAGACATCAGTGGATATGGATTATCTGCTGACTGCTTTTCCTACACACTAGAGTTGTGGCCAGTTGCTCCATTGGGAATTTTAGGTATTGAGAGGAGTGAACGTTAGCCTTATCCCATTTCTGTCTTTTAAATAAGGCTGCAAAATCAGTCTCTATTCTAGAGCCTCACCCACCTTTCTCTAAGGCAGTCATGCACCATTTAGAGGTTGATTTTGAATGATTGTTATATATTATTGTTATTTTAATGTGAATCATATAATTGCAGCTATATGTATGATTTACAAGTACCCATACTAATAAGTATGCTGGCTATTTTACTGTGTATGATATGTCCTTTGTCAAATGCAAGTAATTTGATGTTGAATTATATGAATTGAAGAGTTGAGTGTATTTATATCATGATATAAGTTATTATAGACAAACAAATGTATGTAGTTGTTTAGAAAACATATTAGAGAGCATTTTGTAGTGTTTAGCATGGTTGTAAGGTAGTTATTTTAATACAACTTATTCATTTATATGTTTTCAAAAATGTAATGGATTTTCATGTGACTAACAATGATTTGTATATTTTTGTATTTATCATTGTTCTTTGGCACGTTTATACACTCCTATGCAATTAGTGAGTGGCCTTGTAATTAGTTATATTTGAATTTTAGAAATATAAGACAAATTTCTTTGCTTTTCTTATTAATTATATGGAACATGATATTGTCCAGATGATATTAAGCCTTGAATTATGTAATTACATTGATATATATAACTATATATATATTTTTTATAGTGTTTTGTGAACATTGCAGAATCATACGCCCCTTTAGCATTTGTATTATCAACCATTGTCTCCAATGTAATCTTTACTAGTACTTTTGTGTCACATCACAGTGGCAATCTTTAGCTCCGACACCAGAACCCCAAAGCACTCCCATGAACGTGACTATCATCACCCACACAGCC
>NW_020872829.1:403279-418279 GCF_003789085.1 Penaeus vannamei | reverse complement strand
TGTAGTTTATATGCATGTTGTAGTGGCCACAGTAGTTTTGTTTTGTGAATTCTGTGAACTGAGGAGTCAGGTAGTAGGTCTTTGCTGATTTCTCCTTTCTTTGAGTTTTCAGGAAAATTTTTTTTTTCTGATCCTATTGATACTTTTTTATTATTATTATCATTATTATTATTATTATAATGTTCTTAACAAAACTTATAGTAACAGGAAATAAAACAGAATCTCTCAAAAATCAAGAAAAATTGCAGGTAGGTCAAGAAAACTGATATGTTAAAATCACTCTAGACACGGCACTTATGGACACAACATGGTTTTGTGAATTTTTGGTTTGTGTATCATTGTAAAAAGGAGTGTAAACATTTACCTGATATATTATAATTGTTATTACTGTAAATTAGAATGAGTGCTCTCTGTTATTGTGAATTATTATTATCATTGTATTTCTTGACATTATTATTAGTAGGATGATAATATCCATATTAGTACCTGTATCTTTGTTCTTTGTTATTTCTGGATGGCAGTTTGTTAAACAACAAAGTAGTATTATCAATATCATGATCATTTTTGCATTTTCTTTTCATTTCCACCAACCAGGCCCCTCCTTGACTACGTAACAAGTGGCCCAGTTGTAGCCATGGAGCTGATCACAACTAATGCAGTGCAGCGATGGAGGGAGACCTTAGGCCCTACAGACGCAGAACTAGCAAGACGAGAGGCACCCGACACCATCCGCGCCAAGTTTGGGAAGGATAAACAGTCAAATGCGGCCCATGGCTCGGATTCTGATGTTGCAGCCACTAGGGTAGGGTTGGCTGGATGTGTGTTCTTGTGTCACCTTTTGCCTTTTTCTGTCGTTCTCTTTCTACTGTTCCTTCTTATGTATTCATATTTTTTTCATTTGATATATAACTCCCTGAAAAATTGTATATCTTTTAATCATTGCTTTTGTTCTGTTCCCTCCACCCTCCAACCCAAAAAAGAAAGAAAAAAAATGTAGCAAAGATTTTTGTGTACTTGGTTTGCCCTTCTACTCTTTCATTACAGGATATTCCCATAACATTAGTTCTAAATTGTTGAACAGTATCAGATGTATTAAAGGACAGTAGGTATATTTCATACGAAACAGAAGAAGAAAAGAGAAAAGGCCTGTTTTTTAACATAGTGAGTCAGGCTGTGCACATATTTAACCAATAACAGTTAAGAAGCTTTTTGTAATTTAAGCCAACAAGTATTTACTTTGGTCTTCAGAATGATCTGTTGGTCATGGATCTGTTTAGGATAGCACTATTTTATTACATGTGTACACAGGAAATGTAATGTGAATTTGTACATGCTTTCAGCAGTATTGATGTAAGTCAGGTCTGTGATGTATTTTTGTTCTTTTTGTGAATAATAGCTAGTCCTTTTTTATGGTTCAACCAAATAAATAATATTTTCAATGGAGGTTAAGGGCCAATTGTTTATACAGGAAATAATAATTTTGCTTATTTTCATTTTTGTTATTTGTTTTTATTGTTTATCTACTTCCATATTTATTGATTTATTAGTTAGTTGAGTGTAGAGAAAGTTAATGGAATTTTTATGTGAAACTGAGATGCTGATAATGCTAGAAGTTTTAACTAGAATGATATTGATAGTAATAATAGTAATGACAAGGAAAAAAAGATAATTGATATAGCTCTGATAGTACTTATGATAGTGGTACCAGTTATAATAGTACCGATAGTGATGGTATTTATTAATCTGTTGGATCTGGTTGCATCACAACATGCACATTGCCAAAACCTAGGCATTAAATTTACTTGAGTGGTGAACTTTTATGTGTGTGTGTGGCTTGTAGGCCTAGCCCACAGAAACACTTGTGTGTGGTACCAAGACTCCTTGCTTAATCTTTGCAATATTATTATCTCTTTTTCTGTATAAACAGTGGGGGAGGGTTCACTTTTCAAGTTTTGTATTTGTCATTTGATATGCTGTATCAAGATGGCAATAGACTGTTTTCCATCCACAGACTCTATATCATCTTTCTAGGTAGTCTAAAACTGTACAGTAACACCAACAATGAATAACATTTCATTTATCATTTTCTTATATTTTATATATCCCTGGAACTGATGCTCTTCCAGTTATAGCTTATAGATTGTTCATTCCACTCTTTATTTACCAGTGGAAATAATGCAAGAGTCCCTTTCTAAATGCCTACTGATTCTAATCCTCCTCCAAGAGCTTTGTGCAATCATGGCAAGTCATTCCCCTCACCCCTTCCTTCAGCCAAATTTTTCATGACAGCATTTTCCTGTCACCCTGTCCCTTGACCAGATTTTTCAAGGAAGGCATATTCCCTTCACCCAGTCTTCAGCCATTTTTTTTTTTATGTTAGATCTAATTTAATAACAAAAATTAAACTATAATTATGCCTTTTTTCCAGGAAATTGAGTTCTTCTTCCCTTCCTCCAAAGTTCATGACATAATGGTACCCCAGACAACAGCACGATTCCTGAATAATACATGTTGCATTATTAAACCCCATGCAATAGCAGAGGGTAAGTGATGGAACTGGAAATGCTACATATTTTGCTTGCATTTCTGTAGACTTTAGAGTCTGTGACCAATATTTATTAATAGAAATAGTGTTGTTTGGGTATTGCAGGAATCATTTTAAATGTAATTGATATACATAATTTTTAGGTAACATTTTAAACACTATTAATCCCATGACTGGTGTTAACCTGCCAAACTGAAGCACAGGAAACATAGTATTTATGATTTTTCAATGAAAGAAACTGAAAAGTGACTTTAAGCCTACACTTGAATGCTGTACCTCTTCAGTGACTGCAGTCAGGGCCAAAATAGTGAATAACTTTAGTACACACAACATAGTGCAGACTTGACTGTTTATGACTTGTATACTTGCCACCCAAAATACAGACACACTGCATCATGGCAAGAATAGATGTCACTGAGTATGAGTGGCTTACTAAATGTTATTAGTTTGTAACATATAAATCTTATTAACACATGTTATTTATAGGTAATATGGGCAGCATACTCAAAGCGATAAAAGATGAGGGATTTGAGGTGTCAGCTCTCCAGATGTTCCGCATGGATAAAATTCAGGCAGAGGAGTTTTTGGAGGTGTACAAAGGCGTAGTCAGTGAATATCCAGTAAGTGATGATTGTGATGTGTGGTATGAATTTTTAGTGGTATTAATAGTTATAACTTACTCTGGTGCTCCTTATTTATTATTATTATTATCGTTATTCGTAGAATCAGTATTAATATATTCTTTTCTTTTTTTCTTTCTTTAAAATAAGTATTTTGATTTTCCTTTTCCATCATTCATAGGGCAGGAGTATAGTAGATATTCTACCCCTAAAATCTGAAACTGAAAATGTTAAAAGATCATGGTAATAAACTTGAAAGTATCTCTGTCAAGTTTACAAGTTTGTTACTCTTATCCAAAAAAAACATTAAGAAGATTAGATAATAAAATAGATATGTACAGATATATTGATGGATTGATATATAGATAAATAAATAAATAGAATGAAAAAAGAATTTATAAACAGAATAATAAGGTATATTATAATGAAAAATACTTTCCTCTCTAGGGTATGCTACAACAGTTGATCTCGGGTCCTTCAGTTGCCATAGAGATCACGAGCATCCACGCAGGGCAGACTCCAGTTAAATTTAGGGAATTCGTAGGACCAGCTGATCCAGTAAGTGATTTCTCATATTGAGTTTTTAGCTTTATGGCTGTAAAAGTGGATTGTATATTTCATGTCCAGTTTTTCTCTTTCTTTCTTTCTTTCTTTTTTCTTTTTTTTTCAGTATTATTATTCATCTCTTTATTTTAGTGAGACTGATGATTGACATAAGAATGAATGACATTTGTAAAGAAAGGGAAATGCAATGGGAAATTGTATATATAATTTCGGTAGAAGTTGTGTGTTTGATTATTTGATGATGTAAACTCAAGTGAATTGATCTTCTTCTCCTTTGCCAAAGACTCCATATTATCCATATTTTCTTATTTTCTTGATAAGGTGCTTTTCTCTCCTATTATAAATAATTTTACTTTGATTTGACATGTTTTATTTCTTTTTGATAACGTTTTTACTTCACCTCATTTTCCCATTACAGATTGTGGCCAAAGAGTTACGGCCCAACAGTCTAAGAGCTCGATTTGGCGAAAACACGGTCAAGAATGCCCTTCATTGCTCTGATTTGCCGGATGATGGTCCCCTTGAGGTCGGTTGTTCAGTAGGATTTAATTTAGTTTATATTTTACAGAGTTCATTTGACAAAAAAAGGCTGTAATTTCACAGTGTAGGATAGATAACAAATATTTCAGGATTGTATCTTCCTTAGAAGCACGTAATTCTGGTAATGACTTACTGCTGAAATATCTTGCCTTCTCGAACTGATCTTTTTTATTCATAACTTCAAAATGGGGATATTCAGTTTACATTCCTGTTTTACATATTAGTTTTAGTGTTTAGTCATATTGATTTATTGTCCAGGATTCAGGATTTTTTTCTTTCTTTTTCTCTTTCTTTATTCCATTTGTACAATAATTATGGTAGAGATTATTTTTTGTGACTTGATAGCAGGTATTGGGTTATTTTCATTATTATTATTAATAATATTCATCAGTATTATCTATATATGCTCTTGCTATTGTAGCTACAATTGATATAATTTATATATGAAAAGACGTGTCTGCATAATTTATGTAAAGTAAACAATGAAAAGTATGCTGTGGATTTCTATTAATTTTCCACCATTTCTTTTCAGGTGGAATATTTCTTCAAAATTCTCCAGTGATTTTGTTTTCAGCACATATGGTACATGCATTCCAGTGCAGTTTTCAGTGACTGCCATTTTTATATATTTGCAATAAATGTATATCAGTGTATTTGGAGGATCTCCCCTTTTTGCTAACTGTTTAATGTCCTTCACAAAGTATGTTATACTGTTAATGATATTTTGTTATAAATCCATCAGATCTAGGTGCATTACTGCCTGCACAGGGCCCAAATTTGCGCATTATGCTCACTTTAGCAGCAACTCTCACAGGTGTGCAGCTTATAGGCCTGGCTGACACAAATATTCATGTGTGGTATCTAGACTCCTTTGCTCCCCTTTGCAAGGTTAATATCTCATTTTTTACGTGAGCATTTTGTCTTATTCATTTTCACCCCCCAGTCAAAATTTCTCATGACAGCATGTTCCTATACTCTAGCCTTCCATCAAATTTTTTTGTGATGTGTTGGTCACATCACCAAGTTAAATATAGGGTTTCAGAACAAGCTGGTGTTGCCTTTTTCCTGGTTTATTTAATAAATTATATATATTCTAAGTTGTTTATTATTATTATCAATATCATTATTATCATCAATATCATTAATCATTATCAACTATATTCATTATTGATACAATCATTATTAAAATACTAACACTACAACTACAACTTCAACTACTACTACTACTCCAACTACTACTAATCATCATCATGATATTTTTTAATACCACCATTATCAGCCTTTACCAATTTTTACATAGTATTAAAAAGGGCAATGGTCATTGGAAATTGAAGGTGCTTATATTGAAACCTTATGTAAGATCTTAGGGAATCATATATTGAACAAAGTCTCATTGCCGTTTGATTGTTACATGGATCTGTAGTCAAAAAGGATTCCTTAAAATAATATAGAATTATCATGGAAATCTTCATAGGCATATTTTTTTTTTTTGTATTATTCCAAATATGTTAGTTTTTGTGTGTTTCTGGAGATGCAGCTCAAAATTTAAGCTACATTTATAACGCCTTTATTAGGTAGTTTGACTTTTTTCTTTCCTTTGTATGTGAAAATTATTTAGCTTGTGTTTTAATATATTTATGCTATGTAGTGCTAGATTCATATCACTTAAAACATAATTGTTTTTATAGTTTTGCCTGGTAAAATAGAAGACCTGAATATAGTACTCTTGTAAGGTGTTTACAAAAGAAATACTGAAAACCGATGCCAACCAAAACAATGTGTTCAGCAATGGAAAATATACACCATTAGGTTATTAGTTCTCCAGGACCAAATATTTTGTGAAGCTCTCATAAGTTATTGAAAAATACCAGCATGTCTTCTATTTTGTGTGTCATTTGTTGACTTTATGTAAAATTCAACAGATGAGATAATTTGAAGGTTTAAGCTTATTAATTATCAATAACCTATCATCTTTATCAGATTACTTAAATTTTCATAGTTATTTAATTAAGATATAAGACGCATCTTACGTGGACCAAAGATATTCCAGCTGACCAAACTAATGTATGGAAGTTTTCATTCTTATCCTTTGACTAGGCAACTTTTATAATGTTGGCTCTGTATTGCAAAGAAAGTAGAGACTGCACTTTAGTTGCTAGTCAAAGGTGCATATTTATTCTACATGTGGACAATTTTTTCCTGCATTTGGATATTGATTCAAGTTGAAAGTAAAATGAAATTAGAATCTCTGTTGTTTTACTTGCCACATTTTGAGTACCAAAGCGTGGATACCAAACAGATATATCTAATAAATAAAAAAAATGTGGAGACGCTTTGCCTTAAGTACTTGGTTATTGGATGCATAACTCCTGCAGTAAACATATCTTAAAAGTTGTTTATTTTTTATACAAATGGCAGCCATGCTCTGGCTGTCCAATTCTACCTTTCTTGGTAGATACAGTATTCATGTACAATGTGCACGAGCACAATCACGAAGTCTCACTAATTCAAATTGCAAAACGGTTGTACTTTTCCTTGACTTTACTTACAGAAAATATCAAACAGGCTTCACCTTTTTTATGCATAACAAATGTATAAAAGCCACTAATTTTAACTAATTCAAAAAGAATCCGTGGATCATATTGGCTCTATTTTTCAGATAATTTAAGATTTTTGGTGTTAGCTTTAACTGAACTCATAGCATTAACCTAATAGTAGCCATGACCCTCCCTTCAGCCCAGTTACTAGGCAATAACTAGTGTGCAGAACTAGTTCTGAGATACTGAGATACTGATAACTGGAAACTCATTGCAACAGTGATATGCTTTCTGTCCTGCTAAATAATTGTTGGGGCAGCAGTGAGCATTGTACCTACTACTTATCCATACAGGACTGATCCTATGTTCCAAGCATGACATACATGTGTAATACGTTATTTTATTATTATGAAGTCAATTAGTCCATAACAATAAAAGAAAAAATATGGAAGAGGAATGGAGACTTAAGGCCTGTTAACACAGGTGGGCACATTGGTAAAGGTGAAAAAGCAGCAAGGAAACTACTTGTATATTGAGTAGTTTGTCTACCAGTTACATCAACTCTATTCGTGCCTGCCTGTGTGGACAGGCCTTTCATAATATCCAAAAGTAAAAGCCAAATTGAAAATTATGTCCTGAATTATAATGTGTATAAAAAAACTATCATTTCTATAAAAAGTAATTTGAAGCAATATTAGAGAAGAAATAGGACCTTTCTTTGATAACTCACCACTATACTGAGCACAACTAAATAACTGGCAGTAATAATAAAGGAGTAAATTCAAAGTCTAGTGATAATGTCTCATTTATTTGAAAAATAGTTTTCACCCTATTATCTGTAGAAAAAAAAGATAAATGAAAACATTTAAAGAAATTTTAAGTAATATAAAAAAATTATTTTACTATTAATTTATTCATTAATTAGGTATGCATTAGTCAACTCTTATTTTAAATCAAATATGAAATATGGCAGAAAAAGTGATGAAATAGTACCTTTAATACTAAACACAGCTTATATTACTGAAAAAAGGAAACCACTAATATTTTGTAAAATATCACAGAAATTATATCATATATCCAATTTTAAAGTTTTATTAATAAATAACAAGGATATCTAATACAAATGTTTATAATTTCCAACAGATAATATTAATAGGTACAATTTATCAACAACGATGGTAAAACTTCCCTGTCTTTGTTTCTACCATTTTAAAAGTCATTAACCAGCAACAAGGTTTAGCCCAAAACACCCCATGAAAAGTTCCTAACACCCCACACTTATTTCAATGTTATTTTCCCCACAATTTCAACAACTTTCGGCTGGTGAAGCACAGTGTTGAACCAGCGTGTCAAGCAAGGTAGTCTCTCACGTGCTGCTTTGTCAAGGCCGTGCTGGAAGGCTGGGATCAGGGATGCAAATACAGACACATCAGCAAGGGAGAGTCGCTCTCCGACCAGGAAAGTGTGGTCTCGGAGGTATGTATTCATTTTCCCCAGCTCCTTCATAGCTGCTTTCAATGCTCCATCATCTTTCTTCTTGTCTTTTCCTGAACCTATCAACCCTGAGCTTACAACATGGAGAAGGCTATTATCAGCAGCTAGCATCCAACTCAGAATTTGTGCTTCATGCATTGTGCCGCTGCCTCTAAGCTCAGGACTAGCAAGGTACCAGGCCACTCCTACACTACCTCTCAGTGCACCATCGGGGGTTTCTAGGCCAGGCAAGGTGGATGACCCAAACTTTGAGACATATTCTGGGTCACTAGGTGTACTGGTATGAGAAATGGTTACATTCTTTCCAGAGTATTTGGCAGCTATGAGGGCTGGGAAAGCACGGACACTGTTTGGATGTGTGTGCAGTACAATGCCATTCTTTGGAACCTTACTATCTTGCTTTTGAGTGCTCTGCTGTTTTCCTGGCTTCTCTTGCTTACTTTTTGATACCTGTGGTTGGGCAGCTGGTGTAGAGGCAACAGCTGCAGGTGGAGACAATACAACTGGGCCACAGCCTAATTTCTCTTGAGCAAATTTCTCTGATGCAGCAATTGCCTCCTGGAGAGCCTTAACATTGCTTCCACTCAGCTGGGCCGATTCAGGTTTGCCTCCACCTCGGCCATTTACTAATTCAGCCAAATTTTTCACCCACTCATCAGCTTTCAATCCTTTGGCCACAACGTCTTTTGGCACTGAAGCCATAGCCAGAATTTTGCCAGTATCCTCATCTGTGCTAACAAACAAAGCTGGAGGTCCATTCTTTGCTTCTTTCAGGGCATCATTGAGGACCTTATTCTGGGCAAATGCTTTTAGCTCAGTCACAAGGTATGGGATGTTGGGGTTAGCTGCAAGTACATTTTTCGTGATCTGAATTGCCTCCTTTGAGATAGCTGTTTTCCTGGCACGGTCAGCATCACCTTGGACCTTCTTGACTGCTTCTACAGCTTTGCGCAGCTCTTCTTTGCGCCAATGCTGAATTTGGGCATGGTTGATATCATTCAACATTTCTGTAAGGAGACGTACAACTTCCTTGAATGGCATATTGTTTTCTGCAATTTTCTTCTTCAGTTTATTCACCTCATTCTCCAGATGTGAAGCTTTGTTAAGTGCCTTGACAGCTTCTGGGCCAGTGAAAGCAACAATACGTCTGATACCCTTGGCAATGGCTTCTTCACTAACAATAACAAAGTCTCCAGCATGGCCTGCACGAAGGAGATGAGTACCACCACAGAATTCAATGCTTGTGACACTTCCAGCAGGACTCTGTGGGTCAGCTTCTAGGGTCTCCACAGGAATACCAATGGAAACCACTCTGACGGGATCAGGGTAAACTTCACCAAACACTGCACGAAGACCCTGGATGCTCTTAGCCACATAGAGTGAGGCTGTTTTAGCATATACTGGTTTGTTCTCCTTCACCATCTGCCTGCAGATTTCTTCAGCTTTCTTCACTTGATCAACGGTCATGGCTCCCTTGTTGGTGAAATCAAACCGAAGTCTGTCTGGAGCCACCAAAGAACCCCTCTGATCAGCGTCTGATGACAGGACTTGGCGTAAGGCAAAGTTCAGGATATGGGTGCCAGTATGGTTGTTCATCAGATGTCTTCTACGCTCCCAATCAATACTCAAGTTCATTTCATCTCCCAGCTTGATTGTACCTTCCACCACACCAATATGGCATACAAATCCACCTTTAACTTCAACTGACTCCACCTTGAACTCGGTCTCTTCATCCCCTATTTTCACCATGAAACCCTCATCATAGATCTGGCCTCCACTCTCTGCATAGAAATTGGTTTTGTCAAGAACTATGCCACAGCGATATCCAGACTTAACTTCATCAACAAACTGGTTATTGTATCTGATGGCAACCACTTTACTATTAGTGCCTTCAAATTTGTAAGGAGAATCTACTGCTTCACCTGCAGTGTAGATATACTTGAAAGAATCATCAGTAAAAGGCACTTTCCTGTCTTTAAGATCTTCAATAGCATGGACATCTAGTCTAAAGGAATTATCTTTGTCCTTATTTTCTCCTCTGGATTTTTCCTGAGCCTCCTTCTTGCTAACTTCAAATTTTTCCATGTCAACGGCAAGGCCCTTTTCCTCTGCCATGAGCTGTGTCAGATCAACAGGAAAACCATATGTGTCATACAGCCTCCAAGCCACATCACCAGGAACAATTGTGCTGCCTCCAAGCTTGTCAATTGTGCGTTTCAGTAGTTTATGACCACGATCCAGGGTTTTCAAGAACTGAAGTTCTTCCTCATTTATGACATCTTTTACAAATTCAGGATCCTTTGCAACTTCTGGGAAAGCATCCTTCAAAATTTGCACAACTACATCCACAAGTGATGCAAACATGCCTGGTTTCATGTTCAGCACTTCAGTGGCATACCGAATGCCACGCCTGAGAATCCTACGCAGGACATACCCTCTTCCAGCATTGTCTGGCATGCCTCCATCAGATAGAGCAATTGTTAAAGTTCTAATATGATCAGCCAGTACCCTGTATGCCATGTCAACACCATCAACATCATCTTTACCGACTTTCCCTGAGTAAGGCCTAACACCAGTTAACTTTTGGATAGTTCCAAAGATGGGTAAAAAGAGATCTGTGTCGTAATTAGACCTCTTATTCTGCAGAATAGATGTAAGCCGCTCCAACCCCATGCCGCAGTCAATGTGCTTCTTAGGTAGATTCTTCAGGGTGCCATCAGACTCTCTGTTGAATTGAATGAACACAAGGTTCCAGATTTCCAAGACATCTGGATCATCCATGTTGACAAGATGGGCTACATGCCGACCGCCAATTCGGTCAAAGTGAATTTCAGAGCATGGTCCACATGGTCCTGTGTCACCCATCTCCCAGAAGTTGTCCTTCATGTCTCCTGGTAACACACGGTCTTCAGGGACTCCCAAATCCATCCATATCTGCTTGCACTCGAGGTCAGGCTCCAGACCCTGCTCTGGGAAACCGCCGAAGTAGGTCACATAAAGGCGTTCCTTGGGGAGCTTGTACACATTAACTAGGAGATCCCATGCCCAAGCACACACCTCTTTCTTGAAGTAGTCACCAAAGGACCAGTTGCCCAACATCTCAAAGAAAGTGTGATGGTACACATCCTTGCCTACATCATCCAGGTCATTGTGCTTTCCACCAGCGCGAATGCATTTCTGTGAGTTCACAGCTCGGACGTAATTTGCCATGTCACTGCTGGGGTCTACAGTACCCAGGAAGATAGGCTTGAACTGATTCATGCCGGCATTGGCAAAAAGAAGAGTTGGATCATCATGAGGAATGGTGGGAGAGCTATGAACATAGGTATGCTGGTGCTTCTCTTTGAAGAAGTTGTAGAATGTGTCTCTAACTTCTGAACTCTTCATTTTGCCTGAAAAGAAGATATAGGACCTCGTTAGTAACTACAGAACAAGACCACAAATGATGCTACTCTACACACCTACATACAGACAGACAATGCCAATGTATTTCTTTATAGGCTACATAGAAAGAAAGGGACGGATTTCTAGTAATTCTTTCCAATACGAACACGCTCACCTACGATTAAGTACCCCAACTCCATAACACATTTTTAAAAACAATTTATGTTGCCGTTTTTGAGCATGCCTGATGGAAGGGTTGATGGGGGGTTCAAACACCCCAAAGAATCCCCCTCACGACCATTGTTTTCACTTCCATATGCATGGTAAGAGAAGAGCTGAAACTCAGGAGAACCAAGTGGCTTTAAGCTGTGAGCGGTGCTTTCTACAATGTTTTTACTTTATTTGTGGTGATACCATTTGTGTCTGTAGATTATCTCTTGTATCTATAAGAGCAACTCAGTCTTCTCTAAGAATATCATTTACCCTAGCTTAGTGCATCCATAATATAAATATTAACTAGATTTATGTGTAATTTTTCTGTTTGTATTTTTCCCCCCATATATTCCTCCCTTTACTAAACTATTTCCCCATGAAACAAAAGAGCCTTAACCCACTAGCGTCAGTATATTCTGAAGTCGAAAATAATGGTTTCCGGGCAGCTTCAGAATTGGCATGCAGGGCTGGCCCCAAATATGCCTATGCACTGCCCGCCATGGGCGACAAAATTGGAGCGCAAGCTCCAATCTAGCGTTGCACCAGTGGGACACCCAGCAATTATTATTTTTCCAGGTGTCACATATGTGTAACATCTGTCTTAAATCGGTTAATAAAGAAATTTGGAAAAAAAAAAAATATATATATATATATATATATATATATATATATATATATATATATTATATATATATATTATATATGGAAGAAAAACCCACAATGCACAAACTAGATTTATTGAGGAAAGTGTATTGTAGATATACTGTGATTTCGAATGGTGCACCTGTCAGAGACTTCCTTACTCCAGGAATTTTAAAGAGCAAAAGAATGTGGAAAATTAAAATCATATTTCATATGATAAAGAGAGAAGAAAATAGAAAATCAGAAAGATTGCCATGTCAAAAACCTTCCTAACCCAGGAGCTCTAACCTGGACCCCTCCAGATCGCTGCATTTCCTTATCAGGGGCTCCATCCTTGAACCCTCCCAATCGCTGTATTTCCATACCAGTCACTCCACCCCCTGTATCTCAATACAATAATTTCAAAACCATATATCCTTCTAGTCACCAACAATTTTTCCTTTAAACAGATGGAGGATAAGGTTTAGCTGTTGTCAAAAGGAACTGGTAGAAATACTTGTTTATCTTTGGAAAATGCATCAACCTCTACCATAAATTTAAAAGAATTTCCACTATATTGTCTTAAAAAGGACCATAACCAAAATCATATTCAGCCCAAAACAGACAGGTGACTGTAGAATAATAGTTAAGGAACTATAATAAATCCTGCTTTGGAAAACGCACATGCGCAAAAAGTTCTTATAACAAAGAATACAAAATAATTCATAACAGGCCTTTTTTTTATAACATTATATAAAAACACTAGATGCCTAAATGTAGTGGAGCATATAGGAAGAAATAGGAAACAACTAATTTTCAAAAGTGCATAGTGACACACGCAATAGTTGACATGTCGCAGTAATAAGTTATGCAGTCAGTTAACTATTCGATACCGCAGAGTAAACATGTAGAACGACTTGGAAAAAAACGCTTTGTGCAAGAAATCAAATGCTTCTTATAACCACAAATGTGAGTGCATTCATTATTTCACTTTAAGGGTGCTGATTCCATCATACAGAATAAGAATATATATATTTCTTCATGCAATAGTGCACACTGATATCCTCCAGTTTAACCAATGATGCATTTAAATCAAGTCCACAGTGACTGGGTGTAGGTCTGGGGTGGAGTCCCATACTAGGAAATACAGGGATCAGTCGAGGGTCTGGGAGCGAAGAACCTTGCAATTCTTATTTCTTGTTTCAATTCTTCTTCTTGGTGTAAAATTCATTAATCTGTTGTTGTTTCCCATTGCAAATGAAGTAACCGCATACCTTTCATACCATTACTGAAGCTAGTCGAGGGAATCCACAAATATTGCTATAAGATCCAAAAACCTTCCTAATCCCAGAGTTTCATCCCCAGACCTATATACTATCACCCTACATCCCTATCGGAGGAACTGCCCCCAGACCTACATCCAATCGCTGTGGTTTTACTCTCTCTGCAGCATTTCTTGCAGAATATTTTCTTCACTTTTGGCGTTATTCTTTGCCCGAGTAGATTATTCCCCAGTATTAGTGAGTTTTTCCCTTTCTTTATGGCAGTCATTAGATTTTCTCTATCTTTATGCAGTCATTATGTTATTGTTTACCCAAGTATTATATGTTGCAAACTATTCTTATTACTAACTTAATACAAATGATTATATAATGGCTATCTTTATGTATGGACACAAGTTTGGGTAAATTGTATATGATATTCTTGTACAGGACGAAAGATTGCAGTCAGTGGTAAAGAAATAATCAGCAGACATGAATTATAATGTCCACTCAGTGCTCGCGAGTCTCCACTCTATCTTGCCATAAATGCCGAGGTGAAAACAATGTTTCCTGGGAGTCAGAGCTCTCCTTCAACCTCTGCCTCAGGCTGTGCCCAAAGGGAACACCCATTCATCAGGTCCATTTGGCACACCCATTCATGGAAACTTAAACAGATTAATAAATTTTGTGACATGGAGCTGGGGGCCCCTACTGTAAAGAATTACCTTACTAACTTCGAAGGAACTACTACCAGTGAAATGTGCCTCTTTTTTTCTGTGTCATTTCTCCCTTTCTGATTCATCCTTTTCTTACCTGGTACCTTGTATTGCTATGTGAAACAAACAATACCAAAATATTTGTTGCAAGAGCAATGAAGAATTTACTTAATTTTCACCTTCACTTAGACTACTACCTCCACTACGGCAACAACTCTATCTCTATTGGTTAACATTCTCGATAAGTAAATTAGTAACCGACAGTTCAAGTAACTACACATTTCCTTGACAAAATACCCTTACACAAATACCGGCAAAAAATGCGTGCACACACACGCGACCAATACCAGCTGTCAGGTCTATTTTTGGCACTGTGGCACTGCACACTACGGCAGCACACGTGTCTAACTGACCTTTTGCTCAAGCAGCGGTCAAGAAGGGATAGGAACGCACCTGAATTACGAAGACCGGCGTCGTCAGGCAGAAAACAGAAGCCCCGTGAGA